>JAYDZK010000056.1:22655496-22714148 GCA_034509185.1 Euphonia xanthogaster
GCAGTTGGGAGCAAGGGTGAGTGCATGGCAGACTCAGTTTAGATACAATGTACATAGTATAGTATAATAAAGTAATTCATTAGCCTTCTGATGATGGAGTCAGATGCATAATTTTCTTTCCCTCGCCAATGTCGGAGGAGTCTTTGATTTACAATAGAGGACAATAATTTAATGTAACTTAGAGAAACTTACTAGAGACTGACATGCTTCCATTGTGCACCCAGATGATATTTTTAGGGAATCTTTGCCTGTGGGCAATAGAAGTTTCTGCTTGTTGCTTTTGTACAGCTTCTCTACAGAGCATATTCTGATGAGCTTTATCTGCCAAAAGATGCCAAATTGAGTGTCTTTTCATTCAGCCTGAGCTAGTGACTTCTGTTTTTTGAAATACCATTCCAGAAACTGAGTCCTATCTCTGTAACTTGTATGGGTTTATTATTCTCTACATATTTTTTGCCTTTACCTGCTCATTATTTTTTTATAATTTTTTTCCAGTTGAGATTATTAAGAGGTTTTTTGAGTATGATGTCAAGATAAATAGTTTTAGTCCTTCCTATCTTCACAAACCCAAAACCATAGGCATATCAGCTACACTGTCAGTGACTCACTTTAGTGAGTCACCTTATGCAGCTGCACAACACAAACTATTAATTCACTTTTTAGAAACCTTTACTCAAAGCAACATTTCTCCCTCGTTAACTCTAGAGGAATGGACCACAAAAGGTCAATCCAATGAGAAGAATGACATAAATGTTGGCTAATAGATTAATCTATGAAAGTATGTGGTCTGCACACACAAATGCACACTCAGCACTAGCCTGTATCTGCCTCCACACCCAATGATCAGGTCTGATGAGCTGATGGGTCTCTTATGGGCAAACTGTTCAGATTGGAATACCTCTGTCTGCACAAAGAAAGAAAAGAAGCAGCAATAAATAAACATGACAACTGCATTATAGCAGATTACAGCTAAGAGGTATGCTGATTCATTATACTTTAAGACTGCAAGCAGTTAGGTACTGGTGAGGTAGAAAAGTAAAAGGAGAGAAACTTCATGGTAGAAGGAGCAATATGCTTCTAGCAAATAAAGGTAAGAGTATAAAAAAAGGTTAAGACAAGAAGACTTCCCCTATCACTTAGACAAAAATAAGAAGCTTCTTTTCAAAGAAAGGGTGAGATTACTAAGCTGGTGATGATTAACACAGTGGAGATATTGTCCAAACTGATTTTTTTTTTTTTTTTATCATGTTCAGGAGTAATGGCAACCATGGCTCTAGTAAGCAACTGCATTCAGGCAAATAAAGTACTATCTAGAAAAGAGATGCATAGGTGAAGCTTGCAAGAAATAGCAATACCTCCTGTGGGGAAGACAATAAAAAGTAACTCAGTGGAAAGATACCCAAGGAATATGAAGATAAAAAAGACATCCTGGTCTACTCATGTATGAACATGAATATATGTGTGTGAATTAATGTTCCTTCTGGGTACCATGTTTATTCTGCAATTCCAAATAATATTGTGAAACTGGCATAAGATTAGAGTACTGAAAAGACAGTTTTTACTTGCATCATCCCCATAACTCATATCTGCCTGCATTGATTTGGGATGCTATACATCTTCTTGTATCTCAGTATTGAATAGTATTTTTTTTCCTATTAACAAGCCATCTATTTTGAAAGGTACAGTATTATTGTACCCGGAAATTTTGCAGTATCTAAGAGCATTTTCACTCTATATACTGGAATTTGAAGTAATGTAGGGGAAAAAAAAGAAAAATTTACAAGGAAAAAAAATGCCTTCTTATCTAGCGTAAAATATTAGTAAAATGTTTTTTTGCATTTACAGTGAGAGCAAAAAAGCTTGAAATAGATTAGTTGTTTACCACCAATGGTGGATGTTTCCTGAATTAGAATGCAGCACAAATGAGCAATCTTCAACAAGTAAAACAGCAATGGGTGCATAGTAATTACGTTAGAGGAATGTAGACATTATTTAGAAAGGCAGAACTGGAAATGCATCTGTGGGGGCTGGATGATATATGAAACAGAAATCCAAGTTCTGCCTGTGAATGAATACATGTACACAGCCTCACACAGCCGTTCATGCTCTAACATGTATAGGAAAAAACCTTTGCTTTTCATCCATGTCACACAAAGTGAGAGATTATTACTTTCAGCTTATAAGATTGCAAAGAATACAAAAGCAGATTAAAAAAAATCATGTTTTATTTAAATAAATAAAAGAATATTCAATAGGTATAAAATACCTGTAATTGTGTTTTTAAATATTTGAAAATTGATGAGCATTGCATACTTAATTTCTATGTCTAAAATCTATGTATTTCTCTGTAACTCATTTCGGCTATATTTTTTCTGCATCACTTTTAAGCTTTTCAGCTCATTAATTTGTTATCTAATTCTATATAATTACTCATTCAAAGCAGTATACCTACTTTTTAAGAACTACCAAATTTGTACTGTCAAATGTTCTGAGAATTTGTTACATAAACAAAATTGATTCACTTCATTTAAGCTACAACATACTAATTTAGGAAAAAACTGGACCAGCATTTTCTGATCTATAAATGTAATATTATCATCTTAATGTCATCTTCTTATTGTCTTACAGCCTCTCTGGTACTTTATGGAAATTAAGCAACAAATAGGCCATTTTTACATGATTAAAATGAACAGATTTTTTACTAGATTCTGTTAAAAGTTAAGACCATAAATACTTAACCTGTTTGAGAAGCAAGATCACACCCACATCTGTTCTCTGTCATCTCTTTTATATCTAAGAAAACATACTGTTCTTGGCAAAACTTCAAAATTTAAAGCTTGTATTGTCTTTGTTTCTGGGATGTCACACATTTGCAAAATCTTTTAATATTTTTCTTATTCTAAAGAAGGGCTAGGATGGCTTTCAACTTACCTCTCTGGTTGCTGATTGCTGCCAAAGGGATATGATTTATCGAGTTGAAATTCTTCCCATTGAGTCTTGTTCTCAAAAGGAAGGGAACTTTAAAACAGAAATTTGGTAGGATGCGCATCTTTACTAAGTGGATTCTGTAAAGTCACAGAAAGTGTTTTTGTTGTAAAAAAAAAAAATCTTTCACCTTTGTGTTTAACTGTGCTGTCAGACCCAGGAACAATTCTTCAGAGCTCACGTGTTGATCACAAACTGGCAAATCCGATTTTTTTTTTTCACAGAGACCAGACTGAATGTAAAAGTCACTCTTTTCTGTTGCAAGATAGAGCACTGTTCTTGCAAGATTTTACCTGAAGAGGACAGCAAAATTTTATCATCCATACTTTCCTAAAGTAAGTTTGCATCTTATAAGCCTATGTAGGTACGTATTGGTCTTGTAGCTTGTTGGAATCTGGAAGCCTGGTGAATTCAGAGGCTTATATTCACTGACTTTTGAAGGGTGTGCTACCCTGTGGCAAATATTGGAAGCAAAAGAAAGGGAATTTTCAGCTGTGCCATCATGATACATTTTCTAAATTAGGCTTTCATAGTTAAACTTTATTTTTCTTAGACAGGAAAAAAAAAAGTAAGAGGACTTTCTGATTCTTACACTTTCACACTGCAGCTGGAAGTCCAAAGTAAAGTGTCCAAAGAGAATTCACAGTTAAATCAGACTCTGTTTGAGTCAAATCTTTGCAGGATCTTGGTAAAACGACAAACTGTCCCATATAATTATTGTCTTCCCCGAAATGTGGATAGAAGGTGACATCAGTGCTTAAGAATAGAATTTTCACAACTGTATCCAAAAGAGTATTAGCCTTCATTTGGTCAGTTAAGCCCTTATTTGTTTTTCAAACAGAATATTCATATATTAGCCCAGTAAAAGCCAAAAACTTGAGATAATTAATTGGAAAGTCCTTCAGAAAGCTTACTATTCAAACATGTTTATGACCCAACTGGATACAGTCACAGAAATTTTTCCAAAATAGGCTTAGCCAGAGCAAGAGGCTTCCAATCTGTCTGAGGAACTGCTATCTCTAAAAGCAGCAGAGGGGAAATGGGAAGTAGATTCTAGTGCAAATGTTTTGCTGACAACATCTGAATGGGAGTATATGCCATTTATCAATTTATCAATTTCCATAGGTTCAGAAGCAGGGATTAGACATCAGGGGAGGTTCACAGTCGTCTGAATATAAGCAATGCTACAATATGAGCTGTTCTGTAGCTTCTCATCTGGCCAGCAGCTTTTACTTCAGAAAACCTAAGATTCTGCTGAAGAACCTTGCATTTATTTTCCAGATACATGCAGATATTTGAGGCACCTACTGAATCCTACTCTAGATGTTTATCAGTTAATATTCTGCTGCATATTTGCTATTTCAATATCAGGTTGCTCCTAAACACAGTGGAACTGTATCCTTTCCCAAGGATGGTGATTTCCCAACAAGAAATCTGAAGGAACGCAATCACTTGTGGACATCTCCACTGAGAACAATGTTATAGCCATTACTCTAATAATATGCTGTAGGAAAATTATGGATGACCAGTGAACAGAAAGTCAGCAAGAAGCTTAATTAATTTATTTGTTACAGAGATCCTGTGGTCCAGGCAGGATTAAGATTTGGCAGGCTCCCAAGCCCATGACCATATACTCAGTCATGCAGTGGGCTTTAGTAGCAGATTCTTAACAGTAGTTCAAACTTAAGCAGCTGTTGTGCTGTTGGGTTTGGGACCCTGTAAGGAAGGGCCCCAGTCTGCTCCTTAGCTACATAATAAAGCTGTCTGGACTTGACCTGGCACAGTCAGGGGCTGCCATGTTATTTCTGTGGTTTTGTAAACCTGGTGATGGAGCCAAAGCTCTTCTGTTCAGTGTTGTTCAGTGGTTCTACCTAAATCATTACCAAATTTTAAAGAGCTACTACTATCATCAAAAAAGTCCTCAAATACATTTCCCAAGTAACATGGAACTTAAAAATAAGGAAAACAGAATTAAAAAAACCAAGATTATCAAGCAAGACCCTCATTTGATGACAGGTGTGGGAGATTTAAATAACATAATACAGTGTAATAAAATAATACAAAAATAATATAATACAAAATTATGACTTTATAAGATTAAGTGATTTTCACATTACTATTGCATCAGTCCGCCTCTCAGAAGAATATTTTGAAGAGCACAACAGAAAAAAGAAGCTGGGTCAAACTGTTGGTAACAGTGGGGTAACATTTTTTATGTTCCTATCAATAGGACAGAATGTTATTGACATACGAGAACTTGCTTGCAAATGAATGTGTTAAATTTTATACTTTCCAGGGGCAGAGGGAAATGGCTTATTGATGATGCTATCCCAGGATGCATCAGAGCTCCCTTCCTTCAAAAATCCACACTCTTCTACATGTTTACCAGACAAAATAGACAACACTTTTCAGTGTTTAGAGTCCAACCTAATTAGCAGTAGTAGACTGGATTAGAAGAGTGTCTGGGTAAATGAGTGTTGGTAAATGAGCATTCACTTTTAGTGCTGACATGTAAAGTTCTACTGAATTAGATAGGATAATTAACTCATTTCTAAATGGCTGAAAATCCTTAGGACAACATAGGGTTTTGGTTTATGCATTTAAATCTTAACTGTATGACTGCAGAGATAAAACATGCATTAAACAACAGTATCATTGTGTGTGCGCCTTGGAAACACTGCTCACATCTGTATTTCCCAGTGAAACAATGTATAATTTACTAGTTCTGGTGACTTTTATCCCTCCGAGGAGTTGAAGGACTTTCTGTGCTAAGCAGTATAAAAACACACACTTGTAATGGTAAATACAATATACTAACTAGTGTCTGACATTGCATTGGATGAAAAATTAGGTCTCAGAGGTGTTTCTGGTATTTGGAATAAGAGTTCTCATCACTTTCTGACGTGGGATTTCTCCTCTGGGCCTCCTTTTCAGAGCAGTGTTTCTTATTGTGATACAGTGATGATGGTAAATACCCAGTGGTGGGTCTTTGCTCCTTTACACATGCCTGAAGGAGTTTATGTACCGTCTTGTCAATGTCACACAGTATATCTACCTTAACTCCTCTATAGATTTCCCAAGTTTCTTTTTTGCAAAAAAGAGAAGAACCCATGCATGCTGTCATTTTATGGAAAAAAGAAAAGAACTGGGTCATTTGACCATGAAGAGATTGTGACGCTAAAAGAAACTAGAAGTATGAATTAAAACAGCTGATGTGAAACTTATTCAGTAAGTACACTCAAAGCTGCAATGCAGCACCCTAAGCCTCTATCCTGCATCTGCAAGTCTTTACTCCATATCCATGACCAACAATATTCCCAAATTAATAGTAAATTTCAGAATAGGTCTATTAAGCTATGTCAGATGTGAGGCTACAGAATCTCAGGAAGACGATGCAGAAATACAAATAATTATGGTACAGGCCCCGCTGTGAAGGAGTAAGAGGCTTGGTATAATTCTAGGTCAGGTTCAGTGTGAGGGATAGGACAGCTCTGCATCTTTGAACTCTGTTATCTCCAACAACTGCGAGCAGGAGCACAGTCTCATTACAATTAATCCCAATTACTGACATCTTGATAGTAGACATGAGCATTTGGAGACAAGACCACTTCAATTTCTGGACTCCATTACAGCTGACATACTTAGTCATGCAGAGATATGAATCTAGAAAACAGTGCTGCAGTGTTTCCATCAAAAGAGGAATTCATGTCATTTTCTTTGCTTTTGGGCCAAATTTGGAGGATGCAAAAAATGTTATCAAATCAAATGGCATAGGACTCCATGGCTTTGTACAAGCAGAAAAGCTGATGTTTCATATCAGATGACAAAAAAATACAACTAATGGTGGATTGAAAAGGATGTTATTAGTAGAACATAGCTTGCTGAAACCTCAAAGCTGTCTACTAGATTAACAACCAGATGATAAAGAAATACTTAGTACCTAAGACCTTAGAGAAAACATAAGGTGGGAGTATTTTTTTCTTAATTTTTTACATATGGCTTGATTTAATATCTGATCTAAGAAAAAATGCTCTGTGGATATTTAAACACCTGAAAATAGTCAGGAAAATGGCATCAGCATCTAGAAAGTGACCAACTTTCCAAAATGGATTTTCTTCTTTCAAAACCTATATTTTAATCAACATTCCTATTTGTTTTGTCTTTTAAATCACAAACTGTTTCATTGCAACAATTTCTCTGTATTTGTAAAGGTAATTTTTCATATTATGGGTATGACAATAACAAAAGTCAGAATTTTTTTAAATTTAATGAAGAAAATATACATTGATTATATACTTGAAATTGCATTGGGAGTTGATAATGGTTAGAGCAACTGTTAACCCAGGGTGGATAGAATTCAACATGTGTTTCACTTGTGCATCTTTTTCTTCTGGGTTGTGGATGAGTTTCTTTGGAAGAAACTCAGAGGAATTCTGTTTTTCATTGGGAATGAAGAACAGATGTGTGTAATGAGTATGCGGAGTGAGAAGGAAATCTGTGCAGCTATATATTAGGTCAGATTTTTTCCTATTATTCTCAATTAGCTTTGGAGAGCATTTACTACAATGTCACCAGCTGGTCTTTCAACTGATTGTTCAATTTTACTAATTAAAATGCACCCTATATAGTCAATTTTCTTCCACTGCCTTGTTAAAAATTAAAAGACAAATTATAGGAAGCCAATGTACTTGTGCTTTGTCATGGCACTTCACAGGAGACAAGAGTAACCCAGGTTCTTGTTAATAGATTCCTTACAGTGAAACAACACTGAATGATCAATGCTTATAATATATATATGCACACACATATATAAAAATGTATCTTAGTTTATTTTAGAACAATTTAGTTGCAAAGGAAAGCAGGTGTGTAGCTGTTTTGATTGTTATTATCTACAGTAATAATATGAAGGCATTGCCACATCAAAGTACAAAAATATCAGCCAAGGATGTGTGTAAAGGAAAAGAGAGAGGGAGAATAAGAGTGTGAACGTCTCACCACCCTGTCAATCTTCCATGAGTCTTCATTGTTGCAGCTTAGATGTTCCTTGGTCAAAGTGATGGCACACCTGAGGTGAGGGTGGATGGGGGAAGCCTCCAAAACACAAAGTCCAATGGGCTAAAATACACTCAGACTAGGTGGGAATGCCCAGGTACATCCCCTCAGGGAGGAGCTTTCAGTCTTCTAATGGAAGGTCTCAGAAATGAGTGTAGGAGTGCTCTGGGAGCCTTTGATGGTTTATGACACCTTCTTAGACATGACAGCTGCCTGTCTGGCTTCTGAGCCAGGATGCCCCATCAGTCCTTCAATGGGATAGGGCAGGAGAGCAAGTTTTACAACCCAGGCATTTGTACAAGCATGACAAGAGACTCCTTTCTGTCTCTTCAGGGTTTTCTTCTCTTATTTCATTCATAGCACATTATTCACTCTCCATCTTAGAGGCTGATTTTTACACACCCAAAAGACTCCTGCCTCTAAATGCAGATCTAACAAAGCACTCTAATGCCTCCACAACTGGGGAATATCTTGAGTCATTGACCCATAAAAGTCCACTCTCTCACATGCTTCTATCATTCTTCCATTTTTAACACCTTTTTTACTGTTGTTTTTATCAGTAACTAAATGAAAGGGAAGTACATGAAGTAGATGGACATTACATATCTTGTATCTTATCTTTCAATCTCTATAATTTCTTTTTCTCAAAGGCTTAATATGTAATGAAATTAAATATGGATATGTAATGTTTTATTTATTTTCTATGCATTGAGCTAAAATTGAGTTTGCACCAAGATGCCTACCCCTAGGTTATATGAATGAGTAGAGCATTCCTCAGAGAGGAAACCACTTCCTTTTTTACAGTACTGTATTGAAAAAAGCTGAATTATCATACAAATCTATTTGGTTTGATATACTTTCTCCATTGTATCAAGTAGGATCTCATTTGTAAATCAATGTCATATTTCAAAGGCAAATTCCATGATAAATTCCTGAAAACCTTTGAATTTCATCTCAGTCAATATACCCTTGTATTCTGCTTAGATTGAATTCTAGAGACACAAGAGAAGATCCACAAAAGTTGTTTGATCTCTAACTCCTTTAGACTACGTAACAGTTACATCCTGCTAAAGTTGTATTGCAAACACAGAGGCATCTGATAAATTTAGACACTATTTTTAGAAAAACATATTTTTTCTAATTATTTATGTTATTGAAGACGTTATACAACTTCAACATGTAAAGATTATTAAAGAATATTTGAGAATAGATACAGACTAAATAAAGTTTAACTTAGATTCCTTTCTCAAATAACCTGAGTTTGGCCCTTACCTCTGTAGTCACATCTTCTTTTATGTACCAACACAAGTGGGGACACTGGAATTATATGAGACCTTAATTTTTGAACTTTAGTGACCAATGGGCACCTAAACATAGATTTTTATTCAATCTAGCAAGGGTAAACTCACAGTTCTGTGATGACTAAAAATTGAACAGAGCCACACAGCTGTGCTGTAAATTGTCAAGCCAAGTCTGAACATGTGTTTGGCAGGTGTTTGGCACAGTGGGCAAGAGAAAATATTTCATCACGATTAAGAAGAAATGATTCTTGTAGACATTAATTACTTAATTCCTTTCTTCAGGATGCAATGTCTTTTTAAGCAGATAGTATGAATATGCTTTATGTAAGTGAATTATTTCAAAGACATTGGAAGATAGGAAAGAGGATTTTTTTAGTGTGAAAACTCTTAGGGTCCAGGATAGCAATTAGAGGTTATACATAAAAAAATATTTCATCTATCCTTTAATCAGGGCAGCCAGACCTCAGCAAATGTCTACTCAGTAATTCTGTGGCAACACAGATACACATTGCATGCATCATTTATCTAAGAAGTAGTGGCGGCCAAGTTTTATTGTGAGTCTGAAAAGAACATCCATGAAAGGTCATCTGATGACTTAAATAACATCCCTGAGTATTGAACTGTGACTTCCTCTAAGAGAAGAAAACCTCCTTCAGCAGGCTGAATATGGGATTTCTAAAATTACAGTGAAAAACCACACACCTAAAAATGTATCTAAAATAATTTACATCACAAAAAAAAAAAAAACAGCTTGAACAAAGATTAGCCATTTTTTCTGCATAATTCATTATTTAAAATTGATTTATGCTGCAGTAGATACTGACAGCCTTATTCTTTGATTTTTCTGTGTGATTAAAACAGTGGATTCTTCACTTGTTAGGGCTGGATTTTATGACAGTGTGTTAATAGTCAATCACTTGCAATTCCTACAAGTGCCTCATCTAATACAATCAATAGTTTTTTCCTTGTTCCAGGTGTCATCTTTGTGATAAAATCTGTCTTTTATGTGGTTGTAAACTGATCATGGGTCATAAAATATAATGAGAGCACTTCACAAAGTGAACACATCATTACTCATTCTCTGTGTTCACTGAATGTACAAGTAAATGAAAGCAAGTCTTATCTTCATTTATTGCTAAAACCGATATTCGATTAAAGGCTCACCTAGGTAATGGTCCGTATTCGATTCTTATCCTTGTTTAATCCAATGAATTGTTAAAGCCAAATTTTTCCAAAGTTATAGGGTGTCAAATCACTCAAGGAATAGGATGACAAAATTTTGAGCAATCATTTACATACTGAACAGAAGAAGACTGAAAGATCTGAAGAGGGAAGCTTATGTGTTCCCGATAGACTACTGATTTATGTCATTAAGACTTTTTGCCATCAGAAGAAACATAAGTCATTGCACTATTTTAAACTGCTGCTGACAATTCTAATTATTTTATTGGAAGGTTTGTTTATATTTAGAAATGATGTTATTTCTTCCAGTTTATGGACAAGTGAATAGGTATTAAAGGAAAAAAATATTTTTGTTTTATAGACAGGAGTATAATTAAATATCTAACAACAGAAAAAATCTTTATAGATATTTGTACACATGAAGTTCGTGTTTAATATCTAGTGTCAGTTAAAGTTCAGAATAGGAATACTTATCAGGGGGTTTTCAGTAACACATTTCAAGGTAAAGCAAGTGAAATAATTTGATGGTAATGCATAAAAGTCTAGATTCACAAATCACTTTTTACCCTACAGTGTTCAATGAATTGTAATAAACCTCAGGAACATCCAGGACCCTACAAGGTCTCTAAGATTCCACAACTTCATAGGAAGTGTTATTTCATCACATCTTGCCTTGCTGGATCTTTCTATATTTTAAACCATAGCCATCAACCCCTTTCTCAAAGTAGGATTCAGAGATGAGTCTGCCAGATAACACAAAATTCTACGTTCAATGAACCACCAGATAGAAAATGCCCCAGAAGAGATCCAAATTCTGCTTATTCTCTCAATGACATGAATGTCAATGTACACCTTCCAGAAGACCACAAATCTAGTATGATTTTCTATGGTGGGTCTTTCTCAGTCCTTACAACTGAAACCATTTGATTTTGAATGAATAAATATTAAGACAAAAAGGAACTAATTAAGAACCTAGAGTTGAATACATGTGGCTTAGCTTAAGCATCTAAAAATTATACCTGTTGTCTGTTGTTGACTCACATGGATCGCTTTTTATAGTCAGTGAAGAGAAATAGGCACCAGAAGGGCATTTCTCTTGTGCTGCTATAGCCATATAAGACAGCTCAGATGAATTTCCTTTTTGGAGGTTCCTGTTTCTCTTCCTTGACTGTGAGTGGAGCATAGGTGACTACCTTATACTTGCATGTATAAATTTTGTATGTCTAAAGTTATATGAAATAAATTCCAGCCCCAGAGGCTAAGGCAGGAGGCTAAGACATGAAGTCATAGAAAAAACAATCTTTGCTCAAATTGTATAAGGATTTTTACAAACTAGAACTCCACTTTTCCAACCCCCTCAACAAAATCTGTAAGACTAAGCAGATAACCCAGTAGGGGTCAGAGACAGGAAAATATTTCTTTTGTGGAAAAAACATAACATTTTACATGGGATACCTGTGTACTGATCTTTTGTGATGTCTATGCTACCTTCCTAAAAGGAACTCTCACCTACCTGATACATATTTAACTACTGAAAAACACTTTGAATAAGAGTTTCCTCATCTAAGTTTTTTATTTCATGTGGCTCATTACTAGCAATTTAATTGTTTATCCCATTAACCCTTCCGATTGAGCAGTTACTACATCAGAAATTGGCAGCATTGTTAATAGCTGTACAATAAGACATATCTTTCATTTGTTCCATTGCCAAAAAGGCAAGGACCCTTTGTATAGCCTCTTGTCCTGCACCTTATATACTTACATCTTGTGCTCGGTGAACTAGAAAGCAGCACACTGTAGAACACCAAGCTAATGAATTATAGACTAAAATGTCCAAATCTGTACTGATTTGCCATGTCGCCATGAATAGTCTGGATTTATAATAACTGATGTATAAGGTAAGTTATTTATATGCCTTGTGGTTTTTGTGTTTCACCATCCCTGAAATGTAGGTGTTAAAGCATTAACTTTTTCTGAGGTTATGTTAAGAAACCAAAATATAAAGCACCCTAGTTCACCTGTTGTTTGTTGGATTTGACTAATATTTGCCCAAAATTATTGGAGACAAGCCTTAAACTGTTTGGCTTTATTGGCAAGTAAAATATTTGGCTTTATACAGACAAGTAAAGACACAGGCTCTAACTCATGTTAAATGATGTGACCTGTCTCAGCCAAGTTGAATTTGCTGGTTGGTATCTTTCCTTGGATGATACATGTGCAAAGATTGGGGGGGTCTCTGATGAGCTATGCCTTCTTAAACATTTGTTCTCTTCAGACTGAGTCATTGTTATTTCTTCCTTTTCTTTAAGCACTTTGAATCTTTGCAATGGGGACATTTAGCTCTGCTAAGTGTCAATACATCTCGATACACCATGAAAAACAGTAAGATACTGTTATTTGGAAAGCCATTTTTTTAATACGATCTACAGATGCCTAAAATTTCCCAGCTGACTAGCATAAAATATTGATGAGCTGGTGTCCTGGTTTCAGCTGGGATAGTGTTAGTTTCTTCTCCATAGCTGATACAGTGCTTTGTTTTGGATTCCAAATACAATGGTATTGATAGCATACTGTTCTGGGGGTTTTTAAAGTAATGTTTATCTTAAATTAAGGACTACGTTTTTGTGTGTGTCCTATGCTCTCCCAGTGAGAAGGTACAAAAAGAAACTGGGAGGGAGCATAGCTGGGACAGGTGATATTCCACATCAAAGAATGTCATGTCCAGTATATAAACTGGGGGAATTACCTTGAAGGATGGCCAATTTGGGTTTAGGAAGGAGAGTCTGGCATTGGCCAGCAGGTGCTGAGCAATTGCATTGTGCATCACTTGTTTGTGCGGGTTTTCTCCTTTTCTTTTCTTCTTTTTTTAATTTTTTTTTAACTAATAAACTGTTATTATCTCAATCTACAAGTTTTACTTTTGATGCTTCTCTACATTCCACCAGGGTTGGGGGGGAAAGAAAGGGATTGAGTGAGTGGCTGAGGGGAGCTTAATTTCTAGCTGGGATTAAACCACAACAGCTTTGTCCTGACTCTGGTTCTTCAATCAGTCAGGAAGTACACAGGGAGAAATACATTCATTATGCTGTCAAGCACCAAGAGGTGCTGTGGGATAACTTCTGAACCTCAGAGTACCCACAACCCACAACTGCATTTCACCAAACCTGGTGTCACAAGTTGTAATCTTCCCGTACTCACCTCAGTACTTAGGCTAATTAAAAAAAAATAATCACATTTTAAAAAGCTTATATTTCTCACTAATGACTTGGTAAAAAACCATTTAAATCTTCAATGAGCATTAGTTAAGGTCAGATGTGACTTTAATTGAAGTGATGATTACAGATGATATTTCACAGCTAGAATTCTGGACAGAACTTTCCTCATCTGGAGAAAATTCTGGTCAGAAACATATATTGCAACTACTAGGACCTGATTAATCATCTGCAGAAATATGGGGGGGAAATAGCTTCTTCACAGAACAGGGATTTTGCACAGGAGTATGTGAGAATTCTCTAGGAGTAATGCTGAGAATGAAGCAACAATGCAATATGTTTTCCAACAGAAATAAAACCATTACTGTACTAGAATGGGTAAATAGGCGTTAATATGTAAAGTAAATGGAGTTCACTCTCTTCAGTGTCAATAGGCCTCTGCTTATTCATTAGTTCATTTTTTTCCAGAACTGAATACTAACACCTTTTTTTAAAAAAGGAATGTGTACAAGACATTAAGAGCTAAAGAGTAAGAATGGTTTGAAAAATAAAAAGGGTGGAGAGGAAAGATTATTTCACTGATTTTAAGTGTAAATAGGAACTAACTGAAGGGAACAATTGTCTCCAGATGAATTCAAAATCACTGCAAAGACAATAAAAATCTGTTCCATTACAGATAAAACAAGTAATGATCTTAAACTGAGACAGCTATTCTAAGGCATGAGCAAAAGGAGCCTGACTTTTGACCACTTGCCTCCTTGAAAGTTTGATGTTCTTTTTGTATATTTAAAATGTTGTATTTAAGAGCACATATGAAAGAAAAGGATTCAGCCATTATGTTTCACTAATCTTTTTTGAATAAGTAGTATTCTTATATACAAGTGCTAACAAGTGCAGATTCTTCTTCTTAAAAAAGGTTCACTAATCCCATCTCCAAAATCCTAATTAGGTACTTTAGAGTGTTTTTAGCAGTAATACCAATTTTCTTGAGTTCTTTGAAGGCAATATCTCTCTTTAGAATGCAATTTGTATTTTATTTTCCTTTACAACAGCCCCAGAGGTGAACGTTATCTCATAGTAACACACACTTTATTTTGTATCTCACTGCCTGAACAAGCAAGGTATTTTGTGAATAGAATTTTTAAAAAATCGTGCTTTCCATTTTCCTTCTACATTCAGAACATATTAACATAGGCAAGGGGATTTTTCTATTCTTTGTATTTCTCATAAAAACCTGTTTCCTCTTTGGTGCCAGTATGACCCTTAATTGTTATCATATGAATAACATTGTAAAAATTAAATCATAACACTCTACACGTAGTACACCAGACACTTTGAGTGGCAAGTGTAAACTATGCTTCTGAATAGTCTGTTTAGTGTTCATGACAAAACGTGGCATAACAGTTCATTTCTTTGGTAAAACACATTAACAGTGTAGGATACTTACATATTTTACCTTTTCTGTGGCACTATTAAAATTTCAAATTGTAAGATACCAAAACAATCTAAATGTATTTCTTGAAATGTCTTTTTGCTTCATACCCGTATACATGGAACTAAATATACAGATGTCTATTTAGTGCAAAGAAATCACTTATCAGTAATACACAGACCTAATGTGTCAGGCGTGCTTTCCCCCCATTATCAAAATATTGTTTATTAAATATGCATCCAGGTCAGAAAATGGAGGTCTTTTGATATTGAGAAGAATTAAAATTCAGAATATATCATGGAACTTTATATATAAGCTTCAGGGTAGGAAAAAAATTATCAGTTAGTGCTGACTGAGGGCAAATACTTCTCTGAAGATTGCATTAATTGTCCTTGAAAATGTCTATTTCTTGCCACTGATTGAAGAGGCAAATCAGGGAAACTGCTAACCCTTGGAAAGAAATCATTCAGTGAGCTGAATTCCATCAGTGGGATCTTCACTCTTCGGTTTCTGACAATTTAGAAGTCTAATTTATATGGCCTCAAATCTAAGTGAAGTCAGTACTGCATCTGAGGGTTCAGTTAATTTGGCAATACACATTTTGTGAGTCCAGATTTTCCTCACAAGGCTACTCCAAAAAAAATCAAAGGCTATTTTTAAAAGGACTATGCTCCAGCAGTTTTCTCCATGTTACCATCTTCCAAATGCCTCAGCAGCTACCCAGTAGCTTGCAATTTACTAAGTACTTTCACTTCTGAAATTCTGAAGCAGTTTTGCAACTCCAGTCAGAGGACTTGCAAATCTTTAAGAAATTTAAGGATGGCAGTTTATTTGATGAGTAACTGTAATAATGATAATCAAAAGTCCCAATTACTGTAAATCGAATACTGAACTATAGGGTTTGTATGATTATGAAATTATATTTGATACACACACACGCACACACATATATGCATATACATACAAAAAAAAAAAACACATTGAAAATCTTTTGTTAACATGATTTGTACAGATAGCCAGAAGCAGCAACAAAGTTCAAACTTTTCCAGGAGTGCCAGCCAAGCTTTGCAAAGGGTAATTATTTTCTTGCCCTTTTTTCTTTTTTTTCCCCTACTTTGATTCCTTTTGCAGGATTCTGATGAGAAACTTTCTAAGCCTGCTTACAGCCTGTGGGCCTGTTTCTTTCCACTTTGTCTTTGTTTGGTCATCTGAACATCTACACAGTGTCTTGTTCTTTGTTTTTTGTCAGATCAAGTTAGTATTAGCGAGTTGCAACAAGAATGGTAGAGCCATTTACGCACAACAGGCACACGGAAAGAAAGAGTATCACTGTAAGGATCCATTTTCCAATCTATGCTTAGCCATGGCAGAAATAGATGCATCTCCCTCTGGACTTCCATAAAACTAACTATAAACAAAGGGTCTAATTTTAGCTTGTTTCCTCCTACTTCCTCCATGTTCAGAATTTATAGCCTGGCAGCTTTTATCAATAAATTTCTCCAGATGATATTAAATTTAGAGATAGCCTAATTAGTACCATAATAAGTGGCACAAACTCAACACTGTGTAACAACTGCACAGGAAAATTATGCCTTGACATGATTTTCTTCACTGAATGAAAATGGCATGACAAGTCTGCATCTCACCAGACTTAAAGTGTGACAGCAGAATTGTAGCATCCCTACAATAGTCTCATAAAGGATTTTGTCATCTTTCATCTCAGATTTCCCTTTGTATTTTTCCTGTTATTATATATTTATTAATGGATATAAAGTCACTGCACATGCAATATAACCAAATGACCAATCAGATTAGAAGCAAAACTTTAATGTAACATTCTGGTTTAAAAAGGGATCAAACAAATCCTCATAAAAAAATCAAGTTTGAAGAAAAAAGATAAGAAGAAATTAGTATCCCCCATAGTAGTCTAATTACTTTTTCCCCACCTACAGTGGAGTGAAAACTATTAGTTGATCCAGTAGATAATAAAAGGGACTGAGAAACAGAAAAAGTGAGAAATACAGTGCCAGAATGCTAGAAATACTACAATTAGAAGGAGGAGAACCAAAGGATAATACTTTTTTTGTAAGGAAACACTTTCCATAGAATCTAAACTTGAAAGATTAACTAAGCATCTTATGTTGCCAGATAGAATCTTCAGCTTATGTGAATTTCAGGGGGAACTTGGGATTTTGTCAAGAAAGGTTCAAGAAGACCTCAGAATTTGGCAGAAATTGTCCCATATTAGTGTATGAAATATTTAACATTAATAAACCCGACTAGATGGAAATATTATATTCACTTACACGGTCAATGGAGGCTGTTGCCACATTTGCTTAATAGTCTATGTTCTAGGGCATGTTTTAGGCAAATTCATGTTGAACTATTTTAGAAATAGATATTTCACTTCCTGAATTAGTATGTAAGCAAATAAGATCTTGCATGAAAATAACTGCCAAATCTGCTTTTAAGGAAAAGGCAAGAATAGTGGCATCTTCTGTGAAGTCTAATATTGCTCAATATGATGTGTTTCTAGTGTACCCCCTTTAAGGGACTAAGGTGAAAAAATGTCTTATTTCTGCATGATTGTATTCATGAATTAATGTAAATTGAGGTATTCAATGAGTCACAAAGTCAGCAGCAAAGTCACAAAGTCAAATGAAGGCTCTTCATGGCCATGTGCATGTCCATAAAAATTCCAGATATAGAGCAAGGACAAAACAATTATTTACTCTAACACTCTGATGGAATTTTAATGACACATCCAAAGTGACTTAATGGATATGCCCTGGAAGAGGGGTATTCACTGCACTAAAAATACCCTCATAATAAATAGTTTTATTGCGTGCCCCTCTAGAAAGGGTGACAAGGGAGGAAATGAGTTCAGAGTCAGCTCCATTTGCCTCTGTCATGGTTTAAGAGAATTTATAAGGCAGACTCCTCTCCCCACAAACAGCTAACAACAGGGAACAAGGACAAAACAAAAAGAAACCAAGAGTCCAAAACCAGTCAAATGCCCCTCGGTCCATTTGCTCCATGCCATCCAACAGGATGGCTCTCCTGGTGGAAGCAGCTCCATCAACAGTGGCAGATAGAACTGGGTCAGGGCTGGAATTTGGGCAGCATCTGGAACCAGGAACTTGGGCAGTGGCTGGAACTGGACCTGGGGCAGGGTAAAGCTGTGGTGTCAATTTCTCTGCTTCTCTTTCAGTTGGCTGGACACATTTGGTGTTAGCACTGCAGTTCTGAGTTGGTTTTGCTTTGTGAAAGGAAAGATGCAGACATGCTAGGCACTGAAAACAGCAGCTCCTATTTGCAGAATTTGCCCTGAAACTGTTTAAGATTGAGAAATACATTTTCTTAGAGACCAGAGGCAAGCAAGGATCCCTGAGAGAAACAAAGGAAGGCTTCAGCTTTGGCTCAGTGAAGCAACTCTTTAGCAATTTGGCAAGAATGACAAGAGAAAGAGGCTCTGCATGAATGTCCTCCAATTCTTAAAATGACCCTGGCACCCCCCTCCTTCCTGAACCCAGGGCCAGACAACCTGGTTCTGCTTCTGGCCCCTGGGTGTTAGAGGGACAGTGACAATCCTGCACATATGTTGTAGCACAGATATGGAATACATTACATTTTTTGGGTAACCAAGGATAGTCTCCTCTTCAAGTCAATAGTGCCTGAAAGCTTGCAAATTGGCTCCCTTAGCTCTGTATATTGTTTATTTTTTAGGGGATTTTGATCAGGCGAGTTTCCCAACTCAGAAACTCTACATTCATTAAAGAAATGTGGAAAATAATTAACAATGCCTGTGTTGCGCCCAGAAAATAACAGACAGATACAAAACAAACTGCTTGAAAATTGTTCTTGATATGCTTATAGAGTTATCACAGACTTGATTCTATAAACACTATAAAATAATTATTTAAACTAAAAGTACAATGTGCTCTGTTTATCAATTTCTTTGATCTTTATGCTTCTAACAGTACTTTAAAATAAAAGCTACTATTCTGTCTAACCAGTCAACATGCAGAGAACACTGAGCCGTGGGATGACCCATCTTAAATATGGCTTATATTGTCCCTAATGCAAGAGTCTTTTAGTCCTTTACTGATCAAATCTCCAAAGTCTGTTCTCCTAATTTCCCTATATTAACATGAGCATGTCTTTAATTTTGCCCAGCATTTATTCATAATCAACATGAGGTCATTACCATCAAATTACAGGTACAAGGCAATACAAGTGTTTGAAAGGTTTTTTAACCTAAAAAGAAGAGCAGAGAAATAAGATGAACTGGTAAAGTGACATAGTTGAATGACTAGCAAAGATGTGCCTTCTCTCAGTAAAAACAAGCAATTAATGGCAAAAATGGAGGATGGTAAATCTGGACCTAACTTGTAAAAGGTATCAGAGATAAATCAGTAATCAGAGATAAATCAGATAATCAGAATATCAGAGAGTTTGGCTTTAAGCCAGAACCATGGATTTGAAACTTTAGGAAATGTGGCAGGAAGAAAGTTTTTTCAAAGGAAAATTCTACTTACTGAATTTTCTGTATTCTTTGAGAACATCAGCAACATGAAAGAACTGTAAGACATAGCAAATTTTGTTTCCAAAAGATCTGAGCTATGTCTTCACTGGAGGTTACTTGGGAAGTAATGAGCCCAAATTATTTTATGAATATGGATTAACCTTGAAGGTAGAAAAAATGAATTATCATGTTCATAAATGACAATTAACTGCACTTTCCTTACCTTTGGATCTATGTGTTTGTATGTTCAGTGTGTAGTTACCACTATAATCATAGACATGAAGTAAAATCAATCCCATTTCATTTGCAGTCAGTCAATTTGCTTGAATCTGTTGCTGTTTACTGTCAGGAACCTACATACACCTGTCAAAAGGCAGAATTTTGCTTCTGTGGAACTTGTTGACACAATTTATTTCAGGCTGCAGCAATTTACGAACACTCACTGTCATCAGTTAAGATCAGTTTGGAGTTTTGGTGTCACATTTTCCATATCAAAAGAGACAGGACTGTTGTCTGTCAAAAAAGAGATTTATTTATGGACAAGAACATGTGACTTGAGAAAAAATTCAATATATTAAAAAGAATCACCAGGTTAATCAGTAATTTCTGCAGTCACCTGGTTTATTTGGTTTTGGGTGATACAAAGCCTGAGAGCATTCTTTCATCCTTCAGTTTTAAGAGAAGTCCAACAATCTGGCCTGTATTACTTCCCTGTTTGTAAATCCTATTGCAGGAGTTCGGGGTGCATTTTAAGCTCTTCTTTTTACTGTCTATTAGTTCATTTGGTTAAATACAAGAAAAGCTCTTCTCAGTGGTGCTGTGCAATAAGACAAGAGGAAATGAGCAGAAACTGATGCACAGAAGTTCCACCTGAACATGAGAAAGAACTTCTTTCCTGTGCAGGTGATTGCACACAGGAACAACTTGCCCAGAGATGTTGTGGAGTCTCCTTCACTGGAGATATTCAAGAGCTGTCTGGACATAATCCTGTGCCGTGTGCTCTGGGATGGCCCTGATTGAGCAGCGAGGTTGGAGCAGATACCCTCTGGGGTCCCTTCCAACCTTACCCATTCTGTGATTCTGTGAAGGCATAAGCTGTATCAGTGCAAGCAGTAAAACAAAGTGACAGAGAAAAAACCCTTCATATTCCATCCTTCGTTTCACATACTACCTGAGAAAAACAGAAGATGCTCCACAGCTCTATTTTACATTGCATTTTTCATGTAGGTGTTTTCAATACTTGATTTTTCATGGCTAAGGAATAAGCATTCATGTATGTCAGACTAAATAATGGAAATATAAGTAATTCAGACACCCTGAAAGAAAATACAAATTTTCGTTACTAAAACTATTTAAAGGTTTCCATTTTAAATGCTTTTACTTTATAAGTGAATGATTTAATATTACCTGTTAATGCCATACAAACCTGACACACAATATTACTTCAATTGAAACACTTCAGTTGAAGCATTCAGTTGAATTCACCAAAACATTTCTTTTTTCCGGTGTTTTTCATTTTAACATTGAAGGACAGTGGTAATATTTTTGTTTCCATTTTTAATTTTTGACAAATTATATTTTCTGGTAGGATAATTTTCTATTAAATTCTTTTCATGATTTGTGATGTACCTATAAGTAAATGATGGAGTATATATACAGGTGAATAAAGATGTCAGAACAAAACAATGACTGCAGCAAAGAGAATAAGCTTAACCTGTGTTGTGGGAAATAGCTTACTACCTTATGCTGACATAAGGTAGTAAGCAGGAAGGTAGTAAGCAGGAAAAAAATTCTTTTGTGAGTCTTCATAGCAAATAATAAATTTATTATATGTTTCCTTGTTAGACCAAACTGTTTTCACTGTGTAATTTATTACTTGGATATAAAACCAAATAATAACTAAATGGTTTAAAATACATGTATTGTGTTTCTTGCTGTTATAATTTTTGCAGCATTTACTGCTCCAGAATTGTCATGGAACTTTCACAAATCTGCTTCACTATTTAGTTAACATCGCTGCAGAAATTAGCCCTGAAGTGCTACAGATTTCTACAACCCTAATGATAGTCTGAATGTAAATGTAATTGATGTCTTTCTTCTCCCAGCTGTTACCTTTAGCCACCTGACATTATGTCAGTAATGAGAATCAGATCTGAAATAAAAGTTCCATCACTTTCACAGAAGGATAGGAAAAGCATTATGAGACTCTCAAGGCTACAATACCAGAAAATGTTATTTTTTTTCCCCTTTCTCAGTCAATTATGCTTTTATTTCAACCTTTTTTGCCTAAAGAGAATGGGCAGGATGATTAATACAATTTCTACAGGCAGTCTGGCATTTGCATTTTCTAACAGAGGAAGTGACAACCTAAAGCAATTCCCTTGTCTGCTTAATCCAGTATCAGACCTCTGACAGAGGAAAACACTAGCTGCTTCAGAATAAGGAAAAAAAGAGTTCAGTTGTGGAATGTTTTAGGGATTTGCAACTGAGGCTGCACTCAACGAGCTACTTTATTTTAGAAAAAATTGCTCCATTAGCCCACTATTTTCTTAGATCAACATGAGGTGTATGGAAATACTTCCCTGCTTCCATCGCTCCCTGAGTGCTGTAGAGATCAACAAGAACAAAGGGCTGACAAGAATTTTGTCATATATTATATTAAGAAATTGTATATAATTTGGTGATTTGGCTATTTAAAAATTAAGTGTCTGGGTTTTATCTTCTCTATCAGTCTGTGTGTGTTTCTTTTCTCTTTTTTTTTTCTTAATTTCTTTGTAATCAATGCACAAGAATCAAAGAGGCTGAGCACAACCCAGCAGTACTCTTCAGCATGTACCTCACCATATCTTCTCCTACTGACTGGGTCCTCACACAGTGAACTACTAAATATTTGAGGTACTCTAAACATAGAAGTAACTTACATAAGCACATGTAGCTTTTAGAGGGTAACATGCAATACCTCTAGTCAGTTCTTCTCAGGTGCTTGGTAACAGGTCTGCTTCTGTGACAGTATTTGGGTTGTGCCATAACAGAGGTACTCCTACTTCTAGTAGTTCTGTAACACCTGTAGTACCTCTGTGGGTACTGCTGTTGTGGTGGAGGTGTTATTTTCTGGTTAGGGTTATTCTTTTTTCTGTTTTTTAGAGGTTGCACTGACCTATATTTAAGACCTGGGCTATTTGAGCACATGAATGCTGTGTAAAAGCAGGAATGAATCATGGTGTAGATGATGAGTAGGTGAAGGATGGAGTTCTTGAAAGTACTGGAAAGGCTTTGAAAAATACTTGAAAGTAATGAAAATCTGCTGGCAGGACTTATGAGACAAGAGATTCTAAGACTTTGTCAGTGTATGGTATAATATGGGTAAAAAGGCAGTTCTCTGCAGGTGCACTAAATTTCTGTAATGAAGTGCTGATGGAATTCTACCAACTGCTTTTACTGTGAAAATGTTTTGGAGAAATTTGACAGAACAATGTACATAAAGCCAAAGGATTTTAAGTGTGTAGATGACATACAAAGCACATATTCTCTCTGTCGAGACAATCTGAGATTGGTGTAAAATTACTACAGAAAACATTTTGATGATTAACATACAATTACTGACCATAAGCCCACAACATCTAGCCAATAGGAAGGTACCTGCTACTGAATATACTGTATTGCTCTTTGACTACCCCAACACTGAGACAAGACTAGTTCCCAAAACATTTGTACTCTTAAATTTCTGCAAGCTTCATAGAATTTTGGGAATACTAAAATCTTTAAAGAGTTGTTCAGAATCACAGAGAATATGTAATAGACCCAAACCCCTGATTCTTGAATATCTTTCTACCTAGGTTAAACCCCATGTTCTCTTTTTTTTTCCTAGGGATGTTATTCAGATGTCTCTCTTCTGTCTCATGAGTTTTCCTCAGACATTTACTTTTGAAATATCTGTTTCTATGGCAAAGATGTTTGAAGTTAATCAAAACATTTAAAAATGTTATTATGAAATCAGACAGGCAAACCAAGAGTCTGCACAAACTCTGATCACATACCCAGGCATAAAAATTCAAAGTGTTAATGAATACTACTGAGAGCTCGTAGTTATATTCTACATATCAAATTCCAGCACTTGGGCAGGCAATGTTATCTTCTGGATGCATGGAGTTCTGTCTATTACTTTCTGGAGTCATGTTCAGCCATCTGCCTCCCAATGCAGTTTTGGAATAGGACTTGCTCTTGAGTCCTGGGAGGGTACTCTTTTAATAAATAAAAAAATCAACTAACTAAATAAATTTTTAAATAAATCCATTCAATGACTTTTTAAAAATTACTGTTCATGAATATGCTCAGGTTTACATGCTCTCATACTTGTCTTGGTGGGATATCACTGATCTCTGGAGGTTCTGCCTTAAAAACTCTTACCTCTCCTTCCATTAAGGCAAAGGTTGTCTTTTTGTATTTGATATAATGGGTCTGTCTTAAGACAGACCCATTTTCTTGCTCCACAGAAACAGAGAAGCCTGCTTCACTAGTTTAATCATTTGCAGAGTAAATTTCACTTAAAATGAAAATTTTAAAACTGCTCAGATAGGATTTAATGGATAAACTTCCTTTGAATTAATGATGCATGATGGGGCCTTCCAATTATAGGTGTTCTTGAAGTAGTTTCTTCATCTTATTTAACCAGATTTTGAGACCATCATCTCCTGTTTTGTGATATACACTGCTTTCTTACATAGAAATATCTGAAGTCTTGAGATAGTGTCTCCCTCCTCTTCCCCCTGTAATATTTTGTTAGCATCTCTCCAGACAGCCACAGGCATCTATTGCTGTTCTGTTAAATTTAGTTCCCTCCTTAGATCTCCCTCAAAGCTGAACACTTAATTGCCTTTCAATTCCTTTCCTCAATTTCCAGGGATGGAAAGAAAAATAACATAATTTTTATTCTTATGCTTAGAGATGTATATGGAGATTTTGTGGACTCTTTGCAGGCAGGTATTTGTCTTATTCTAGGAAATTTGTAAGGCCCACAGCAATATTACCTGTTCTATACCTGAATGTTTCCTGCAATAGGATAATTTTAGACATTTTACTATTCTCAGGAGTATCTGCTGTCTCAAGACCTCCACCCTGACTCTCTGACTCATTTCTCTTCTGGTTTGGTGTGAAATTCTAAGTAGTGAAGTCTTAAGTGGAACCTACTTTATCTTTTTCTGATCCATTAAACAGTGTGAATGGAATTTTTCTCTTCTAATGTAGCACCAGAATTTAGATTTAAGGCACGTATGTAAGCTCCTGTCCCTGGTGGCCAGTGTCATTTAGTCAGGAGTTCAGTCAAATTAATTAATCTCTCCATGTGTCTACTTTTCTCCATTGATAACAGTAATTAGCTTAGAGGTGCATGCTTAACTCATATCTGCAGCTGGATCAGATCAATCTCTATGTATGCACTCTGTGGGTGCCCACAATGGTACTGCTGCCACTGTAACGATGCTCACACTGGTTTTTGCAATGCAGCCGAGCAGCTATGACAAGGCATTCAACACCAGCTCTAAAATCTTTCTGGATTAGGTCAGCTGCTGAACTGTTGTGGCATACTACATGGCTAGAAAGGTCTGCTTTAAATGTAGCCCTGTTCAAACTGCAGCCATTGCAGAAATTCTTTAAGATTAGATTTTTATGCTTCTATAGATTTACAGATCTTCACACTTCTTTTAAATTCATTCCACTGAGTCTGAGAGAAGCAAGAACACTATAATTTTCACGCTGATAAAAAAACAAGTCTCTTAAGGAGTTCAGAGAACACCTTAGAACAGGAATTCTCTAATTACCATGTCATCACTGCAGAGGAAGTAATTCAAACAGAGGCTCTGTCATCTTGGTCCAGGATCTTTGTAGAGAGTCTAAGGTGGAGATTTCTATAAATCTGCAGAGATCTTCCTGATCTACAGAGATCAGTCTGAAATGGGTGGTTACCACTTCTAAGTTTCTGAGAAAAATACATCCCATCCTTTACACAATACTGGAGATTTTGGAGAGATGCTAACACTTGGAACCATATGGAATTTTCCTGTATATCTTTTCCCAGTTAAAACTCAGTGAAGTACTACGACTTTAATTTTGCACGTGAAATAATCCTGAAATGCAATTCAGACCCCAGTAGTACTAGTACAAATATATAGATGTATATGTATACACCTACTGTACTCAGTCTTGCCAATACTTTCTGTGTAGTAATAATAATAATAATAATAATGATAATAATAATAATTTTGTACTTAGTTTCACTTATCTGGTGACCTCAAGTAGCTTTAAAAAATAACTTTAAGTAGCACTCTAGAGTTCTCAATATTTCATTATAATGTTTTAAAAACATAATTATGCTGAAGGAAATATAATAAATGAATTTATTTATTAGGAGATGAAACATAGTTTGTAATAAAACCAATTAATATGTGTGAGTTTAGATATGGTAATTGCACCTGGAGATGAATGAACTATAAATACTGCAAAGACTACACAACCGTAACCCTGCTAATAAACCTTTGTTTTCACATGCCAGCGAAGTGCTCCATTGAATCTTCCACAGTAATTCCTTCCTATCTAATCCAGATTTCATCTGTGACATACAGAAGTCAAGAAATGCAGTGGTGGACTAAGTCGCTATACCATTTTAGACTAATTGTCCATTCCAATACTATTAAGGGAATTGCATATGTTGTTTTTAATATAAAACATACATACAGAAAAATATTGCTTTGTATTTCAAATAATAAATTATTACTCATATTTGAATGTATTAATTAAATATAATATGCTATAAATTTTGAAGCATCTTAAATAGCCCTGTGTATTTTACAGATTTTACAACTACCGAAACAGTTGTCGTTAGCAACAGATCTCAATACCATAACAATCTCCTTATAAGCATTAAGAAACTAAATTCAATTGAAATCCCAGCAAAAAGTTTTGAATCTTTGCCATGTCTTCTAGCATGGTAATTATTGTATTTTTCTGTACACTAAGAACTACAAAATAAACTACATATACTGAAACAAATGTGTAGGTAAATAACTTTCCACTCATAATGTGAATATACATGTCTGGAAATGATGAAACATCATTTGCCACATCCAGCCAGAGAGGGGTATTTTGCAGAAATATCTGCAGCTAATAAAAATAACGTGTAAAGGGTAAAAGGCATTCCAATGCTTCGTTCTATGCTGAAATATGTAAGAAACTGAAGAACTTTATACAACAGCTAAATTTTGGCCAAATTCAGTATCCAGCCTTTCTTTTTTTATTTCAGTAATCCCTACTTGCCCAAGGGAAAAAGGTGAGGAAAAATGTGAACTGGCCTTTTGCAGCACCGAGAGCAGCTCCTGCCTATATTCCACTAAGTAGGGCTTTGCTGAGAGTGGCTGCTCACAAACCCCACTGGGCTCCTGGTCTAGAAGAAGTATCCAGCATAGAAATCTTGCAGTTGCCTTCCTTTTCCAGGCCAGCTTCCAAGAGTGCAATACTGAAGACTGCAGAGGGCAATGTAATAGAATCACCTATAGTGACTTTAAATTCTCCCTGTCTAGGGGAATGGTCAGTTTGACTATTTTGCTGCCATCAGAAAAAGGCAGAGTGAGGCTGGAGTGGAATGCCTTTGCACTGCCTTGTTTCCTGTAAATTCTAGCATATCATTTACTGCTTTCATTAGCCTTCTCTGAAATTCTAGTATTAAATCTTTTGAAGTGTCCTATGAATGCAGGACTCAGTGCCTACCCAGCTTGTAACATTGCTTTGTATAACAGGATTATGGTATTTGCATGCCATTTTTCAATGCCTATGATTTGTCCAAGCAACCTGTTTGCAACAATACACCAAGAAGTGGTCTTCACTGAACCATCACTCACATTCTTCTTAAGAGGGGTCAGAGATCCATGTTAAGCTCTTTGCATTGCTGATTGAGTCGAAAGAGAATCCTTAACTTCTGACAAGGAAATGAAGGGTTTTATCCTCTCAGGAGCACTCAAACATGCATTAAACCAGGACCAAAGCCTTTTAGAATTCAGACAATTATTTTGCAAGTGTGTATTAGCTAACATTTACCCAAATTGAATTCTGTCTGCCCTTATGCACCACTTACATTAGGCATTTCTAAAAAAAAATAATTTAAAGTCCTTTCTTTTGCATATCCTTTCAGACAGGTTAAAAAATGACATGAGAAAGTAAAGATGATGAGAGAGGTTTAAAATTAAACAAAAGAAAATGTGACCACGTACAGTGGTTTGACAGATGTAGAGGCCCTTATGAGAAAAAAGGATTGAGCTTGGCTAACTGCAGCTAACTAGCAGACCCTGGATTTTGTTCACAAGAAAAAAAGCATGGCTCCCTGCACTCAGATCAGCCCTGTTTACAGCACTGGCGCTACCTGCTAACCTGAAACATGTGCAAAAAACAATCCAATGATAGAAAATGGCTCACACTTTAAATCGAAAGGATTTCTGTTTCTTTCAAAGTGGTTTGGGTTTTTTTCCTGTTTCCTTCTGTTGCAGATATTTCAATTTAATATCTCTCTTCTTAAAAAAAAAAAAAAGAGTCTGTTTTTCAAATCCTCCCAAGGTCATGGCATCCAAATTCACAAAAGGTATAGAATGCCATAAATTAATGATGTCTAATATCTGCTGACATGCTCAAAAGCCACTATTTGATGTAGCTCATGCATCATGCTTCCATGGCTGCTGAGAAAGTATTCAAGACGGGTGCTCCTGTTGACCAGCAAACAACTTTAAAAAACTGGGGATCCCCTGTGTCAGAGCACCCTTGGGGTTCTTGCATATTAGCAGATACACTGGGATGTTTTACAGGCAACCTGAGTATTTTCTGTGTCCCTGTAAGGTAGCATAGCCAACTGTATGCAAACCGATTTTCCAGAGATCATGCTTTCAGAGGATCATAAACTAAATCAGTGCAGGTTTATTACAATATCTTGCTGTTTCTTTAGAAAATCCTGTTGGAATAAATGTTGGTGCAAGCACCTGACTGCTTTATTAAATGTTGCCCTTACACTTGCTGATTTTGAGGATAATGACTATTGCTGATTAATTATATGTTGTAGAAAATAGTTTTCTAATCTCCTAATCTTCTTTCTAATCTTTCTAATCATCCAATTTTACTCAGTATCCTTTTGTGTTTGTGTAATAAGTGGTTAAGAGGACATCATGAAGTGTCTTTTCTGTTCCCTTAACTGTTTCCTGCCACACATTGTGACAATATATGTGACAATGTCTTCAAAGGTATCTTAAATATTTCTGTATATTCAGATTCATTGAAGTTGCCCACCTGGCTTCTCACCATCAATTCAAATTGTATTGCCAAGGGCTGTTGAGGTGATGCATAGGTGAGTTCCTCAGATTGCCAGGAATCTGTTTCTGTCCCCTTCCTTTGGATACCAGCAAATTTTTGCAAATAAAAACTGTTAACTTGTTTTTAAAGAATATGACTCCTAGATACAAACTCATGTTGTTTTGTTTGGCTGTACCTTTTATTTGTCTGCCAAAAAACTTCCCTTCCTTTAAATTTCCTCTACCTTTATGTCAGATTCATGATACAGAGAAGTGAAAAAAGGAAAAAGGTAGAGAATACTGATTTTCAACATCTTCAGCTAGAGTCATGTTTTACAATGTTCTCATTTAAATTATGAATTAAAATTAATAAATTATGAGAAAATGTGATATGACATGCAAACCTATGCAGAATAGTGTCCTGAGACTTTCAAACTGTTTTTGAATCCCATCAATTAAAACTACGTAATAGTGAGTAGAAAGAGGCTGGATTTTCCTAATTTCTTAAACCCCCAAAGGCCATACGGGTGTTCCCTTTCCAGAAGTATTTGCTGCTCACGTCTCTGCTTATATATTGCCCTCCCTCACCAGTAGCCCACATATACAGATGAAGTGAGAATGCACAGACTTTGCAATGGGTGAAGTGTTCCTGGTCTTCACCAATCCTACTGCTGCTTCATGAGTGAAGCACATCAAAACTACCCAGGAACAAATCCATCTTCTACAGGGTGAGAGATAAACTGGGGTCTATGATATCCATCCTTGCTGCACACGGGCAAGAACATAATCAGGGCAATAAAATGGCCTACAGCTTTCACTGCTGTAAATTTTCTACCTCTATTGAAATCAATGGAGCTGGTAAAATTTATATTAGGTCAGGGATTTGTACCAGCAGTTTCTGGGCATGATTCTTCTTTGCTTGTAACTGGTGTTTCCAGTTACAGCTATGCAAAGTAAATGCAAACCTTTCCATTCCGCACTGCTTGTGCTTTATGCCTACTATTTTCAATTACTGCTTATCCTTTCATCCTGCAGCTACCAGACTGTGAAAAAGTTTTGGTTGTGTGTATATATCATGTGATTGCCTAGGCCTTTTAGGGCAGGGTAGTTGCAAGCCTTTAATAATACAAGTTTAAGTGACTATAAAGAACCTTGTGGCTTATATGAACAAACTTAAATCTTCCAAGGATAAATAAGCTACATTAATAGAATCACAGAATCACAGAATCACAGAATGGGAAAGGTTGGAAGGGGCCACAGTGGGTCATTTGGTCCAATCTCCTGATTCAAGAAGAGTCATCCTGGAATGACAGGATTGTGCAGGATTGTGTCCCAACACTTGAATATTTTTATATTAGATTCCAGATATAAGCAGATTGAACAGATTAGACAAAAATCTAAAATTATACAGGCTGTGTAATAGAAGAGATGAACACTTGTTCTGAATCCAAATTTGAAATCATTATATTGGCAAATTCATAGAACTCTGTATGTTTGGATACTGTCTCACTGATACACATAAGGTTCTGATCTGGGATTGAACAATGGTACCAAACAAAAGTGTGATTCAAATGAAAAACATTTTCTATTTCAGGGGAATGTTCTTTCTTCTTAGGACAAGAAGAACTGATATCATCTTTTAAACTAAAACACGAGGCTGTAAAAGTCAAAATGACAATTACAAAATATAGAAAGTACAGTAATTATTGCACTGCAGCAATTTCATATAATGGAAGACACTAAAGCTACTTCACACTATTTGCATGCTATCCCAAATCCCAGGACTGAAACATTCTGTAATTGATGAAGTGCTATGTTCAGTGCAGAATTTGTTACCAAATTTTTATATATCCTCACATGCATCAAGGCAGATGCTATTGTTACTTCCCACAACTGCATTAATTTCTTTTAGCTATGACTCCGCCTTTCTATTGTGTCTGACTTTTTTTTTTCTTTTTTATGGGAGTGCCTCAGTCTTCCAAAGAGCATTATTAAATTATTTCAGTCCAAAAGATATTTTAATGTATGTGATGAATAAACAAGGACAAATATATGTAATGAATAGACAAGCTCAAGAAGTGGGCCCATGGGAATGTCATGAGCTTTAAGAGGACCAAGGGCAAGGTGCTGCAGCTGGGTCAGGGCAATCCCTGTATCAGCACAGGTTTGGGGATGAACAGATCCAGAGCAGCCCTGCTAAGAAGGACTTGGGGTGCACAAGAGGCTGCACATGAGCAGGCAAAGTGCCCTCCCAGCCCAGAAAGCCAATTGTACCCTGGGCTGCATCAAGAGCAGTGGGGCCAGCTGGTCAGGAGAGGGAATTCTGCCCCTTCTCCACTCTGGTGAGACCCACCTGGAGTGCTGCATCCAGCTCTGGTGCCCCATCTACAGGAAGGACATCAATCATCAACCATGATGATTTGGAGCACCTTTCCACTGGGGAAAGGCTGGGAAAATTGGGATTGCTCAACCTGGAAGAGAGAAGGCTTTGGCATGACCTAATTGCAGCCTTCCAGTACCTAAGGGAGCCTGCTGGAAGGATGCAGCCAGACTTTTTACTAGGGTGTGTAGTGACAGGACAAGAGGAAATGGCTTGGATGTCTTCAATGCCAGGATGAACAGGGCTCTAAGCAACTTCATCTAGTGAAAAATGTTCCTGCCCACAGCAGTTGGGTTGGAACAAGATAATCGTTAAGGTACCTTCCAACCCGAGCCATTCTATGATTCTATAATTCTATGATGAATTTTTCATAATAGAGGACCCATTTAAATATCTTAACATAGTCATCAGGCACCATTGAGTCTCCAAAATGGTTATATTTGAACTTTTGCCCATTTTTCCCTTCAGCTGAACTGTCTTTGACTTTATTTAATAAACCAGTAGGATTGCTCTCTTGTATCCCTGTGTAACTAGATACAGCCACTTTGCAACTGAAACACCAAAAAATGGCGCTTCATGGAAGCCAAAATTGCTTCTTAAATTGGAAATTTAATGGGAAACTAGACGGGCATAGGTATATTCTTTGTATTACAGAAGCCTCTTTTGAGAAAACATTTCTGACTGACATGTTTACATGACATGAGGATCTGGGCTGTACCCTCATGAGTAGAACTCTGCTCCTCTGCAGTAATATTCATTTTGAATTGTCTCACAGAGAAGCATGGCACAAGGAAGCCAAAAGAATATTTCTGTATAAATAGATGCAACAGCCCTTTCTTAAATACCTCCACCTCAAAAATCAGGCTGTTTTTCAAACAATGGTAGTTCAAGCCACCTCTTCTTGTCAGCCCACCAAAGCACTCAGGTTGTACAAGTCTGCATCTTTCGAAGATGGTGACACACAGGTGTGAAAATTAGACAGTTCTGGCTTATAAGAACTTTAATGTCAAAATATCAATAAAGTACAATCTCATAAAAAATCCAAACAATTTCTAAGAAGAAATTAAATGCAAGTGAATTAAAAAAAAACACACACTCCTTAGCAAAGACCAAAATACTTAAACCCTGCAGTGCATATGGATTACAAAGAAGAATTTGAGAACTGGTTTTTTTTGTCGGATTTTATGTTTGGTTTAATTGTTATTTTCCTTTGATATTTCTGCCCTGCAAATTTAAATGAAAAGATCATATATATAGCTAACATTTTGGAGAAATAAGAATTAGAAGATTAATCCCAGGCTTGTACAAAAGAAAGTACTATTAATCTTTGCTTATTTTTCAACTGCATAATACAGATAAAGGGAATTTTATTAAAGTTCTCTGTAGGAATCAGGAACTGTATCCTGATATTAGTTATTTTGTTCTTTTTTTCTAGCTAATATATGATTACCAGTAGGACAAAGAGGTTAAAGGCAATATAAAGACAAAAACATTAAAACAGATGTCAAGAAATGGGTTTTTTCCCATGGAGAATCAGTAAAGTGCAGAGCAAGCCTCCCAGGCAAGATTGTTGAGGCAAAAACTCTATGGTAATTAAAGAAATGATTATATACCACCACGGAAATACTAAAGAATCATATTATCATAGAATCATTAAGGTTGAAAAAAGACCTCCAGGACCATTGAGTTCAACGTTTGACCAATCAGCATCATGTCAACTAAACCACAGCACTCAGTGCCATGTCCAATTGTTTCATGAACACTTCCAGGGATGTTGTGCAGCCTGTTCTGATACTTGACCACCCTTTCAGTGGAGAAATTCTTTCTGATATCCTACCTGAACCTCCCCTTGTGTAGCTTGAGGCCATTTTTTCTTGTTCTGTTGCTGGTTGCTAGAGAGGAGAGAAGAGGAAAGGAGAGGAGAGAACGACCTCCACCTGGCTACAGCCTCCTTCCAGGTAATTGCAGAGACAGATAATGTTTCCCCTGAACCACTTTTTCTCCAGGATAAACAACACAAGTCCTTTAGCTGCTCCTAATAGGACTCAGTCTCTAGGTGCTTCACCAGCTTCATTGCCCTTGTCTGAACTCACTCCAGCACATTGATGTCTTTCTGTAGTGAGGGCTCCAAAATTGGACACAGAATTCAAGGTGTGGCCTCACCAATGACAGTACAGAGGGACAATCACTTCTCTAGGCCTGCTGGCCACACTATTTCTGATACAGATCAGTATGCCATTGGCCTCTTTTGGCCACCTGGGCCCACTGATGGCTCATGTTCAGACAGTCATCAACCAGCATCCCCAGGTTCTTTTCCACTGGGTAGATTTCCAGATACTCTGCCCCAAGCCTGTATCTTTGCATGGGGTTTTTGTGACCCAAGGGTAGGACCTGACACTTCATTTTGTTGACATTCATACCATTGTCACAGGCCATCCATCCAGCCTGTCCAGATCTCTCTGCAGGGTCTTCCTCCCCTCCAACAAATAAAAACTCTCACCCAGTTTTGTGTTATCTGCAAACTGACTGAGGATGCACTCAATTTCCTTGTCCAGATGATCTGTAAAGATATTAAACAGGACTGGCCTAAATACTGAGACTTGGTGCTTTAAAAGTGTAACAACCTAAAGGTCACAGTTGCCCGGGTCAGACACTGTCAAGGCCACAGAAGGACTTTGCCATAAAATAAGCACAAGATGGAGTGACATGATGGCAATAACTCCAGGCCTGGCAGAGGCAAGGTCTTCGTAGCACATCCTAGGTAACACATCCAGACAAAAATTCCCTTTTTGGCAAACCACATAAAGAAGCAGCTGTTTCTGCGCATGTCACAGACCATCCCAAGTTATGGGACAGATGGCATCTGTGACCACCAAAGCACAAACACACCCCTCCCCCAGATATGCCTCTGTGGATACCCAGAAGTTGGACTGTAAGTTAAGTCACCATGATGGGAACTAGAGATAAGATAAAGGCGGCATTATTGTCTGGATGTTATCTCAGACCAAGGATGAGGTTATCAAAACTGGGAGAGAAGAATGCATCACTGATAATGGACATAAAGAATGCAGAATTTATGTGCCACAAGAAAAGCCAACACAGCAACTGTGTTGAAATCAGCTTGGTTTGGGTAAAAGATAATTCCGTCTGGGGGAGATCGTTATCACCAACTCACAGCTGACCAATTCAAAAAAAGAGAAAGATTGAGCATGCCCACTAATTAGCATTAGAAGCAAGCAAATAATTTAACCAATAGAATCAGAATTGTGATTCAGAATTGTGTAGCCAATGAGCATTAATTCCTTTGTTTGCTGCAATGTATAAATACTGAAAAGTTTTGAATTACCTTGTGACCCCTCCACCACTGAGAAGTGCCAGGTGAAGAAGGACACCTCAGGATTCACAGAGTGATATCTTCTGCTTAATCTGTCTCTTTCTCTCCCTCTCCTCAATTTTCTGTTTCTTTCTATCTCTCTACCTCATGTTTACTGTTAAATTACATCTTAATTGTTATAGACATCAGCATACATTCTCATCTGCATCTTAATTTGGGCAAAGGCATCTCTCAATAATCGTATAATAACAATAAGTCAATCTGCTTCACTAATTTCCTTGACGATTTTTTTTCTCTTTAAATCATATTTGTTTAAGCTTGAGGATATGTGGGGTTTTTAAACCATAAATGGAAAAACAGAATGAGAGATATAAAATGCAGGGTATATATTATATAAAAGAGTAATTAATAGATGAGCCTCTCCTTAAGACACCACAGGTCAGACTTTTTGTATAGTGTTGAAGTTAGAGCTAAATAGAGTTATGATAACACTATGTAAACTTTGGACCTCATCATCTCAGTTGAACTGGCAATATTAGCATAATTAGCTGTCATCTGTTTTCTCTTTATTTTTCTCCCTTTCTCCAGACTAAAAATCTACTGCCACTTGTTTAATAACCACTTCAGAAAAATGGCTGATTCTCACAACTTATCAGACCAGTACAGAGCTCCAATCTCCGCAGTACAAATCATAAGGGCCTTTTTGCCGTGTCTTCCACACAAATAAGGCATGCAAGTGCCAGCACTGAGGAGTGGAAATATCTTCCATATACTTTTCTTCCTATGGCAACACTCATCTAATAACAGGTCAAAAATTAAGGCTAAATGTTTAGTTAATGGGTGTTTTAAGTGCAGGAACACATCTGAGGAAACCATTACTTTAATCAAAATGGTACATGTTGAATCAATAAATATTTGCAACCAATCTTTGCAAATATTTGGGTAGGTAATATAGCTAAGGATGACACACTTTATTGAGGCCATTCGGATACCCAGGAGAAAAAAAAAGAGAGGAAAGAATGCAGGATCTGACTGATTCTGAAGCCTTAAAAAAGTGTCTTTCAAATAATTTTTTTACTGTATAAAAGCACAGTAAGCAATTACATGCACTCTGTAACTCTACTCATTCACTCTATAACATAAAATTTTTCATATAAATACAGTGGAAGCACTGAAATTAACTTTGAACTTCGAAATAAATACACCAACTAATACTATCAAGAGAGTCTAGTCCATAAAGCAGATATTTTTAAGTGAATCACTAGTTCACTGTGACTTTGTTGTTTCTATTGATGTTCTGAAGCAATGGCCTTAATGCCTAGAATGACAAACCTTTTGAAAATATCAGGGGAAGAGGTAGCAAGAGGGAAGCATAAAACCATCAGAGAAAAGGGCAATGAAAACTCTTTTTCAATATTTTTTGTACTGTTAAATACATTTTGAAAGCTTGTATGTGCTATGAAAGAAGATACGACAAAGCAGAAAGCCATGCCTGGCTATCATCAGAAGTCACAATTTTTCTGGCTAGAGAGCACTCAACTCAGTGCAAAGTCCTTGATCAAAGGATGGTGTCCCTGTTGGGAGCAAAACAGCAGAAGTGCTTTTGTATTTCCCTGTGAATATAGACCATCCTGTAGGTTACACTGACAAATTGACAAGCACATCTACTTCTTTGAATCTATCTTCTACCTTTTTTGAATCATCTTTTTGTGCAGATGATTTTAAATTACAGATAATTAATTGATGTTTGACTGGACCCCTTAGTTCATTAACCAGAATAAGACAAGATCTGTTGCTCTTGCAGCTAGATGGATTCCTCCCACTGGCAATATGAATGGACTCATTAGACATGGCTTCCTAATGATTCTCCTCTTGGAATAGTGCTATTAAATAGAAGCTAAAGCTTCAGAAGAAGATAAAGCCTTTATTTCAGAGAAATATACTGCTGATTTAGAAGGGTTGATGTGATGATGCAATGGATCTTGGTCAACTTTAATGAAATGCTGTACCAGTTCAGGAGCATCACCAACACCTGAATTTCAAAGGCAGGTTATTTGTTCTCTGCTAAGCTTCCTGTGCAATGCTTCAGAATAACAGAGAGAACAGCAAAAGATCCATGGCTTGGGAACAGTGTGCTTTAATCAAGGCTGAATTCAGACCTGACCAGAATAGTAATAGCATTGAGCAACAGCTCAGGATCTTTCTTTAACCTCACAAAGACAGATGGGGATGGGGAAATGTGCTGAACTCAATAGTAAAACGTTTCTTTCATTCATATAACAGCTATTTCAAGAACAAAATTTGCTTCTGTTTGTACAATAATAAGGGCAATATGCCAGGGTAAGCCTTTAAGTCATTGTGGCAGAACTGGACTCAGTCACACATCATCAGCTGTGTAGCAGGTAGAGCTGGATGGTCTGGAACAAAACAACAGTGCTACAATTGAACATCCTTTGCTATTGAACCACCTGTGCAAAGCTGAGCAATAGGTGCTTCCTGAAAAATAGCTAGCAATCTCTTTTTCCTGGTGGCAATTTATCTGAAATGGAGATTTTCATTCATCTTCCCTTCATAGGTTTTCATGTACATTTTTTGAAAACTTTTCAGCATTGGAGAGCAGTGCCACATCAGGGATAATTAGCTTGATATCCTGGTAAGGTCCATCTAAGTTCATCCATGTGCCCTTTCTGGATAACTTTGAAAGATTGTTTTCTTAATGCAAATCTGGCAGAAAAGCAGAGGCTTAAAGGATATTAACTATCTACACATTTTGTGAAAAATAGACAGCTGGCTACATTGCTGTTTTACTCAGATTTTTCTAGGTAATATCATTGGTACAGAAAAGATCTTATTGCTGTATTTCCCTGAGATTTGCACCAAACGGTTCAAGTGAATACCCAATATTGCAAAAAGGTAACAAACAAACTTCCAGCATCTTGTAGTCTGGAAAATCCAATGACCAAAGAGATTCAACCTTCATTAATTCTGATCAGAAACATTACCTTTTGGACTCATACTACTTGAAAGAGCAGTCTGACATATATTCTGTAGCTTCTACTTCTCAGGACACTAAAAGAAAGTCTGAAAGCTGCCTCAAGTGTGTTATACAAACCAAAACCACAACAAATAATCTGCCCTCATATTTTCACATAGTAATTTAAAAAAGCAAAGCAAACCAAAAAAACCCCAAAAAACTGTGGTTTAGGAAGCACATTCCCCAGTTTTTTCTTCCTGCTGAAAACACCTCAGACCACAAGCTGCTTGCTCACTTCACCCCTCCTGCTTCTGTGGTGGGATGGAGAGGTGAATGGAAGGCACAGAAAAGGTAAAGATAATGGCTTGAGATAAGACCAACTTACCAGAAGCAGCAATTAAATAACAAAAATATAAAGTAACAATACTAACAGTAGAGTGTTCAAGAGAGGAGAATTGATTCACACATGATCACACCTGACCACACACTCTGGCAAAACACAGAAAGAAGTGACCCTACACCCTACTGTGCATGGTGTGGGGTGGGGTAAAATAACCTCAGGGTCCTTGCCCTGCCCCTCCTGGCTGGAAAAGGACCCTCTCCTGGCTGGAACCAGAAGCAAAAAAACAAAAACAAAACAAAAAAAACCCAAACAACAACAAAATAAACCCCACAGTAAACAAGCGCACACATACACACACACACCAAATTTAAAGATTTATGTGGTTTTTATTATTTTGAAATAATTGGGGCTCACAGTAATATGCTTCAGCCTGTGAAGTATAACATCATCTGGCTTATTTGTGCAACACTGGGTCAGAAGAGCCCATGTCCATTCTGAAGCTTGTAAATGACCTATTTACTAATATTTAATGCTTTAAAAAATCAATAACTGAGATATGCAATAAAACATGCAGCATAAACAATGATTATAGTGTTTAGATACTGATTGTAAAATCTTAAAACTCTTGAAGTATTGTAGAGGTAATTGCAGAGAGAGATAATGACATCATTAGACACCATGAAAATGCATTGTACTGATCAAACAAATTTTAACTCTTTTCAGAACATACATATTTTTTACCTAAGTGTTTAACAAAAATTTCTTTACATTATTCCCTGGGAAAAGGGGAAAAATAATTTTTTTTTCCATTAGTGTAATAAAGTCCAAAACAAAGGTCTAAACTTATCCTAACAAGAACATTAAATTTTCCAATAGAGGATTTTAATTAATCTCTTTAGACATACGTCTTTAGTGAATGTTGTAAACCTTTTTCTTTCTGAAAAAAAACTGCTTACTCAATGACTAGGTCTAGCAGAGTCTACCCAAATTAACTTGTCATGAAGGTTTACCCCAAGCATAAATTCATCTTTCTGTGTAGACTGTTCCAATGAAGGTCATTAGACAAAGCAAGTATAAGTAAGCTATAACCAGCCTTTAAAGTATCAGCAAAATTTATTTGCACCCAAAAAACCCCAACATATAATAGAATTTCTCAGCATCTTATATTTTTAGAATTTTTTAGAACACTTGTATTTTTTCTCCACTGATAGACTCAAAATGTTAAGCTGTTAATTTTTGTAGGGTGGACTTTCCTCCTTGTATTCTTAAATATTAAGGTAAGAATATTATTGACCTTCAGTGCTGTCCTCATGCTATTTATTCAAATCTGAAGGAAAATTAGTGTCTGACCATCCAGACGCTCTGTGCTCTGGCAGTCACACTTGCATCACCAGAGACTTTCAGGGGCGGGAAAGAAGCCCCTTCACACTGGGCAGCTCCAGTGAGCTCCAGGGAATGTCTCACTTGACTCCTTACACACACCACACCCACAGAGCTGGACAAGGTTTCCTTAATGGCTTGACTCTCAGTTTCCCATAATGGCATCTCAGATCTCTGGATCCTTAAAATGATTTAGTCATGGTGCAGCATATACTTGAACTCATGCCTGCAAGGAGGGACCCTGAACAAAAGACTCCCTGGGCTTTTATGCACTTACAGTCCATGCACCCTATGCACTGATAATCTGGGGTCTTACTGCTGAGTCCTTGTCTCCTGCTGTGTCTCTGAGTGTCCAGGCACCTGGCTGGTGCCAAAGGCTCTTTGTTGTGCAAAGTGTTGTGCACCAGTTCAGGGCCTCTTGCCACAGGCTCCTGCCACCCAGGACTCAACCTCACACTGCAGTTGCACACAGAGCTACCTGCACTAAATGCCTTCCTCAAGACAATTTGGAAAATGTTAAATAATTGGTTTACCTGCAAGATATAGAGTTATGAACCTCTACTACCTATATTTATCAGATCATTACTTAAGAACAACTATTTCAAGAATAAATTTCTATTTATTCCCATACCAAAGCAGACAGAGAGCTTTCTTTATTAAATAGGTCAGTGACAAGTAATTGGTTCCATGTTCAGGAGGGATACACCTGGCATTTCCTCTTGCCAGTGCCTCAGCTGATGTCATGACTGTTATGTTCTTGGCTGAAATGTAAGCCATTTTCAAGAGGAGGGAAAAGAGTGTTTCTATTTTCAAAGAAAAACATAGAAAACGGATTTTAATTCTGAGAAGGGTCTCACATCCTGGCCTCCTGTGACAGGACTCTCTTGTTTCAACTGAGGAATCTCATGCCAGTGTTGTCCCTTGAGCTGATGTATATGTCAAATGGCATGTTGCTCAAAAATTCAGTCTTATCTTATTTCAGAATAAATTATGTGAAATACTGCACTGGTTTTGGATGAGTTAAACTAAGTTTCTGCACGGTGGCTAGTATGAGGCTGTGTTTTGGATTTGTGCTGAACACAGTGTTGATAACACAGGGATGATTTTGTTACTGCTGAGCAGGGCTTGCACAGAGCCAAAGTCTTTTCTGTTTTACATGCTGCCACACTGTCAAGGGAGTTGGGTGTGCATGGGGAGATTGAGAGGAAACATAGCCAGGACAGGTGACCCCAAGTGACTGAAGGTCCATTCATTTAGGAGTCGAATGTGATGATCCTTGGAGGTCCATTACAACTCAAAATATTCAGTGAAGTCTGTGAAATCTGGATATGTCATACCATATGACATCATGGACAATATATAGAGTGGGGGGAAGAATGAGGAAGAGGGGGGATGTTTGGAGTGATGGTGTTTGACTTCCCAAGTCACCATTATATGTGATGGGGCTCTGTTCTCCTGGAGATAGCTCAGCACCTGCCTACCCACAGGAATCAGTGGATTAACTATGTGTTTTTCTTTACTTGAGTGCACAGTTTTTGCTTTCCCTATTAAACTGCTTTTATCTCAAGCCTTGAATTCTTTATTTTTTTCCCTTCCAATTCCATACCTAATTCCATTGGCATGTGAGCAGCTGTGTGGGGCTTCATTGCTGGCAGGGGTTAAACCATGACACATTCATGCAGCTTAGGCTATGTGTACTGAAATTAGGCTAGAGCAATTTCTTTACTCATCATTTATTCCTTAATCATATATGATATATGCATCTTAAGAGTTCATCAACTTTGTTGCTGGTTATTATGCAATTGTTTGTCTTTATGGAATACCATTTGAGCTTCATGTTCTTCCACTGAATGATCAATAAAGTCATTGACAAGTTAATAACTGTTTGCCTGTTATCATTCCTTCACTACGGTATTTTGATTGAGCAAGTGACTGTTTTGATTGTCTTGGCTTAGAAAAATGGAACATGAACTGTACCTAGACAAAATTTAGTGTTCAACCTATGCAAAATGAGAATGTTCAAACTCTTCTCTATTTTGTGTCTTCTCAAAGGTATTGCAGAAACATTTATCATCTCTACCCAATATATGATTTCTCCAGACAGTTTTACTGGGGCCTGATTCCTAAATTTCTCTCATCTATTTTTCCATTTACATTAGGAAAATATTGTAGAGATGTTCTAGAAACATTGCAAAGCTGTTCAAAACTCACCAATATTAAGATTGTATTTTCTTTTGGTTTCACAGCTGTATTGGATTTGCATGGCAAAGTCTCGGTAATGGGGAGGGTAAAGGAGTGAATTCTGTGAAAAGCTGGTGGAAGCTTCCCCTTCATCAAATGGAGCTAATGCCAGATAGCTCCAAGAAAGACCCATCACTAGCCAAGGCTGAGCCCATCATCAACAGTGGTAGCACCTCTGGGATAACAGATTTAAGAAAGGAAAAAAGTTAATGCACAGGAGAAAACTGAACACAAGGAGAGGAGGGAGAATATGTGCAAAGAACAGCTCTGCAGACATCCATGTCAGTAAAGAAGGCAGGGGAGGGGGTGCTCCAGGCACCAGAGCAGAGATTCCCTTGCAGCCCATGGAGGCTTCACCATGGTGAAGTAGGCTGTCCCCCTGCAGCCCATGGAGAACCAGGCAGATGCCCAAAGGGAGATGTGACTCCATGGGAAGTCCATGGAGAAGACTTAAAAATCATAATTGTCTTAAACAATACTAAGATCATGGAAGGATTTTGCCCACTATGGAAAACTGTACAAAGGAGCTGCCACCACCAAAGTTCATAGGTTCTTCTCCCCAAATATGCCTCCTTGCTTTCAGAAATTTGGACCGTGAGTTAAGCCACCTGTCAGGAACTTGAGATTAGATAAAGGTGGTACTGTTCAATTATCTCAGGTCTAAGGAGAATTAAACAAGGCTGGGTCCATCTGGGAGAGGCCACAGCTTGCAGCCTCATCTGCTGAGGGATTTGCATGCTCTTTCCTCCCAACTGAGAGGGAGGAGGAGAGATTTTGGGTCTCTGGTGGCAAAGCCTCTGGTCCACATAAGACAGAGGGGGTTAACATCCACCACCAGAGGATGATAAGAAGCAGACCCAGCAGAGACAGGATGGTGCTGTCTATCATGCCAATTGTCTTCCCTTACACAAACTGGCCCAGTTGTAAAACTCTACCCCCACACCTCCTCTGCTTGGGTGCTCCCAGTATACCTGAACATGTATTATCGCATTGAATTCTATGTTTCATCAGGCCCCCACAACCAAGAAGACCAGAAGAAGAGGACCAATAGCATGATGTCAGCATCCACACAATGGTGATATCTTTCTACTTAATCTGTCTCTCTGTCACTCTCTTCCTTTCCCACATTATCTATTATCTATTTCTTTCTTTCTCTTTTATCTATTTCTTTCTATCTCCCTCTCCTTCACACGTACTGTTCAATAAAACCTATACTATTTGACTTCATCATATGATCTTGTTTGTATCTTAATTTGGGCAGAGGCCTCTCTAATAATTTGATCATAATAGTCCATGCTGGAGCAGGCTCCTGGCAGAACATGGAGAGAAGTTCATGCAGGAGGTGTGGGAGAGACCCTTTCTGAGAAAGAACCTTTCACTCTTTCCTTCTCATAATGGCTTCATTTGGAATTACAGAGTGCACAAATTATCTTTTTAATTGATAATTAAAATAGTTTAATTCAAGGCAAAAATAAAGTTGGGTGCTTCCTCTAGTTGTAGTTGCTGGCATGTTTAAAAAAAGAAAATATCCTAGTGTTCTGTTTAAAAAAAAATTCTGAGCGTAACGTATTTGCTGCCATTATTAAGAAGGTCTGTTATCACACTGCTGTGCTCTTATTCTTGTGGCTTCCCTTACAACTATTTGAGTTATTGTCATCTGAGATAAAGGCCACCCTTGTAAAACAGAAAAAAAAACGTTCTTTACAGTCTTGTTTATATTTATATGCGAGGTGAAACATTTAATGCAAAACCCAGTAGATATCAGAGAGGGCATCCTTATCACAATAATATTTACAATTTTATTTGGTCCTGATAATAAGGTTGCATCTCTTTTGAGATTCAGTCCTTGTTGTGCCATACTTATTATTCATCTGTTGTATCAGTTTCTGATTCAATTTATCATTCCAGCTTAGGTGCCAAGAAAAATATTCTTCTCCATAATAAGGACTAGTAGGCCCTACTCAGAATTTTGAAAGATGTATCAAGGTGTATCAGGGTAAGAAGAATAAGAATATAGACAGGAGAAACCCATCATACTTTCACTGTAATTTTCAAGGTCACAAATGATGTAAAAGACTCTCTTGTGTTCCTGTTGTTTTGGGGTATTCTCAAGTACAATTATTTCACAGTATTAGAAAAAGATTCAAACACCAAGTTTGAGCATTTATTTTTTCTAAGAACATGGAAGTCATCATGCATTTAATAAGCTGTGTCATCCTGAATATCAAAACCTTAAAATCAGTAATTTTGTGAGTTTCACATGTTTATTACATGTGATGTGATACAACAGAAACAGATGTAGAGAGATTAGTACCTAGGGCTAACAACATCTATATGCAGCTATTAAACGACAGTAACTTTTTAACAGAGTTGTAGATATTGCAATGTTTTGTTAATGCCAGAAAAATTACATGTGCAATTTTGGGACTTGCTGCTCTTGATATTCCACAGTAAATTAATGATAGTGGGGTCTTTGAAAAGCTATTCAACTTACACATAAGAAAAGAATATCACTGTAAGTAAAAGGCTTTGCTTTTTTTGCACTTTAATAAATAAACTCATACAGACACAGAGCTGTTATTTCCTAGTGGGAAAAACTGCCATCCTGCTCAATCCAACAGGTAATGGAGTCTTCATGGATCTTCCATCTTCTGGAACAATGATTAAAATTTGAAGCAACTCTGAGAAAAATAGATAAAAAATTTCACCTTTTCCATGAGACCTGTACCACACGATCATCTATAATGATGAAACATTTCACTTAAGGAAAAAAAGGAGAAAAAAAATAATAGGGAATATTGTAATAGCACCACTAAAATACTGCATAGTCGTAACTGCATGAATATGCATATGATTTTTTTTTTAAATAGCAAATCAAAATAAACAGACTTATCATTAATTTTTAAAAAATCCAAGTTTTTTTTATATTCCCTTTCAATTTCTTTTGTGAAATTAACTTTTCTCTAACACTGCATTTGTTTTGTCTTATCTTGTATTTTGTTCCACCAAAAATAATCCAAATGAAACAAAATCATTACTCGTTTTAAAACATACTTCTATGACATAGTAGTTTAAAAAATTTTCCATGGTCATGCATTTTTGCCAGTGATAATGAAATTGAAAATTTTGAAAAGTTTTCATCACATATTCCATCAACAGCTATAGGCAAAAATTTCATTTGTTAATTTATCTGAGAATCTTCAGCAACTGTTTGGTACACTGGGAAGTCTTAACAATGACTCCTTAAATAGTTTCACAGTTCTGTGGTTCTAAATTTTTATGTGTTGTGACGTGTGGATAATGATGCCCCAGAGCAGATTTATAAAATGCGTGTTTTTATTGTTAGAGTTTTTTTCATTCTAATCATCATTTTTAAATGCTAGAGAGATAGCTATTATATTGATTTGTATTTTAGCATCCTGAAAATGTCTATTTAGAAAGGATTCAGCAACTTTTCGGAGATTAATTTGCAAAGATACGCATTACTTGAATATCTAAAAATAGTGTTGCCAAGCAACAAGCTAAAATACAAGAATATTACTAGAAGAAACTAAAATACATATTAAATTTAACAATATATGCAGATTAATTATATCCTCTAAACCTGGTATACTTTTCTGATGTCATATTTTAGTATATAATTTTCAACTAACATTCATAATTAAACAGGTCCTTCAAAGATCCATGCTTCTGAAATACTTGCCTTTCTGCTGTGATTTGAAGCCATTGGATGAATGTTTAAAACAATGACAGTTGTGTTTAATTATTCATTATGCTACTGAATCAGTATTAGTATTCTGTGGGACTCAGGAGTAATACTGAGCAGTGATTGTGGTTATGTTTCCAGATCTACTTTGAAGCTTATGCCTTTCTACACAGACCATTTCCTGAGGGACAGTGTGATATTGGCAGGCTAGCAGAAATGGTGATTGTGTCAAAACTGTACAGTGAATGACAAGGTGCTCTAGCAGGAGGCTAAAAGAAAGTGCTGGGTTTAATTACAGCCTGCAAATCTTCACAAACTCTGAAGAGGGAGAAGTCTAGACTGTGCATTTGGCATTGATTTCTGTGCCATTATTAACTTTCCAGAAACACTTCAATGTTACAAAAGATAAACCTTCACATAACAAGAGCTACACCTTTCAGTTCTGCAATCCAACATAGTCTAACTGCTGTGAACGAGTGTCACCCAAGAAGCCAGAGGCCATTATGCAAAGCAGAATAACTACTTTCATGCCCATATAGAATTACAGCAAATCTGAAAACAGATTTCCACTTCATATTATAAAAATGTGTACTTGAAGGAGTCCAAACCTTTTCTATTTCCCTTCTTTGACAGAGCCTTTCAGTGGTGAAATTTTAACTCTTCTGCAGCAATTTTCAATAGAAAAGGATCAAGTTGAATTCTAGCAGTGGTCAAATCATACACTATGGATTACCAACAGCTTTTATAGCAACTTTTTAAAAGCTGAGAAAACAAGTACATACAATAGTCATTGACATAGGAATACAAATAAACTTAATGAAATTTAATACCCTTTCTGCATTCTCTGAGAGCGAAAGTACCTAATGCATTACTGGTCTCTTGTCACAGCAAATACCGCGTGGGGAAATAAGAATGGAAACTGAAGGACCAGAGAAAGCAGGATGCATAATGTCACATCTCATGTGACCTTGTGGGGTAGGACTAGGGCAGAGAGCCAGGCAGAGCCAACCAGCTTTGCCACAGAAGAGCCCTGGAGGATCAATGGTATTGTTCAGGCATGGGTGGAGCAGCCTGGGGGCAACCAGTGGATGTGCAGTGTGCACGTGGAGATTTTGGCTGTGAATCTCCCTTTAGACAAGGAACCTTCCACGGCAGCTTAGCAGTGTCCTGTAGTGATGACTAGAGAGATCTTCTAAACTTCATGCTTTTTTTCTCTTTCATATGCATTTTATGTCCATTGCTTGGAAATTAAATTTCAGTTTACATCCATCTAGTCTGGCAGCTGTGTTTCTCTCCAAAGTTTGTTAAGTGCTCTGTGGAGTCTTCTGTCCTTTTCCAGCACATCAGAAAAAGAAGTAGGTCCAGCTTAATATCTTGCATCCTAACAGAAATCTATGTTTTTCAACATAACACCTTGTCTCTGGGCTATATCTCAGCTTAAAATTTGCACAAGCAGTGATTCCCTACAGGAATGTTGAATTTCGTATTCTCATTTTCTAAGATCACCTGCTGCGCCACTCTGTTAGCATATGCAGCACAGAAATATATTTCTCATAAGACACGTCTTCTAGAATTTTTCCCTTCTCAAGAGAAAAAAAATCATATATCTGTCTTTAGGAGTTTTCATTGGGATCTGTATATAAATTACTGTCTCACTCCTATTTGCTTCCTGCAGTAACAACCCATTTGGGATTATTATTCTATTCATGTTCTGGCAGTGCCTATACAACTGAACTAGCCACTGCCTGAGAACACTCAGAAGCTGAGACACTCATCTGTATTGTTAAATTAATAGAAGAATCCCTTGTCAGGGTAACATCTGTACCAATTTCTACTTTTACAGGCAACACCCAGTAATGGTTTGGGAGCTAACACATGCCAGAGATCTTTCCCAGCAGCAGACTAAATGAGCTCAATAGTACAAAAAAAAATTTCCCATGCCTACTGGCCTTATTTCCTACTACAGATATAGTAGATGACTCCCATAAAGGTAGTTTAATCTCTTTTTTAAAGAAGGTGAATATAGACCTGCCTACAGTCAAGGGAGTGGCTTACCCAGAGTATTCCCATCTTGAATTTTAACAACCATGAGTTTGACCAGCACGACTATGACAGGTGACTGACATGCAGTAGGACCCCTAAATATAGTGCTTACAGTGCCATGCTACAAACATGCTATTTCCCAGATTTCAAAAGAGCTAAATGATATTTTTCCCATCAGTATTTTCTGTTAGTAGAAGTAAATATAACCAAATTTTTGCAGATAGAAGAAACTAAAATGATACAGACAAAATAATAAAATATTCATTAGGAATTTCCTACTTAAGCTACCTCCTTATTCAGAAGTTTTCTCTCTGTTACCATATGAGATACTTCAATTTCTCAATTCTGTTCTTAACAATGAAAGCAGTAGCTTAACTTATTTTCTTTCTATGTCATTTTACATTCCTTCTTCAGAGAACAAGTGAGGCTTCTTCAACGATTACACCACCAGGCTCAGTGTAATTCTTTATCGTCAGTCTTTTAACAACTATCTGATCAAATATTGTCTTCAGACACCTGTTTGTCTCATCTTAAACAAAGACATATCTTAATGAACACATGCAGATATATAATTATTAACTTGATGAAGCTGATAATAAAATCAAAAATGCCTAAGCAAAAATGCTAAGTAGATTAATTTTCAAAAACATCAGGCTTCAATAAAGTTATTTTGTGTTCCTAGACTTTAAGACCCTGAGACCTAATAAATGATGGCTGTGTTCAATAACCTCAGTAATAAACTGTAGATTAAAATATGACCTGTAGATAAAACACTTTTAACAACGCCAGTGAGCAGATACTTAAGTGGGTAGCTTTGAGTGGTGAATTCACAGAGCTGGTTGGTATGTACCTGATGTGCTTGCACAGACATGAAAACAATTTTTACATTTTTTTTCCTGCTGACCAGCAATAATCTTTTTACACACCTTTTTTGTTCTCCAGAATATTGTTTTCTATTTAAATAAAATGTATCATTAAAGAAAGAGGAAAAAAAACCACCTTGAAATTAGCCAATTTGAAACTCCTACGGAAAAATGTCAAAGGGAAAATTATGGCTACATGGAAATGAAAAATTTCCCTTTTTATTGAGATGAGGTCAATAATTCTTTTGCAGTTTTCTCCATCATTTCCCATCAGCTATCATAGATAGGTATAGCTAGAGGTAGAAGTTGTTCTATGATTTTTACTTTCGCAATAAAACAGAATTAACAGGAGTGTTCTCTGTATTTGGAGACTTCTTTTTTTTTCCAAAACTAAGAACAGAAATAGGATTTCTGTTTCCATTTACTTATTTCCCTAGTCTGTTCAATCTGATTCCTAAACAGCTTGGAGCAGATGTCTGTCTAGCACACCCATACTTTCCCAGATTCAGACAAATCATTATGGTGCTGCTACTACTCAGTAGCATTCTATTCTCTTTTACTAATAGAGCTGTTAAAAATGCTGATATGAAGTCACAGGAAAACGGGAATATTGCAGCCTGGTAACCCAATTTATGATTGAGAAGCTTGTTGCTGTTGCCACTAAGGGCACCGGTTTAAGTATTTTTATCAAGTCTTTAAAGGAATGATTCACAGAGTGAAATTTGCAAAGGTCTAAATCTTGGAAATTCCAGAATTCCATTGTAAAACTTGCATCTTTATTAGATAATTCCTTAAATATCCAAGGCAGTCTTTTCCAAAGGTAAGGTATTTTAGTTAAACCAATGTATGGTAGGGTAACGGACTTTACCTTCTTATTGATAACATTGTTTTTTCCAATTCAACGGAAGTAAATCTTTTAAAAATGACAGATAGTTTAGAAATGCTAGCATTCTACTTCTGTTTTCTGTGGAAATATTTCTGGATAAAACCACACATTCAGGTTGCAAAACGAGCCAAAATAATTCTAAAAGTGGCACTGATTAATCATTGTAAATGTCTTACCCATTTGTGAAATAGAACAAAAATTCATGAAAAATAAAACCATCAGCACCATAATTCTCATTAAATACATTGCAAAGCACACAAATTAATTAGGGAATATCAAAAGTATAAAAATAATCAAAAAAGCACTTTATCAACAATAATTGAGAGCTAAAAAATGTAACCATTTTGTCAATGAAATATTTTCATTAGAAAATAAACCCCTACTCTTTCAACACTGTTTTTGAATTAAATAATAGGTTTATTTCATGGCAATTAGAAGTCGGCTGAGTCATATCTTCCAGTTAAAAATTTTTACTGAAGTCTTATCCACAGTTCTGTCAACAATGCACTATATTCCTGAGATACGTCTTACTCACCCTGGTGAAACCTTTGCTTTTGCTTAATGTGGTTGCATATCTGCGTGTGGGGCCAAAATGTCAAACCTCAACATCTCTGTGTTTCCCCAGAGATCTGTGTGATCTAATTAGAAGCAATTCTTTAATTACTCTTTCAATTACTCAAACCTTTCTTAACTCCTTTCCACAAAAGTTTACAAAACTACCTCAATTTTGACAGATTCCTCACCATTAACAGTTTTCCAGAAGATGTATCTTTGTTGTCAGGCATGAGGATAAATGCAAGAGGAGAGCTGCTACCTTGGAGAAGAAAATCACAAATAATTTCTTCCAGCTCTACAAGGTTGATAGTGGTGGGCATATGTAGTTTGCCCATATCCTTAACTGCAAAGGAGTCCCTCCCACAGCATGGATTTTACAGCCTTATTAGGGGATGTAGGCTGAAATGTTGATTTATTCCACAAACTCCTTACACTGTTGTTCCCCCAACTAGTCTTGCACTTTCTTCTTCTCTAATACAGTTTGCAACATTACTGTGCAATAGCCTATGGCTTCTCAATCTGCTGACAGAAATGTCAGGATGGGCTAAGCTGGCCCAGCCCTCTACTACTACTCAGTGGTCTACATTAAAAAGGATTATGTTTCATTTTGAGTTAATTCTAGTGCCACAAAACTTAAGAGAAGTTCCCTAAACCAAGTAAACCATTCTCTTGATACAGGTAATCTATAATTATTGTCATTCTGGATATGTTTTCAGCTGATAATTTCATGCACACTTGCACTTTTTCCTTTAGTGTAAATGTTGGTCTAAGTTTGCTCAAATGTAATTTAGAGCTTAGAGTCATTTTGTGCCCCAAAGATATTTTCATACATAGTTCATTTAATCGAGTTTATTATTCTAATATTACCTACTTCAGGTGCCTCCAGCTATTTCATTAATTTATAAACTTCTCAAGAAGACAGCAGCAGTGAACATACCAAAGATGACAGCAATTGCTTGTTTTTATACTGCTTAGATGGTGTCACTTTCTTAGTTTGTAGGAAACAAAGGATGCCATTATTTTCCCCTCAATGGTTCTTTCATTTCTAGGGTTCTCTTCCATCCATTTTGAAATGTGTAGGTCAGCCCTTAAAATAACCTTAGGAGTTAGGATGAAACTGTAGGATAAAAAAGAATTTAAATTTACAAAGGGATTAATGCAGAACCATTTTCTCTGGCCAACTCTATGCTTACACAGTATCACTTTAATAATCCTCTGTTACTCTTCTTCCTTTCCTTGCTGTCATCATGCAAATGTTGCAAAAATGGTTTCTGAGTATTGTAGAAAAGCAACGCCCATCCAGGGAATAACATGCTCTGACTCCAGGATTCAGGAGGCTGAACAAATGCTTTATTAAGCTATACTATATATTACACTAATACTATGCCATATTAAAGAGATGCTAGACTAAAGAGATACTAAAGAAAAGCCCTGTGACTGTCTGCCAACAGCCAGGACACGGCTTTAACCCAATTGGCCAATCAATCCAAACAACCCTCAGCAGAATCCAATTAACAAATTACTCTTGGTAAACAATATCCATAACACATTCCACATGTGCCAAAAAACAGGAGCAGCAAGTAGCGATAAGAATTATTTTCTCTTCTTTTCTAAGCTTCTCACTGCTTTTCCTTAGGAGAAATCCTTGGGAAACTTGTGCTTGCTGTTTTTTGTGAAGAGAGGTGCGGCCACATCTGAGGAATTTTTCACATAATAATTCATTACGGTTGTCTTTAAAATGCAGCACATCCACTACTCTTATAGCCATGACTTTTTTTCTGGTTTGTACATTTTATTTCTCACGGGTTTTTAACCTATTTCATGATGTCATTTGAAATCACTTTACTTCAATAATCCCCTTAAAATGAAGTAATCTGAGTGTACTTGGGTTTATTAACTTCTCCAGTCCAGATTATCTACCAAAGTAAGTGAGAGTTTGAACAGCAGGTTTTTACTTGATTGTTGCGGGAATTTTTCCTCATTTTTTTTAAATAACTGTTTTTGTAGTGTCTCAGAAGGTAACAGAGGTGTTTCTTTCTAAATAAGTGCAACAGTCTACATTAGATGGTGTGAATTTAAAATAATTCTCAGAGCTATTTATCTTCCTTGAAGAGAGCTCCTGCTAATACTATTTTGTCTTCATTCACCTGTTTAGCCCTTAGCAAAGCAGGCTAACTGGGTTTCTCACTTTTAGAATTTACTGGGTTTCTCACCAAGTGCACAAAGATGAATCAACCCAAAAGCAATAAAACATAACCAGTTTCCCCAAAACTATAAATTTTCAATTATAAAAATTTCTTAGGCAAAGGAAATACATTTTCAAGAAGCAATGCATGACCCTGAATTCTCTTCTCATTTTAGATTTAGAGACAGCTAATGGCTTTCTATACCAGTAGTCAATGTGGTCCACACATACCAAGAAAAACCTCAAATTTCTCCTAAAAGTATGAGACTTCCTTGTGAAAATCATATTTGATGCATTCTGAATTAAACAGTGATTGAATAAACATTATGCATCTGAAATAACAAGAAAGAAGAGTGAGATAAAAAGCTGTATCCAATTAGGAACTTGGGGAAGAACAGAGATAGCAAAGCTGAGTAAATTCTAGGTCCCAACAGTGCAGACCAGAGGTTAAATTTCCTAGAATCCCTAAGAGGCCATGAAAGTAGACTTGTGAGATTAAACTAATTTGTAATGTGTGTGTGGTGTGAGGGTACAACCACAGAAGATAGTACAGAGAAGTTAGTGCTTGAATAAACCAGCCACAAAAGTCTGAGAGTATTTCCCACTTTCTTAAGCTCGACCATCTAATTTGGGCATAAGAAAAGACATCTTCTTTCACTTGAGATCTTTGCTCTCAAATGTAATCCAAAACGTTGTCAAGGTTAATCTTTTCTGTTCCAAGAAAGCAGGAACACTTACCCTCTCATTTTAACAGTCAAAATTCTAACACTGAGCACAGAGATTTTCACTATGATTTCAGATATTTCTGGCATTATTTCAACTACATAAGTTGCTACATAGTATTGGCAGGCAGATCCATAATATAATTTTCAAGCTTCTCCTTAGTTCAAAAAGGATCTGAAAATTATTTGGTGGGAGGAAAACAGTCATTAGGGAAAAAAAAAAACCCTTATTTTTTAGGAAAGCTAGTGAGATAGAGAGAATTCCAAGCTCCTGTTCCTTCAGTCTTTTTTTTCCCCTCTACTATAAATGTTATGTCCAAAATATATAAAATCTTAGAAGGAAGAAGGGGTTTCAAGGGCAGAATTATTAATGAAGTCCCAGAAATAGCACTCCTCAAGCTGGATTTTTTGTGTCTTTCTTAGTCAGTATTACTGATTTTGGAATACTGCTGTCTTGTACAGAGCTGATTCAAAGAAGGGGTGAGCACATACCAATATTTTAGATATGTTTATGTCATAATAATTAATATCTAACCAGAAATACTAAACCACAATAGTTTCCAATACCCTCAGGGGAAGCTTTTCCAAAACACTTTTTAGTGTCCAACTCTACATGAGCCTTCAACTGAGGTATAAAACACAGCAGAACTGAATTTTTCTTGAACCCACTGTCACGTGGAGGAGCACTGTTTTATTCATACCCTTCAGCCTCAATAAAGCCTCTCTTAGATTAGGCTGAGAATTGCCTCATGTATGGATTGTTAGGTCTGGGCTAAATGCCAAGCTGTTCAGCTCTCTTAGGACTTAGTTCTGGGCATGAACACAAGCAGAACTTTATGGATACAGAAAGCATTCATGTCAAAATTGGAAGATCTTTGATATGAGTAGTCAAATGACATTCAGAAAATGTGAAGAGATATTTTCAAACATGAAATATAAGTTTGTTTTTATTGTTACAAAATGTTTTAATTAATTCAACCAAAATCAAAATATAATCACCAAGGTCAGTCTTTGTGTGAAATTTGTCACGGTTAATGATATTCATCCTCTTGGACTGCCATGTTGCCATGTGCTATTACCTCTCTTCCCCAATCAGCCCAATGCATATTATTTCAAATCCTGTGTACACTTCTAATAAAAATGCCTAAACAATGGAGAAAAAAATCCTGTGTAAGAGGTCTGCTTACAAATGAGAGTAAAATTTTGAACACTGAATACTTCTTTGTTGAAAGTCTATTTTCTACTAAGACTTGACTTGTTGATGTGCATTTGGACTTTATCCTCCCCGGTTAGAAAATAAAAATATTTTTGAATGTGTTCTATAATTAATTTGATTTTTGGGAAGTTGCATTAAAAATTCAATTGCAGGACAATTTTTTCCTACTCAAGAAAACTCCCCTACCACAGAATATCAGCAACGTAGTGAAAGAGAAAATCTATGAAAACTAGAATGGATAAGAGGCTGTGAACACACATTCATACACTGCTCTACTACTAGTACTAGCAACCACTTGTCCTAATATATCTAATCTTGATTTCTGAAGTTTTCTTTCTTTCTGAAGTTTTTGTTTTTTGGTTTTTTTTTTCAGGAAGGAATAGCAGGAACTGGGAGACTAAGATAGGCTGAAGTTTCAATGCTAGATATATTTTATGTTGCAATATCAGAAGGAATAATATATAATTTTAAATTATTGCACTTAGTAGAATCATTGTAATTATAGATATTAACATAATGAAGATAAATGCTTTTAATAAGCTATCTGGAATTTTACTTATTATTTTACATCGACAACATTCTTAACCTTATTAGTCTGGATTTAAAACTGCATAGGAGTTGATAACAGCAACTTAAATTTCAGGCAAGTCCCAGGCTGCCTTCCTTGAAAGATTAAATAATTAGAGCTGTTATTTGCAGGACTAAAAACACTCACATGTAAATGACAGCTGTGATCATAATACAGTATTTGATGAAAAACATTTAAAATACAACCTAAAAAAGGAACTTTGAAAAAGACTGGTTCAGACACATAGTTGTAAAAAACAAACTTGTTAGCAGAGAATTAGCAACTTTAAAACCTAAGACTTAAAAAAGATATTATTTTTTTATTTTGTTTATTATTTTAAATATATATTATAGACCTGAGTCTTCAGAATTCTCTACTATGAACTTCTAGATACTAAAAAATAAAAAAAAAACTTGTCTGAAATATTTAACTGCTGGGATTATTTAAATAGCAGTTCTCCCACAGTGATTATTTTTAAATTTATTTTTATTTTGCAAAACTTGCTTCAAACACATACTTCTTACAGAAATTACATTTGGATTTGTCACCTGAATAAGGTGTTTTGGACCAATCCAATTATAACAAAACCACATTTTAACCAAAACGACAAAACCAGCAAATATCATTAGACCCCAGGACAATGACAAATGAAGACTGTTATTTTAACACCTTCTTTTTGTAATCCAAGTATAGCACATAGATATAGAATGTTGCATTGCAGCAATAATATCTGTCATTGTTAACACATTGAAGAATTTAAATGTCAAGTTAGTGATATTTGGAAATCTGCCCTTTGGTATAGTCCTGTTCAATAAGGCTGAGCCCTATTGTGTGCATACACTGCACAGTGTATGTTCACAAGATGCATGGTGCTGTACCAGCCTGTCATTGCAAGCACAAATAAAGATATTCAGCCAGGAGATCTTCTAAATGTAAAACATTCTACTACATAATACATTTTAGACCTAAGATAGGAGAACTAGAGGAAAGATGAACAAAACAGAATTCCAAGTCTTGTAATTAAGTCACTCATCTTTGACCTTTAGGTAGTCAAAAGAAAATACCATTTTAGTCATTATAATGAGAGTTTTACATAAGCAACCTGAAGTCTATGGCATTTAAGAATAGTGACAGGGTGTTGGAGGTGTTTGTTCTTTATCTTTTTTTTGTGCACAGCATAACTGCATAGCCCAACACCAGAGAAGGCTAACAGAAGCATCTCTAAGTCACACTACCTGCTTAACTTTTTCAGACTGGAAAGCTGTCTGTCCTGTAATATAGCCACCTCCATGGAGGTTTAGCTGAGAGCTGTTGCTCAGCCTATCCTAAAGCCCATAAAAGTGCCAGGCCTCCACAGATCTCCTTGGCATGTCCCTCTCCTGCTCAGCATGGCCTTTCAAGCAGGCATTTACTAGAGAGGATTATGGGGCAAGCATTCAGAACTGAATTACATCTTGGCTTGATGCGTAATCTCACATGCCCCTTCAAAATGCTTCAGCCTTTTAAAGGAGCATGAAAAGGGAAAATAAAAGTAGATTCACATCTTCAAAGAATGTAAGACACCTCAAATGCCAGTGGTGCCAGAGCTCCATTGATTTTAATTTTATAATTGCTGTTGTGATATCTGTTTGAAATTATGGGAAAGAACAAGAAGTTGGAATGTTGAAAAATGTACTGCAAGGATTAGAGGGAGGAATAAATTTGGGTTTTCTGACTATAATTTATTCTTAAATTCAGATCCAGCATATCAATGTGATAGAGAAGGCTTTAGTTTAGTGGTTCATTGAGAGTAATGCATTTTTAGAAGAATTTGAATGAACAGAAAATACAGATTTGGCATAGGATAAAGGGAAATCACTTTTTACCATATATGAGCATGGAAGAAAGCACAAAAATGAGAGGCAAAAAAAAGTTTCCAGGCTGGCACCTCAGTAGCAAACTAATATGAAAGTAAAAGCCACATGATGTCATTTACAAGCCACATGATTACATTACAAATTTTTATTAATTGTAATTATTTTTTTAAGAAATTACTTTCTTCCTCTGGACAGTTGTGTTAACTATCACAATAGATGACTGCACAAAGAATTAAACTTTTTCAATAAAGTTTTATTTGGTCTTGTCCTGTGCACCAACAGACAACCTGAACTATGGTGGAGAGACATATCACATTTATCAGTATCACATAGTGGGGACTTAAAGACAAACTACTTTATATCTAACTATATATATATATATATACACAGAGAGACATATTTATATATATGTGTGTGTGTATGTATGTATAAATATATATAAAATATATATTTATAGTATCAAACTCCTGTGTGGGACACAGAGTTTGTCAACTGCACAGCTGCACCACCTACCTCTTTATTTCAATGAGTTTGGAAACATACTGATAGAAACAATAGCTCTGTGCTTTTCCCTTGGACCAAAGGCCTTGTTGTGCTGGGGGAGCTGTCTTCTGTGAACAGCAATGGAATACATCTCTTCACTCCCTGTGAACAGCAATGGAATACATCTCCCACTCCCTAGCTGAAACTGATGTGAATGGTTTTATAATTTAGGCTCCCATGGTCATAGCTCACCATTAACCTGCTTAATTCTGGTAAAAATATTAACTAGTACTGTTGGCACACCATGGGGTTCATGGAATCTGGTGTCATCCTGGTGTAAGAGAAAACAAACTTTAGGTGTGGGCGATATTGAAATGTTCCCTGAGGTGTCCAGTTCCTGGGTGGCCAGGTGTGTAATAAGATTTGTCAGATTCTTAGGGCAGTCATCAGCTCCCATTGCCTGGGACTTCATACCTGAACAGGTAATCAATCCTGAAAAACTAAGGCATTACGTGATGGAAGGGTGCCTTGCCAGTGAAAACCAGAAACTTTTCCCTCCATATGGAGGATTGTCCTGTGCCTATTGAGTCACAGTTCAGTACTCTCAGAGGACAGTATCTGAATTAGGAATCTGAACTGCATTTGAGGACACTATAGCTGAGATAGGTACTCAAACAACAACTACAGTAATTGCCCCAGTAGTGGTTAAGAAAAAATGGATAAGGCAAGCTACAGGTCCACATCATCAATTAGAAAGGGAGGAAGAAGAAGCAGGAACACCGGATAGGAGAGGTCAGAGGTGGTCCTTCAACAAATGGCTTGAAAGAAGCGAGCAAAATCAAACAGAACACCAAAGTTACACAGTCCCTGACCTCATCAGAACTTTGAGACTTGCTAAAAGATTACAGCCTCCAGCCAGGTGACTGCACTTCTGCCTGGCTGCTTCAGTGCTGGATAATGGCACTGACAGTTAGCAATCAGAAGGTCATGAAGGCAAACAGCTGGAATCCCTTGTTAGAAATTGAGAAATTGAAAGAAGAATTGAAAAAACAGAAGGAATTTGTAGTTTTTAGAGAGAGCCCCTCTCAAGTGTGAGGGCATGATATCCATTTAGGGAAGATCTTGTGAACTTCCTAAGCAAGTGGACCATTGCAGATGAAGGTATCCACTAGCTGAGTGTATTAGCAGTGCTGAAAGTCATTTATAGTGAACTAAAAAGTGGTAACATCCCTAAAGATCCAGAGGATGTCTGTTGCTCAATGGCCATGTGGAGGAAGGTGATTCAAAATGTCCCTGCATCACATTCCAGCAGCTTGGTAGCAAACGTATTGCCCAGAAATAGGCACACCAGCTGTAAAGGAACCATCCTCATGGCTCTGAAACACAGAAGAAACTCTGGGTACTTCCACATTCCCATGGGCCAGCACCTCAGCTCTCAGGGGCAGCCCAAGAGATTGGTCCTTTCCTGCCCCAGTCAGAGGGAAAAAAAGCCCCAGGCAAAGGTCATGCGGCACACTTTGATTCTTTCTGTGTGATCAGGGGAAGACATGAGGAAGCAGTATGGTGAACTTGCCTCTAAGCTGGAAGCCTGTTGTGGTCTCTAGCTGGTCAGAGTGAAAAAGAGAAAAGTTCGAAAGTCTCTTTTCCCAGCCCGGCACTTGAAGGAGTCAGGGCTCTTCATTTCTCAGTCTCAAGGTTGTTTATTGTATCTTATCTATAAAATTCCTTCTCCTGTCCTGCCAAGGTCTTCTCAGCAAGACAGAGGCATTCTGTCTGCCCCCGGGGTGGTGTTATGTCTTTATACTAAAACTACATATACAACTGTTTACAGTTACTTTCCAATACCTATCACCTATGTTAGACAGTGAGCTTCTACTCTAAACCAATCTAAAAGTGCCAACATCACAG
>JAYDZK010000056.1:22714248-22742054 GCA_034509185.1 Euphonia xanthogaster
AGTGAGCTTCTACTCTAAACCAATCTAAAAGTGCCAACATCACAGCAGAAGATGGAGGCCAAGAAGAAGAAGAAGAAGGAGAAAGGCTGGACATGCCCAGATCGCTCCATCTTGCCCTCTGAACCCCCATTCTAAAAATCCCAAAATCTACTTTTTCACTCCGTGATAAATTCACTATCATTCCACTTAATTTGTTGTGCCTTGCAAATCTTCATCTAAGGTTGGTAACTTGCTCCGCGGGTCATAATCAAAACCACAGGCATTTTTGGGCTCTGTGCCAGGGTCTCTGAGACCCCTGGCAAGGGTCTTGGCTGCTCAGGACAGGCAGAGGGATGTCCTGGGTCCTGACAGAAGCCCACACATGTGAACTTAGAGGGGAGAGAGCTGTTAAGGGGTTACCCAAGAGGGCTTTCAGTGTAGTTGCCACAGAAACACAAGAACATAATCAATCAGTGATCTCCCAGGCAAAGAACCAAAATCACCTCCTTTGATCCTGGTGAAGGGACATCTGGGCTGGCATCAAAAAGTTCAGATAGTGAATACTCTGACCAGGAAGAGGAATAAAGGGTGCCTGCCTTTGGACAGGAGGAGGAAATGGATGACTGGGCATACTGGACTGTGTGGATTTGATGGCCTGGCACATCAGAGGCCCACTGCAGTCCAAAAGAAAAAGAGGTATTAGCAGCCTATGAGAGGGTTCGAGCTGCCTCAGAAGTTGTTGAGACAGAAGCATGTCTCCTCTTGGTCCCTCAAGAGCTGGTGCTAGACTGGATTTTCAAACACATATTTTAACTTGTGCCACATGGAGTAAGTGAATAGGGTTGATTACATAACAAGCCTGAACAGGGAAACCCAGTTGCCCAGGAATCCTGGAAGAGGTAGACCGGCAGAGATTCTGGAGCAGAGAAGGCAGAGATGCTGCAGCATTGCCTGAGAAGGTGGCAGGTGCCCAAGAAGCACCACCAAACAAAGAGTTATCAGGGGACAAAAGAGGCTATGCTTTATTTACTGATGGATCATACCATGTATAGAATAAGCCTGTTTTTCTTCTCTTTGCTTCTGCACATACAAATGTTCACTTTTTCTTTAGCAAACTGCTTTTATCTCAACCTCCAAGACATTTTCCATCTTATTTTCCCTCCCCTGTCCACATGAGAAGGGAAATGATAGAGGCACTTGGTGGGCACATGGCATCCAACCAAGGTCATCCCACCATACCCACCTAAATGACTCTGTGATTCTCTGATTTTATCAAAAAGCTCAAGCACCTGTCAAACTGAACATCTTTTTTTGAGGAAGATTCTCTTTACTCTAAATGTCCTAATGAATTTTCTCTATCCTAGATACCCTATAGCTGAATCTCTTATTCATGTCATGTATGGAGTTTTAAATAATTTTGTATCATTAAGATAAGAAGACATTTTATATGACTCTTAAATTCCTCTTTATTTGTGTAGATAAGTCTATTTTTTTTGTTCCCAGGGAAGACTGTCATATTTAAAGTGACAAGGTTGCTGCTTGTCATGAAATAGTAAAGATCTATGTTTTCTTCTCTGTGCAAAACAGTTCCCATTAGACACTTTGCAGGTTTTCATTTAAAACAGCCATAGTCATTTTGTTTGTCTCCTTGGAATTTATTAATATTATTTTTTCTCACTGTTCAATAAACAGAATAATCCAAAACAATTGGAATATATTAATATTAATAAACTGTCAACCTGTAGACATTCTGAAGTAACACTCTGGGAATAAATCATAGATGAAATAACATCTGGTGAATAAATCATAAATACAGGTGTGCCCACATTTGCACACACCTAGGATTTATTATAACATAAATATATGCATGCATCAGATGTATGCACTAAAAACATATTGATTTTAAAAAATAATTCTTGTCAAAAACTATGATGGCAGAAATAAATAATTCTACCATCTGCTCCTTCTCTTGTTCTTTCTAAATAAAGTATGACTAGTTACACTCTAGCAAAAGTAGTAAAAATGCCAAAAACTAAAATAATTAATTTCTGATGTAAGATTCTTAGTTACTGGGCCAAATACCACGATTCACCAGCAATTTTTAAAAATTTATTAAAAGTGTTTAACTTCTAGAGGTGTTTCAGAGTAAGCAGTTCAAAGGCTGAGTCCATAGTGCTTCATGACATCAATTGCAGATGTGACAAATCATCTAATGCCAAGAGTCCTCTTTCTTAATTTATACTAGGCTTTTATGCACAAAGGATATTCTTACATAATTTTTGAATAATTGGATTGAGTGTGCATTGTGCTTTGCAGCCTTGGCCAAAGAACAAACAACAGGGCTTCCTGACCTCTCTGAATGCATTCACATCTGACTGCCTGTAAGGTGTTTCCATTTCCATTTCAGATGCTGCTGCCTATAAACAAGAACATGGGTGCATTTCAAGCTACCTACATCTTCCATCTGCCAATCCTTTGAACACGTGTCCTCACCCGACATCTGGACCAAAACAGATGGGATACACTGTGGTTTGGCTGGACTATACACCCTACAGACAGGCTGGATCCACACTCTGACTAGGATCAAGGTCCAATTTTTGTCCCCCAGAATTCCCTGGGAGTCTCTTCAAACCTGTCTCTGATCTTGATCCAAAGGTAAGAAACAAGCCTGAGTGTGGATGAAGGCATGGATCCATGCTCAGAATGGAGAGTAGGCATTTCTGTTGTGTGACCCAACACTACACTGAAGAGAGCTACCGAAGGTATTTCATTTCTTCTGCAAAGTATGAGACAACATCATTCAACAGGAACAGTGGATACAGGATTTTTATCTTAGTATCAAAACCTCATGTACCAGCTCTTCATGAGTCAACTTCTTTTTCATTGGCAATTGCAACAACTACAATTCATTCAACATCTACAAATGCAACCAGTAAGTTGAATTTGTCAGCAGAAAGTGACCTGACTTATGAAATTCAAAGCAAAATTCTCATTAGCACTCAGTAAATATAGACCACTAAGATGAGTCTCCTTCTGGCACTTCAGAGTGCATGACTTTAATTCAAGATGATCATGCTCTGCCAAAAAGCCTATAAATACCATTTTAAAAGATGCATAAAAATGACAAAGTAATAAAACAATATCTCTTGAACTTTAGAAATTCTTATATGCATTAATAGATTTTATTCTTTATTTACAATTGATTCTCTCCTTAAAAAAAAAAAAAGCCCACATTATTTTAGTTGCATTGAATTAGGCACAGTAATATCCATTTTCCATTCTGGTTATAGTTTCTATGAAAAGGATAAAGCTCATAATTAGTTCATTTTCTGTCTTCAGAAAGGTAGGACTTTGCTATCATCTGACGAATCCATTACTATTTCCTTCACAAATACTTAAATATGTGCTGAAAATTCTTTTGAAAAATAGACAGAGCTTCCACCTAAACTTCATATAAAGCCACTACAAATACTAAGACAAACTAAAAAATTATATTTCCATTAGCACTTTGTTTCTTTCTCTTAAAGGTGAACACAATAAGTATAGGGGTACCTGGAGAGCAATTTTGCTAACAATTGTACCGTCTTTTCCTCTTTCTGGTGCTCTTCAGCAGGCTCTCTGTCCCCGTCATCAGATGTTCTTGCATCAAAGCCAGACAGGAGGTGTTCTTGGCAGTTACATGATCCATATGTCAAGGCATGGAATATTTTTTTTTAAGTGATGGGCTGTGTCTACATACCCAAAAATCCAATTTTTGTCATTAATCAAGTATTTTGCTGAAGTAAGAGGAAAGCTAAGCAGCTGACTACATGCTCAGCATGGGGTCTGCTTCCTAATTTTTGTCTGTTGTCAGAGGACAAGCTTTTTGAATTTTCAGCCAGTTTATTTATTTGTGCATTTTGCAAATAATATCTTTCACTAGTTTCTAATGAGATCCATATGCAAGTCATTCAAAGGGTTATAGCCTCATGGCCACATGTGATTCAGAGCACACTGGCCAAAGAACCATTCACAGAACATTAATCAGAAATTAGAAATAAACTAAACTTCTTTTCTACATAAAAGCAGTGAATTATTATTGGCTGCTATTCAGCAAATAGCAGGCTTGTATTACTCTTGACAGAGATTGCCTATCCATCTGGCCACATGGATGCCTGCTGCCTGATCAGTGCTTTTATAGGAGTTTTGATTTGTTCACAGTAACACAAAGTGTACAGTTGTGTCTCTCCATTTAAAGTCAGAGTGGTCTTTCCAAAACATGTCAGTATTCAGTAATTGTTGGGAATTTGGTTGTTACTGGCTTGTCTAGGCAGAGCATAGACAAAATTTTACATTTTGTTTTCTTGTTATCTTGCAGATTTCATTCCATTTTTACTAAGGCTTCAATTAATCTTACTTCATAAAAAGAATATACTAGTAGCTGATCTTTATTCATGTCAAAATCTAAAATAAAACAGATTTTTGTAACTTATAATTTATTTGAAAACTAAAATTATTGTGTTAAATATATAGGAAAAATTTCAATGGATTTAGGTACTGCAATGTTTAGAGCTTGAAAGAGAAAAAAACCTAGGAAGAAAAGCATTTGTCATCTCAACTTTTTCCTAGTATCCCTGAATGCATCTTTTCAAGTAGGAGACATTCTGCTTGAGACAGTAGCTTGAGATATTCATGTCTCTTCTACTCTGATGCAATCATTGAGTCAACACCAGAAGTTTAAAATGCATGTCAATAATTGGGCTCAGGCATCCATCTGAACATCTTGAGGGTTCTGTGAATCAGGATGAATCGCATTATGTAGACCAAAGAAAAGAAGCACTGAGTACTGTTTTGTTTTGTTTAATCCTATTCTGAAATAAAGACTATTAGGAAGACTACATACATAAAAGAGAATTCTTTATTTTATCCCAAGTAGTTTTAAAAAAAGACATTAGCTGGCAAAATTTTGGCCCTTTGGGCTTCTTTATTAACATATATATGCAATTGAACAAAATAACTGCATCAAATAACAAGCTTCCAACATTACACTTAGCTTCAATTGGGCTTTCTCACCATGGCACACTAGGTTGCTTTTTCTGAAATGGATGAGAACAGAGTTCAGTTGCTGTCAGAGTTCAGTCTTTAGGAACGGAGGGGCATATTTAGTCTCAGCTGTTTCCAATTGGTCCTCTAGTTAGTGTTTCTTCAACCCTTTTTTCCCTTTCAGAAAATCTGTTTTCTTTAAATAATAGGACAGACAAAAGTGCAAAGAAACAAGAAAGACCTGTCTTCTGTCATTTCCTTCCAGAAATTGATCCAGTCAGTGTTTCTCCCAGGCCCAGTTCAGAGCTAGAAATGACACATAACCTGTGCATAAGAAAACAAGTCAAATTTCTACCCCAGTACTGCACAACCTTTTTTCTCAAGATGAATGTAGAAAAGAGGTCTTCTTAGCTGCAGTAAATTTATCCCCTCTTCTCTGTTTGGAGGAGAAAGCTATTCTGTTTTTTATAGGTGGATTCTCTTTATTAGTAGTCAGTTTGACCTGGTATCTTGCAAAAAATGGTAATAGCTTTCAATCCTTTTGATGTCACTTTGGAGGCTGCAGTTGAACAATTTAATATCAGTGGAAGGCTCAGTTCAGTTGCCGATACATCAGAGCACGTAATGGGGTTCATAAAATGAAAATATAAGCAAAGTCTAGATTTCAAAAGAAAAACCATTAACTACTTCCAAAGCAGAAAAAATGTCAAGCACATCACCATGATTTTGAAAGAATTTTAAAATTTACAATTTATAAATGTAGAAACTTAAGTAAACACTTTATTGTGAACAAACAAGAGACGGCAATGATTTCATTAATAATTTTGTGCTCTCCTACACAGCTCTGTGGTCTCCTACACATACCCTCAGAAGTTCTTCTAGTTTATTTTTCTCTCAAAGATAAAAGAAAGGCAGCTTAGTCCTCACTAACACCACTTGTCTCAATCCTTCTTGAATGCACTCTGAGACTGACTCCCAGTCAAGCTAGTCTCCTGCTTCCCCGTCCTTTCTGTTGCAAAGCTTTGCTTGTGTAAAATCAAATTTCTCCAGCTGCTCTTTAAGACTTTTTACTACATGTTCTCTCCCCAGTGAACCAAGAGAGCATTTCCCTGATTGTTTTTTGTTATACTCAGAGTAATTCACCAAACCTATATTCAGAGTCATTGAAAAACATCCTATAGTTTTGCCTCTCTGGGTTAAATACACCTATTCCCTTTCCTCCTCAATGTAATTTTTTTCAGCAAAAGGCATAAAAGTGCACATTTCTATTTTGCTGAAATTCTCACAATACCAATTTTAAGACTATCTCTATAGCCTGTTTTTGGTGGGTTTAACTGGAAGTGTTTCAACTGGTGTCTTCAGTTGGAATGTCTTAGACTGGCTTAGCAAAATATCTTGCTACTTGTCCTCTTTTCATCTCCTTAAGTATAAACATATCTTTGTGTTGCTATTAATAACCACTCATGTAATTGATAAGAATTGCCCAAATGTCAGCTGAAATACTGAAGCATACTGAAGGTTGTTAGACAAGTCATCAGGTGCAAGCTCACATGTTAAATAATAAGGATCTCATGGATTTCACAAAGGGCTATTGCAATCCTAAAACTGCAGATACCAAATTCTTTCCCATTATCAGCTCTCAGTCCAAGTTCTAGTAGTATTAAATAAAATAGTTCTCTACTTGTTTGTGTGAGGTATAAAAAGTCCCATTTGTGAGTCCATTCTATTGATGGACTTAGTTAGACTTAACTAAGACAGCAAAGAATTCCAACTGTTTAACATCTATAAAGAAAAATGTGAAGTCCCATGGAAACCATGGGATCAAGACACAGGAAGCTATGTTCTTGGTGGTAATTTTAATAGTAAGATTGAGACCTTAGGCAGCTCATGCACTCCTGACATCACAAACACTTCTGACAGGGGTTAATTTCATATCTGTCATGATAGCTAGTAAATGAGTCTCAGTGTAACTAGAAGTAATGGCTTGTGCCAACAATGCTTCTCAGAAACACAGATTTACTTTGTAAGATCTCTTGGTATGTATTGTTTAATCAAGCCGTGACTGTAGGAGAAGCTGAATATTACAGCTGGTGTGCTGACTGATAAAGACCCCATTACAAAAACTAAAGAACCATTTTTTAAAATATTCCTTTCATATTAATTAAGCCATAAACATAATTACTTGGCTATTTTGTTGACTTTTCTTTTGGAAAGTGGAATAAAAACTAAACTTTTCCTAAAATTGCAACAGATATGGTGGTAGAGCATTGAACTATGCAATATGGACATTTCTCCATAAAATATTTACATTTCATTGTTCTGTTGCTAGCTCCAATTTGCTTACGTTTAAAACAGATGTGGAAGTAGACAGAACAAATAATTAGATCTGTAATTTTCAGCTGTAGGTTAATCAGTCAGAATATGGATATAAAACACAGCATGTGATTATGATAAAGCAAATGCAATCCTAGAATGTATGAAGGAAAGTATTACTGCTAGAGATAAGGAAGTGTTAGTGCAATTAGACAAGGCACTGGTAAGACTTCCTCTGCAATAATGCACACACTGTTCTTATAGCCCATGTTTAAAAAAGATTAATTAAACTGCAATAGTTGCAGAGAAGGGCTGCTAAGATGATCAGGGAAAAAAGAGCTTATCTTGTAAAAGTAGACTAAAATAACTTAATGGAGTCTGATAGGGTATATCATTGCTCTCTATAAATACTTCTGAGGTAGATAAATGCTAAAGAAGGAGAAAGCTATTTAAACTAAAAGACAAGGTTGACACAAGAGCAAATGGGTATAAATGGGAAAATTTAGGCTGGAGATTAGAAGAAAGAGTGAGGTTCTGGAAGAACAAATCTTACTAGTTTAAGAGTGAGACAGGAAAAGTACATAAGACATGTTTGTGTAAGAATAGGAGGGAAGTTGTCAGGATGACTAAGAAATCCTTTCTGCTCTCGTCTCAAATCTCGCCTGTATGACCACCTGTATCTCCCATATTGAGAACTCAGGAAACAACCAGAATGCTGTTGCTTTTTTGGTAAATAATAAGAGACTATCACTACTGATTAGTTTGGTCATTCAAAATGCAATGTAAATCAAACTCCAGATTAACGATACATGGAAAACCAACTAAGTCTAAAGTCCATGCTTAACTTGAGTCTTTACCTCTGTAAAAGCAGATAATAAAATCGGGGCTTTCAAGGGGTATTCTATCTTAGTGTTTTTGTGGAAACAGAATTGTGTAACTGGGAATCCTGACAGCAAAGGAAGGGGAGCCAGAAGCTAGATCATTTCTTTCCTTCATTTAGGGGAAATTGTGCCGAAAAACCCAACCTAAAAAGAGATTTAAAATTCACTACATCCTGCAAAGACATGTCCAAATCCTTCAGACTTTCTTTTTTGTTATTCTGATTTGATATCTTTTTCAGTCCTTACACAACACCTTTGCACCTTACATAAACTTTTTTCTTAGATTCCTTCTGTATCCAACACTTGCCCATTTTTTTTCATTACTAATTTATTTACTTTTGGGTTTATGTCCTTTATGCTTTTCTTTTTTTAACTCCAAAGTAAATTTTGGGACTTGCCTTTTTCCCACCTGTCAGTAAAACAGCTTTTATGCCTAAAATGATTTTGTTCAGTCAGACTGTTAATTCCTTAGAATGAGTACAGTCCACTGCTGCAAATGGTGTATTTCCTAAATCAAAGGTGCCAAGTGTCTCCCAACAATAAAGCTTGACAGGGCTGTAGTTACTTACGTGAATTAACAAAATATTGTGGAGCAGCTCAATTGAACGAAATTCACCCATTTTTTTTCTCATCTGCTCATTTTCTTCTTTCTTTGGTCATAAATCTTATGGTACCTTCTGCTGAGATTTGAGAATACACTGTACTTCAAGACCACCAACATGTGCAAGTGAGGTTTTGGGTATGTGTAAATAATCTAGAGCATAAAATTACTTTGTCCTTAAAAAGGGGGTCAAGAAAAAAAACAAACAAACAAACAAACAAAAGTAATGTGCAGGTCCAGCTAACAGTCCAAATAAAATAATGTATTTTTTCAGGTATATCTTTTGACAATCACTTATGGAAAATTCTTTCCAGGGTGAAAGGGGTGTTTTTTGTCAGGTTTGTTTTTATGTTCCAGTTTGTTATCATGACTATTTGCTGTTGTGAGTTGACCTTGACTGATGACCAAGTGCCCACCAAGCTGCTTTATCACTTCCCCTCCATCAACAAGACAGTGGGGAGATAAAAAAAACAACAAAAAGGTTATTGGTTGAGTTCAAGACAAGGAGACTGCATGCTAATTACCAACACAGGCAAAACAGACTTGACTTGGGAAAAATTAATTTAATTTATTGGCAATTAAGCATAATTATAACAAATTAGCATAATAAGAACAAATCTAAAAGCTCCTTAAACCCACATCTCCCTTTTTCCCAGACATACCTTCTCTCACAGCTTTTCTATACATCACCTTCCACCTGAGCAGTGCAGTGAGATAGGGAATGAGAGAATGGTCATATCATTATGCCTTCTCTCTGACACTCCTTCCTCCTCATACCTTTTCCCTGCTCCAGCTTGGGATTCCTCCGATGGAATACAGTCACTCATGACTTCCAACAAGGGTCCTTCCCACAGGCTGCCTTTCTTGATGAACGGGTACAGCATGGGTCCTTCTCATGGGACACAGTCTTTCGGGAATGGAATGCACGTATGTGGGTACCCCCCAGGGTTGCAGGCCCTTATAGAAAACCTGTTTCTGCATGGGTGCCTTTCTCCATGGGCCACAGGTCCTCTCAATCTCCTGCTCCAGCATGGGTTTCACAAGAGCTGCAGCTTTCTATTGTTGCAAGGTGACCCCCTACCAGGGAATGACTCCAATGATTTCAGAAGGCTGAACAATTACTTTATTAAGCTATACTATATTTTATTATATTATCCTAAAACTACTAAAGAAAAACCCTTGACCCTTGCTAGACAGTCACAACACAGCTTTGATCTCACTGGTCAATCAAAACAACCATCACCAGAATCCAATTAACAAATCCCTTCTGGTAAACAATCTCCATAACACATTCCACATGTGCCAAACAACAGGAGCAGCCAATACAGACAAGAATTGTTTTCTCTTCTTTCTCTGAGCTTCTCACTGTCTTCCCCAGGAGAAATTCTGGGAAGGTTGAGCCTGCTGCTCTCTGTGAAGAGAGCTGTGGACATAGCTTCCTTTCAGGGCTGCTCTGGCGTGAAGGCTTCTGCAGACCGCAGTGTGGATATCTCTTCCACTGCAGCCCTCCATGAGCTGCAGGGTGTCAACATGTGTTACCACAGTCCTCACCACAGGCACAGGTGAGAAACTCTTCTCCAGGTCCTTGAGCACCTCCTTCCCACTTCTCCTCTGGCCTTGATGTCAGAGCTCTTTCTCTCACATATTCTCCGTCCTTTCTGTTCTGCAGGTTTTTTCACCCTTCTTAAATGTGTTATCACAGAAGTCCTCCCTATGTCACTGATGTGCTCAGCTTTAGCCAGTGGTAAGTCCATCTTGGAGCCAGCTGGAAATGGCTCTGTCCAACACACAGACAACTTCTGGTGTCTTCTCACAAAAGCCACACCTGAAGCCCTCCGATACGAAAACCTTGCCACTTGAACCAAACAAAGCAATATAGTAAAAAATCCTATGTTTGGTATGATTCTCAAGAAGTACACATAACACTGCCTAGAATTTCAGATGCAATACTCCTTTTTTTTTTTTTTTTTTTCTTCTAACATTTGAGACATATCTATTTGCAATTGAACATATTGGTTAAATAGACTAACTATACCATAGCATATACTCTGTTAAGCTCAGAATTTAAAGTTTATCAAAAAATAGAAAAAGAGAATATAGCCCACCAGAGGTCCAATCAGGGGTCCATGCGACATATTATTTAGTCTGCAGTCAGTCCTGTCCAGATTCAACCCAGTAGACATGAATGGACTTCTGGAAATGAAGTCCATTATCAACCAGTCCAACCAGTACAAGTTTATATGACATTTCCCTGTAGTACTTTCCCTGTCATTTTCTGGTATTTCAGCTCAGGGACTTTGCTGAGCCATGTGATTTGACTGATATTTGTGATTTGTTTGCTTTGTGATCCTCAGTGTAATCCTCTTTCAGGTACTTTGCCAGTCTTCCCTTGACCTACACAGAGTTTTGTACACACACTGCCCTTTCATACAGGAAACCTGTTATGATACAGTTATTAAAATTATTAGAGAGATACCTCTGCCCAAATTAAGGCACAAAAGAGACCACATGCTGAAGACAATACTATGGATTTAACAGTTAATATGATGTAGACAGAGACAGATAGAAATAAATAGAAAGAGAAGGCAAGGGAAGAGAGAAAAGGAGTCAGTGACTCCTTTTCACCACTCCATGGATCCCCATGGCACCCAGTTGAACTTCTTCTGGTTTTGGTGGTGAAGGTCACACAAAATATGGAGTTCAATGCATACATCTGGGGCAGGTAGGAATGGCAAGGTACTTCCTCTGGAGGGGGGAACAATTTTATGCTGTCTTTTGCAACAGACTCTGGATCTGTTGTATCACTTACCATCACATGAAGTGCTCTGGTGCAAGGCCTCAGGAATGAGTCTGGAGGGTGCATCAGGAATCTCTGATGGTTTATGGCACCTCCTCAGCTGCCTCTCCTGTGATTGTCCCATTTGTATGTGGCCTTCCCAAGGAGAGGGAGTTTCACAGCTAGTGACAGGTCACCAGTCTGATGTCACCCCAGTCACAACAACTTTTTGTGCCTGACCCATGAGCCCATTGCTCACCTGTATGATATGTTTATGCAGTTGAGTGCTGGATATTTTGTCCAGAAGGATACTACAGATACAGAACTATCAGCTGGTTTCCCTTGATCAACTAGGTGGGTTACCCTGCCATAAAAGGAAATCAAGTTTGACAAGTTGATCTTTCCCCTTATGAAGCCATGCTGCTGTGACCAATGTCTGCACTGTCCTTCATTTGTTTTTCAGTACCTCCCAGGATAATCTTCTTGAGGATAATCCTCTTTACTGTCACTCAGTACCTTACATACTTTTTTTGATGTATCACTTTTCAAGACATATTATCAATATTTGGCATTTTAAAAAATCAATCACTCAATTACATCCCTATATTCACATTAAAAGAACACTTTGAAAATTGAAAATTTCTTCACCCTGCCCATCAGAATGTTCTGGAGTAAACTAGGTTGGACTCTCATCTAGCATTTTGTCCCCAGATATCTTCCAGCTCTGTTTTTGTCAAGAATGAGGAAAGCAATGAGGTCCTTGGTTACTGCTATTTTAACAGAAGACTTCAATTATATTATTGTAATCTGTCATCCCTAATGAACATTAAATCATATAAAATTAAAAAGAAACAACTACTAATGCTGAGTCAAACTATCATGATGAACTTTCCTGTCTTCTCTAAACAATCCTTCATAAATCCATACTAAATAGTAGGCTAAATTAACTACATCAGAAAGTCAGTTCAGAATGAGAATTCATTAAAGACAGTGACAACTTAGTAAGACACAATGCACCACTCATTTCAAAAGCTTATTGAGAGGCCTTACTTGATCAAAAAGTTTGTTTACTTGGGGAATGGGTAATTTAATTATCTATTTTCCTGACAAAAGGCATCCTTGTTGACTATGGATGTAGGTATTAGCATATAAGGAATTTATTAGTTTACGTAATCTAACAGCCCAACATCAAAGAGACTTTGCCCTATAAATAAGCACTGAAAAGGCACAAACCAAACAAGCAAACAGGCAAAGGTTGAAAGACAAAAGAGGACATGCTGCTGAAAATCTCATTTTCCTGGCATCAATTTTTCTGAAGTATAGCCTTCCTCCACTGTGCTGAAGGAAAACATTTACCTTTGTAATACTATTTGAAGTGCTCATATGAACTTTTTGAAAGTTTGAAACAAGGCAATGTAAGTTTTTCTCTCCTGTCCCAAGAAAGTGCTGTCTTCATCATTGTTGCTGCAGTCAATTGTCTATCCCACCACCTGGTAGCTGCCTCCTTAGTGAGCAGAGGACTGCTGGCAACTACTTCAAATCTGGAACTGGGCTGAGGTATTTCTTGATTATTTTTCATGGCCAGTCCTCAAAGCTTCTTCCTTGCCCACACTGCAGCTGAAAGAGCAGTGGTGAATCATTTGTGAACCTTCCCTCAACAGATATCCCATCAAGTCAAATCTTCCATTGACCACAATATGAAGACATTATTGAGATGAGGAATATAACTGGCAAAGGATGTTTTAGAGAAGGCAAAATAATGTTTCTGTGGGATAGAGCTTGGAAATGTGCCATGTTCAAATGCACAGAAGGTAACCCTACATGGTGGACAGAGGAAGTGGGAAGTTCTCAGGTAAGTAAAATCAACGAGTTTTGGAAGTATTACGGAATCCTGGACGAAAATAACATCTAAAGGAGAAGACAAATTTTTTTTGCAAGAAATTCACACAAGGAGTAAAGGCAGGATCCTTCTGTGGAATTTGGAAAGTGCAAGTGACATGGGAGAAAAAAAATTGTGAGAGGAAAAACTCGGTATTTTTCTGGGAAAACACTGAAAACTCGATTCCTTCTGGGATCTCTGCCAAAAATATCCAGCAGCCTTAACCTTCATTTTAAGTGGAATGCTTTACTATTTTTCTTGCTCTGTGTATTTGTCAGAATTATTCTTCCTTTGTCTTTATAATCTAAAGGGGTTTTTTTGCAAAAGCCTCTGATCATAGAGAGCCAGCTCTCTACACATTATGAACTGATCAGTAGAATTCACAGTCTCTTCTTGTTCTGTAGAGGGACCCAAGGAGTTGCTTTGAGGCACGCATACATCACACAAATGACAATGTTCCCTCACCATACAGTAGCTTCTGCTGTAACTGGCACAGCTATGGAACAGAGCATTTGGTCCACTGCAAAGAGAGCAATTTCACACAGCCTATAGATGTTGCTAAGGAATACTTCACTTTCAGAAAGCCAACATAAATCTGAAAGTCACCAAGCAAGTATTTATGCAGTTCAAATTAATTATTTGGATGAAAGATCATAAAGTAAGCATATAAGCAAGCAAATATAATCTTTGCGTTTAAATCAATTTATGATGACTTGAAAATATTTTTAGAAACATTTAAGTATGATTAAATTACATAAAGTATGGAATAATACAGTAAAATACAGATAAAAGCAGTAGCAAAATAATGCTTCTTACATTTGATAAGAGAAGAAATATAACACAAACACGTTTGCAGATTTTTTTTTTTTAATCTGGGAGGTGTTTATGCAAAATTGAACAATATTTTATTTTTGTGTGTTCAGCATGTGAGGAAGTTAGCTTTGCCTGTTGAAGTTTCCCTGAAAATAATGGCAGTATCAGCAATCATTTGATTTTTCAAAGATCTTTTTTCACTTCAGTCTTCATAATGAAAAGTTGCCTAAGGGGGTGATCCATAAAACACAAATAACAAGTTATTTTGTGCAAATGCAGCATTTATACATTCTGCATAATGTGAACACTAACTTATGGTAGATATATTTTGATATTGTTCTAATATCTTTTAAATGAGTTTTGTGCTTTGGTTTGGTTTGGGTTTTGGGGTTTTTTGCAAGAATATTTGATAGCTGTTGAATTCTGAGACAGAAAAAGATCAAATAGTGTTTTGGGAGATAAAGATTAAAGAATATATATGACATTTAAAAAATATTAAATGCTAATTGTGGACATTGGTTATAAACAATTACATACAAATGCAAAAGAAATGTTTAATAATAGACTGTGTATGGTAGGAAGGACAAAGATTGAATACTAAGCAGGGGTAATAAAAGGGTTAAGGCCTCACCTTTGTCATATCTCTGCTTTCTTTTCTCTTTATAATGTTTTTCCAATTGGTGCATCTGTCTAATTGCAAACAGCTGCTGGCAGGATAAGATTTTGCTGCACTTTAGCAATGCAAGGGCAAATGCTGGTATCTTTAATAATCAGCACATCCTCATTCAAGTAAAATTTCAGTGGGTTTGGCATTTGATCTGTTTTAAGAAGTCCTAACATAATTCAGGACAATCAAAATTGTGATTTAAAAGTTTCACAGTATTCAAAGAACAACTTTTGTCAGTTTCATTATCTTTTTCATATACTTCAGTATCTGAAAACAATTCCTATATTAACCACTGACAACATGCTTGTCCTCTTCGTTTTTTCCCCTTTTGTTTTACTTTGTTTTCATTTGGTTAGTGTTTTTTTTAATTTTTATTTTTATTTTTTCTTAGTAGAGTGTGCATGCTTGAGAGGGAAAGAGGCACTGTTGGATGCAGTCCTGGTACAATTAATATTTCAGTTATTCTGAAAGCATGAAACAAATATCTGAAAATGCTTTATACTCCAGAATGGCCACATACTATATTGCAGTTAATTCCCTTCATAAATGTTGTAACTCTTCTAACTGCTTTAAAATTATTTAAGACTGTCACCTCCTACCCTTTATTACAAAGAAGAAACTTTCTCTCAATAGGCCGAATGGGATCTTCAAGTGTAAACCTGTAGTCCTCTTACTGCTGATACAGTAATGAATGCATTTATTGTGCATAGATTTATAAAGTATTGCTAAATAAGGTGGCTGGCTACACAGGAGGTCAAAGTCCAAACTTGAAAGCACGCATCAATTCCATTAATTTATTGGAAAAAATAATTTCACAATCCTTCCTCTGAATTACCTTAAAAGTGCTGTTTAATTTAAAATTATCCAAAGATACTGTGCTGTCTTGCAAGTTGCAGTTACAATTTGATGGTCAAGTAGTGGCCTTAGCAATGCTAAGATAGACTAAATCTCCAAATGAATGAGTTTCATGACAGAAAGGCTAATATAAAAAAATCAGGTTGCTATACAAATTTTGCTTTATACCACAAGTTTCATAAAATAGAACTCAAAGTTGAGCACATTGGGAATGACCATCTGTGCCACTTAGAGGCATCAAGAAACAGCAGAAAAGAAAGAAACTACTATTCAGTCTACATTTCTGAACCTGTGTAGGGCAAGAGCGAATTAACCTTACAGTTAAGGCAAAGTTCAGTGTCTGAACTTTCAACTGGGTAGGAATGGACAGGAAAACAAAAGATCTATCATTTTTACAGGGATCAGGCAATCATAAAAATTTCTTTCTTGAATTCATGTTTGTGTATTGGCTGTGTGTTGTGGTTTAACCTGGGAAGCAGCTAAACACCACACAGATGTTTGCTCACTCTCCTCCAACAGGATAGGGGAAAGAACTGGAAAAAAAAGTAAAACTTATGGGTTGAGATTAAGAGAGTTTAACAGGACCGAATACAAAGGGAAAGTACAAATCCAAAACACAGCACTGCACCACCTACTAGGCAAAAAATTTAACTCTACCCCAGCTGAAATCTATACCACAGGATTCTGTGGTATATATTAGGTCCAGGATGAGAAAGGTAACCATCAAAGAACCCACACTTACCTGAGCTAGACTTTATGCCCTGAGTGAAATGTATTATCATTGTTTTTCAAGAGTCCTGTTTTTAGTAAATTCTGTCCATTTGTTTGCTCCAGGAATTATGAGATTTAGAAAATGCCAAGTATTTCTCCCCAGTGAATGTATGCAGAATACATTAACTTTTGCACTGTGACTAGTGGTTCTGAACTTTGTTGCAATCTTTTTGCTAATAGCCTTGGCAAAAACCTAGTTTGGAACTGTGGTTCCAATATGTCCTCAATTCCTATTAAAGCTGTGTAGAAAAACTAAAAATAACTCTGAAGACAGGAACGAAAAATGTCAATTCAAGAAATAGGGTAACAAGACTTTTATTAGCTAGCTCAAGCACAGACTAGAAAAAGCATAAAAGACAGTACAGCTCACAACAAATGTACATTTAGAGATTGTGCCAAAACATACTCTGTGCTCAAGCAGTATGGCTTGATTTGCTAGCCACTCTACCTTCATTTTATCATCAATGCTGATGCTGTAATCCCTGTTACATGCTTTATAAGGAAATAACCCTTGTGCCAGGGCAAAATTGGGAAGGTAATAGAGAGCATTTCTGCACTGGATATATTCTCTCTGGTATTCACAATCTCACAGATACACAGTCCAGGATTATTGTGAATTCCTGAGTTGCATTCAAAGTTGCCAGGCTGCTCACATCTGCCTACATTTATTTGTAATTACTTTCCTGAACAATATCATCTAGGCAAGGAAATGGGGCCAAGCGGGGGGTTGAAAGTCAACAGCTTTGCTGATAAACACAGCAGGTGTCTACTTCATACTATGTTTGTAACCCAGACAGCTAACTTCCCTTTTCTGAAGTGGAACCCATAACATAGATTCAAAAGGCAGCATTATCTTTAAATGTAAAAAAACCTCTTTATTAATATTTTCAGAAACTTTGGAGGAATAAAAATTTACAACTGAAATAAGCCTTTTTGTCTCTTTCAAATCTAGAAATCTTCATACCCTTTTTGTTGTTGAATTCACCATCTCTTGTTTATGAGCGTGCTCAATGAGTATGGTCTTATCATCTCAATTTGACATGTCTACACTCCCAGAAGCCAGTTCTGTAATTCATTCCTAGTTTATTCCTTGCTCAAGAAGGAAAAATTCCTTGCTCATCTTTGAAAAATAGGTGAGGTCATTTTCTACTTCACAGTCAACTATAGCTAAGCCTATAGTGCTACAGCATATATACAATGATACAACATATATACAGTGCTTTAGCAAAAACATCAAGACATTTTTATGAATAAATATTCAAGCAGAAAAACAAATAATTTGGTTTGTTTTCTTTTTCCTTAAAGGCACTGTAGTCTGTCTCACAGAGTTTTTTACACTTTGTGCACACTACAAATAAATCATTCAATATGTGGTAGAAGACAACTGGGTGTATTTAGTAAGATACTCAAATTTAAGTTTAACCCTCTGTATGGTATAGAAAATAAATAAGACTTTTCCCCTTGTTGCAGAAGCTTCATGGATTTTTTGTAAATTGGCTGAATTTATCCAATTGAGTGGAAAATAAGTGCATAGACAGGGAACTGTTGTCTTTCTCAAAAAGTAAACTTCTCCATGTAACTTTTGACTAAACAGTAGAGAATGTTGGAGATTCAGGTAAGACTGTCAGTCTGTCCTTTTTGATGAGATATCCTCTATTCCATCCCCTAAGGAATTCTAATCCAGCCATTTCTGGAAGGAGCATTTCTTAGCCAGCTGACTTTTGCAACAGCTGATCAATACCTAACTCTGCAGCTGATAAGATTCAGGCAGCATATGAAATGTTCTGAGTAGCCTTTTAGGGGTGAGAAATCAGTGAAATAAAATAGGCTGAATATTTTTTCCCTTAAACCTGTATTTAGAGCAGTGACTTTTTTTTTTTCCACAGCTTTAAAACAGAACTTTCTACTGTCTTGTTTTTCCCATTTCTCCAGAAGACAGGTCTTTTCTTGTTTTAAGCTAAATCTCTGGAACAGCATCTTTCATACTTGTTCTTTTCCCTTAATTACAGCACAGTGCTGCTTCTGCCCTGTCCTTGCAAATATTGTAGTAGTATTTTAAAGTTTATTGGAAGGTATTAGAAAGGGTTTGGAGGTCCATGACTTATGGTATTACACAGGATGGATGTTGAATCTGTTGATTAAGGACTCTAGTCTTATCAATCTCTTCCAGTCTTCAGCTCTGAGAAGTAGCATTTTCCTTCATAGTCTATGTATATGTCTCAGAGCACATCCGTATAAACCAAAATTATGCATGATCAAATGACAGAAACTGAGCAGCTTCACAGGTAAAAAAATCTGTGTTCAGAGACATGTACTTACATTTCTCATGTAGATGGAAATATACCTAGATTTTTAGCCAAATGTAGTTATGTCAGTATAGACTTTCCAATGGCAAATTATTGAATTTTATAAACAATTGATTGAAAATATTTGGTCTATTTGAGGAAATAAAATAATAATAAATGGGGGAATTATTTTTTATGATTATTTTCTGTTCTCAGCAGTTAACTAATTTACCAGTTTTGTTTCTGCTATATGACTCAATGATTAAAAACCCAGAGGGGAGAAATTAAGTTTCCTTATTTTTTTTCTGCTTCTCTTCCAAATTATCAATGATATGATTAAAATTCTTTCTGAGCATGTCTTGATATGCTTGGGAATGACTGCTTTCAAAAAAGATGAGTTAATAGGATTATTCACTACATATTATGCATATTTTCTCTGTGTTATTCATATGACTCCATTTCTAATGCTTCAGTATTGCAAAGAGGAAATATTAAAAAGACTATATAGAATTTAATTTAGTATAAAATCCAGTTCTTTGACAAGAATTATGCTTAGCACTGATCTCAGTGCTTTCACAGTAATACAGGGAGGATTTTTTAGCATTAAAAACATTGAACTGAACTTGAAAGTAGAAATACTTTCTGAAAGATTAAAAAAAAAATTAACCCACAAAATTCAAAATACTCTGTAACATTATGAAGATCATAGTAACTTCCAACGCATCCCTCTTCCCAAAATAAATACCAATGAAAAATTTTACTCTACTGAACACATCTGTCAAAATGGAGGATGTGAGAAGCTGACAATTTACAACTTATTTGTACAAGTGTGGAGTCATTACTGCTGTATACACTCTTAGATCCAAATCTGTTCCATACTATCACTGAAAATCTTGGTTTGAAAAAAATGGTTTTTTCTACCATCAGATCAGCAAATTTTAATAGCTGATCATTCTGGAGAGTAGAAAGCAGCACTTCAAACAACAGACACAAAGATGTTGTCTGGATTTAGGAATGTAACTGTATCAGCCAATATAATTAACTTTGATGATCATCTTGGTAATACTCTCTTGAGAAACTCTTTAGGATGGTATAATTTCATTTTTTCATCTGTCAGGTATGACTTCAGCCTGCCAGCTTAGCTAGATTAGTACATTTGTGACCAAAAATAGCCCATAGTAGCTGTCAGTCTTATTCTTTGTGAAATTCAATATAATAAAACCATAAATGCCAAGCTTAGAATGATAAAATCATGGAATGCCTTGGCTTGGAAAGGAACCTTAAAGATCATCTGGTTCCAACACTCCTGCCATGAACAGGAACATCTTCCACTAGATCAGGTTGCTTGGAATTCCATCCAACCTGGCCTTGAACATTTTCTGGGATGGAGCATTCAAAATTTCCCTGGGTAACCTCTTCCAGTGTCTCACTGCACACAACAAAGAATTACTTTTTTAAAATCTAATATAAAACTGCTCTCTTTAAGTTTAAAGTCCTTCCCCCTTGTCCTGTCACTACATGCTCTTGTGAAAAGCCTGTCTCCATCCTTCTTGTAGGCTCCTATCAGGTACTGAAAGGCCACAATTAGGTCACCCAAAAGCTTTCTTTCTTCCAGGCTAAACAATCCGAATTCTCCCAGCCTCTCCCTGCTGGAGAGGAGCTCCAACTCTCTAACCATCATAGTGGCCTCCCCTGGACTCACTCCAACAGGTTGATGTCCCTCCTCGGATAGGGTCCCAGAGCTGGATGCAGCAGTCCAGGTGGGGTCGCACCAGAGTGGAGCAGTGGGGGAGAATCCCCTTCCTTACAATCTGAGCCATTGACCACTGGATGAGGCTGTCCAACCAACTTCTTACCCATTTAACACTCCACCTATTGAATCCATTTTTCTCCAGTTTAGAGAGAAGAATGTCATGGGGGATTGAGTCAAAAGCTTTACAGAGACACAGATACATGATATCTGTAGCCCTGAATACTCCTTCCAAAAAGAAATCTGAACTGACAATACTAAGAGAAGAATAAGAAAATATGCTCCAGGAAGCAGTTTGGATATGGTTGCAGACTGCTTCTTCTCTGCTTTGGGTTTTCATAGTCTACAGCCAGGTCCTGTTTGCTGCTCGCATCAAACAAGGAAGTATGGACGTACATACTTATGGCATGTTTGTTATAGGCTGAATCCCACTGAATCTAGTTACCACTCAGTCTAGTTTTCACTGTCAGATGCTCACTTGATGCTTTCCACCACAATTTCCTTTACTGGATTTCCAAGAGCCTGAAAAAGGTTGTGGAGGAAATGCTCTGACAGATCTCATTACACAATGTGGCTTGCCAGCATACCTCTGACAATCTTTAGAAACAGCTCCTGAATCCTACTAGTCTGAGAAAGGATAATTAAACTCATTCAGAGCCAGGTCTGCTTCTACCAGAGACAGTACAGAAGCTTTTTATAGTGAAGTAACAGCTGACAGTAAGACTGAGGAGCCCTTGATGCAAGAAGCCTATAATATGTATATAATTACATGGATTGCTTTGACACTTGCTACACATTACAGTGGTAAGAAATATTATATTATACTATATATATTATATTCTATATATTCAATTTCCCTTTTGCTTATCATTAGGAGGTTAATTATTTAGAAAAGTGTTTGTTGTTACAACATGAACAGACAACAGACCACAAATGTATTATGTTTTTTTTAACTGAAGTTTATTTTAGCTGCATTAGCTTTAATGGAAAAAAATAAAAATGTTTGGTTCTGTAATTTCTGAATTCCCTCATATCCTACTTTTGACTTTATTCAAGGAAATGAGGACTTCAGCTATTTGAAATCCCAGGTATGCAGGGTAGAAAATGTTTTAAGGTCACAACTCCTCCTGGAAAGTGTATTCTAGCTTCAATAAAATTTTTGCAGTGTTGGAAATCTATTAATTATTTTTTTTTCCAATCCATACCTTGAATTCAGCACTGTGATATGCTTACTATATTTTGACATTTGAAAATATCTTTATGATTTTGCTGTGTGAAAAAGCAAAATGAAAAATTATTCTTTCAGTCTTTAGTTTGCACATGGTTGGTAAAAGCCAGCTGGAAATTAAACTCCAAGAAAATTACTCCTCTCCCCCCCAGCCGCTGTGGTGGCAGAAACTATGGGTAGAGATAACAATTTACTGAAAACAAACAGCGATGGAAGAAATTAATAGTAACAGCAACAATATTAGTAACCAAAGTATGCAAAAGAGAGGGTGATTTGCATACAAAATGTGCTCATCCTCTTGGCTCAGTTTGGCATGGCTGCTGAGACAAAGACAAGAGGGCAGATGTTTCCACACTCCAGCAGTGACACACAGCTTTTCCCAAGGCAGAGACATGATGGTGGACATTTCACACCTGGCACCACATCGCATCTCATGACAACAAAAAAGCAGTGATGGACAAATCCCCCAAAAACCTGGATTGTCTTTACTGCACCATGCCGCTCACTCCTGGACCACTCATTCCAACAAGCGTGGCTATGCTCCACAGTATTCATCTGGGCTTGGCTGGGCATGACTCAACTCAGATCCCTTCAGGTCAGTGCCCACATCTAGGCCGGGTTCTCTGCTTGGAATTTCATTCTCATGAGGAGTGGAAAGGGACAGGCAGTGGCAGAAGGGTACAGAGTCTGCAGTGTTGATCCCTGAGGAAGAAATGAAATGTCAAGCCTACTTCTGGTGTACATTCACCTTTTTCTTCCCCCTGAACCAGGACCAGCCAGTGATGACATTTTGGCATAGAACAGTAATCAATACACCCACAAGGCTCTAGGGTCTGCCCTTTCTCAGCACCTGCGAGCAAAACTAGCATGTTCATTAAGATTTTTTTTTGTATTCAAATGCTTCAAGTGTTTACATATATTTTCATCAGTGTAGAATAGCTTTTCATGTAAGAGATTCTCTTTTAAGAATTAGAGATTCTCATTCCATAAACGATAGCATTGCAAGCTAAAAGAAAAGCATGGAATTCTCTGTGAGGACAAGGATCTTAATAAAATTAGAATAAACAGGTTGGAAGAAAACTTGACAGATAAAAGTAATCCATCCCCAACTGAGGACTCGGCATGCCTTCTATTTTATTAAGGTAACCAGTTCTTATAACCTGTCATTTACAGGTGCTGTGTTCCTTACTCAGTATAGTACTTACTCAGGAATCCTGTGCTCAACCATTCTCAGCTTTAAAATACATCAGGGGGACCTGATATCTCCCTTACCCCCTCCTTTCTTCAATAAAAGCCTGTTACTCGTCACTATGTCTGCAGAGAATAAGAAGGATGAATTATTCCTTTTCTTCCTGCTACCTTTTTTGTATTTGAAGATGGCTTCTATATGTCCTCTTAGACTTCTTTTTTCTAGACTAAAAAGCTCAAATCCTTTTTCATAGGTCAATGTTCATGGAGTTCTGATCATTCTCAGTCCAATATCATTGACAGTGATATATGCCACTTTGCTGCATATAGACAATGCAGCAATCAGCTTCCAAAAGATGATCCTTCCTCACTGCTTACTGGCTAGCTTCCATAGCTGGATAAAAACTCTGAAATACAGCAGTAATAAAGATCACAGTACTGGCCCACACTTTTCTACTCTGTCAGGATAATACACCTATTCATATCATAATGTTATCTAAGAAAGACAGTGGATGTAGAGGTTAAAATAATGCAATCAATATGAACATAATTCTTATCACTTGCTATCAGAAGCAAAATCTGGTTTCACTACATTTTTCATCAAATCATTTCAGAAGAAAGTCCAAATTACTTTTTAATTTAATTTTTAGATTTGTAAAAATAAAGTATCTGGTACAGATTATGGTTAAAGAGGAGATAAAACTCTAAAACCACAAAATAAAGATCACTGTCAAGGTACACCTTCATAACATTGTTTTATCAAGAAGTAGTTTATTTTGACAGTGCAAGATTAGCTCTCCTGTTTTAAAATAATTCAGAAGACATTGTCCCCACATGAAGCATAAATCTCTGAATAGAAACATAATCACCACAGACAATAATTTTCTTATCCAATATTGTGAGGAAAAATGGATTTACTGCGCAACAAATTTTGATTAAAAAATATATCACTGGTTGTCATTAAAATAGTAAAAGAAAGTGTAATTTAAGAGTCAAAGTCCTAAAACTACTTAGGGAAAGCACACCAAAAGTTTTAAGCGGCTCCTTCAAAGAGCTGTGCTCTCAGATTTTCAAACAGAAGGATCAGTGTATTTAACTACATATCTACCTATCTACTTGGGCAAATTTGCCTGTTAAAAATACTGCTGAAGGACAAGGCTGATTTTCTGACAAATAAGAAAAATAAGGATTTGTGTGAGACATAGGAGGTACAAGTCAGAGGAAATGTGTTTCCTGGTAGCCATGATAATCTGAGGGAAGCTAAGTTAGGTTTTTAAATATTATTACTCTATCTAAAAACTAATCTGATCCACTGAAGCAGAAACACTTTACATGGAGACACAAGCTATTCTGGGATATTCAGAGCTGCATCTCTGAGCAGCAGCAGTTATGACTTACGTCTGTAACAACAGGCTCAGAAGCTCTACTGTGATGGCTGTTTCAGGATTCCTGCCCATCTTAATCAAAATTGATGCACATAACTTGTCCACTAGCATGGCCATCTGTCAGCATGGCATACTGCCCACTCAAAAGGTATTATGCCAATTTCAATGTTCCAGCCTAAGATGGATTTAGAAGGCAACAAACTGAAAAAAGATAGTGCATTAAAACCAGTAAATACTAGTCTATCCTTTGGGAATCCTTTAGCAAATTATACTTGATGCCTTAAAAATCTGTGTTACAATCCATATCTCCTGACCTGAACTGGAGACAGAATATCAAAAGAGCTCCAGAAAGTGTCAGCAGATTTCTGGGCTGCCAAACAGCCAATAGATAAGGGAAGTGATTTCCCCCTTCAACACAGCACTCACAAGACCACAACTACAGCACACATCTAGTGTCCAGATTGGCCTCCCAACTAATCAACCAGATCACAAATCTGGTCAGAGGCAGGAGCACTTGCTCTGTGATAACAGACTGAGGAAACTGAGCTTATTCAGCCTAGAGAAGAGGTTGCTTAGGAGGAAATTAAAGCAGCCCTTCAATAATCCTGGTGATTCTGAAGAAGACAAAGCCAGGTATTTTGCAGGAGTGCCTGGTGGGAATATGAGAACCAGGGTCCACCAAAAAGAACAGAGAAGGTTCTGAAAGAGTATAGGAAGAACCATTTTCACTCTGATGACGGCCAAGCAGTGGGATAGGCCCAGTTGTGAAGACTACATCCTCCAAGGCTCTGAAAAACAGACTAGCTAAAGTCCTGAACAGCCTGGTCTGACCTCAAGGCAAACCTCCTTTTGTGAAGGATGCTGCCCTCCTGGGATCCATTCCAATCTCGATCACATGGCAATCCTACATGCAGTCAATAAGGAAAATGATGCTCTTTCAGAAGATACCTTAGACCATCTCATTTTATATGTCTGTCTATCTTGCATCAGAAAATTAAAGTTTCATGAAACTAGAAAAATATGTCCTTTTACAGAACTTCCTGCAAACACAATAAATAAAGAATTCAGGGTCCGGCCTCATTTGTATTAATGTAAATGTAGAGAGCCTGGCTACTTGAGATTTGTATTCCATGGGACTCAAAGACAAATCCTGACAAATCAGATTTCCCTCTGATTCTTTTACATGAGCAGTGATTGCTACCGAGACGAAAGAAACACTCTGATATTGGATGGTGTAAAAATATCCATGAAGAGGACACAGCTGTCACTGAAGCATACACAGGATTGATTAGCTACTATTAGTCTATGGTAAAATAAATCTCTATCAGATTCTCATTTTAATAACTAGAACTTTAACAAGAAGTTATACCTCAGTTAAGCAATTCCCTATCACTCTACAGAAATATTACTGTAAACATATATAAAAATACACAAAATAAAATGAAGGTAATTACCTAAATTGCATCTTGCTTTTAAAAAATCTAATTTCCCTGCAGTTTGCACATTTTTTTTAATTGGATAGGAAAAATTAGACGAATTTCAATTGCAAAGAAATTAATTTTATTGTATTTTCTAGGTCAATATTATTGGGGAGAAAAATTGAAGTCATTAGAAAGTGGTTAACAGACTAATACAATAAGTAGATAAAGCAAAGTATATAAAAAATAAAACAAAGTAGTTCTCACATAATTGACAGTACCATTTCACCTTTAGTAGAAATCTTCCAGTACCACTGCAATGGGAACTCAGGGCTTGCTCTTCCTCCCACTTGTAATTCCACATTTAACACCATGTTCAGCCTCACAAAAGCCACAGCTGAATTCTCACAGATGAAGAATTCTTGAGGATAACGTTTTTGTAGCCAACAGCTTCATGTGGTAGCTGTTTCCAGATCAAATACAACTGTAGTTTTTGGCTTTCTTTTTTTTTTTTTTTTCTTTTTTTTTCCCACAATCTTAAGCTTATCCATAATCCTAGCTTTAACTAAAACATTAATTTACGGCTGATCTGTAGGTCTGGACATTTCAGTAATGAAATTTTCCTTAGGAAAGAGAGAATTTATTATTCCTCATGTTATTTTGGGGGCCTTTTTTCTATTCTACTCTCACCAGGGCTCTGGGCTTCTTCTTAGGCACCCTGGAATTTCCCCAGACTGTAGATTTCCTTGGACAGAACTCCTTCAGCACTGACTTTTCAAATCAGTCCCAAACTGAACTCCTGGATTTCTTCTTCTCCTAATCTAATCAAAACTGTGATATTCACACTATTTGCAGTCCTAGAAACCTATATCCATTAATTTCTTGATGCCCTAACTTTCTGGCAGCACTGCTGCTGCAGTTGGGTATATTTTACTCAGAGAGCAAGCAGAATTTCAAGATTAATGTTAGAACTGAGAAATGAGAAAGGCTAGAACTTCAACTGGAGTAAACAGAGCAGGAAGGAAGATCCTATGGGACAATGTGAGAAAATGCTGTGCTCTGGGTGAAATCAGGTTAGGGTTGACAGAAAGAGAGAGCTATGCTACAGATTGGTGCAATTTTGGAGGGGAAATAATCCCTTGGACAACCATGCTTGTAAGACAGGTAGTCTGTTATGCAGAGACTTCCTCCTGTGAAGCACTGAATAAATAGAATTCAGATGGCGAACAAAACAGATTTCAATCAGTTCTCACATTGGTGTAGATGGAATTTGCACAGGCATTTGTTAACAGCTACAACAACATAAACACAGGGTACAGTATTATTAGCTTTGTTCAGCATTGTACCTTCATTGTTTTTTCCCCGCTTTAAAATATAGATTTCCTAAAACTCAGAATCCCTAAGATGAAGGTCTTTGTACTTTTGATATACCAATGAATGTCTGTAACTGTGTGCTGCAGTCACAGGGAATATGTTCTCCAGCTGCTCCCTCCCCAAGACCGATGGGCACCCATGAGAGAGGCCACCCCGGTTCTCTAGGGGGACCTTTCCGAGGAGCAGTGCCTACAGGGGCTGCAGCTCCCTGCAGCACGTGGCTGGGGCACAACTGACACAGCAGCAACCCAATACGAGGGACTGAGGTAAAGGAATTGAGAAGGATCGCTTGTTTGAGTCCAAGGAAGGTTTATTTCCCCAGAGGAGTCGGGGACAAGTGACAAAAACTGAGAGCAGAAAACTGCTTTTAAGGAGGGCAGGGAATAAGGAGAGGACACAACTTTTCACCTAGAGGCAGGCATTAGGGCAGGAGTGCAGGGTAAGGGCTATCCAACAGAAGCCAACAAGGGGAAGGAGCAAACCTTACAATCCAATCTCGCTTCTAGGAAGGAATAAAGTACAGGGAACATTCCAGAGCAAAAAGGGTGTGCTATCTTTGACAGACAAGGGTAAGACAAAGGAACAAGGGAGGTACAAGGAGACTGACAGGGGGATTGACAT
>JAYDZK010000056.1:22751077-22780222 GCA_034509185.1 Euphonia xanthogaster
GGTGAACATGCCTAAACAAAAAAAAAAAAAAAAAAAAAAAAAAAAAAAAAAAAAAAGAGAGAGAGAAACAAGAAGAAAAAATAATAATAATGCATGAGAAGAGATTTCAAGAAGGTTTTGTTAAAATTTTAGGGTTTTTACTTACCTCAAACTGATATGGATTTGCCTTCACTCACTCAAACATTTAGTTTCAAAGCAGAGCCTTTATAAAAAGTATTTATCCAATTTGCAAGTGATGACATTTATAGGATATGAAAATGCTTATTTCCTCTCCAAAATGCGAAATTTTAATGGATTTATTTTTTCTAAGTCTAAATGGTTTAGAAAGTGTCCTTCTCAGGACAATATCCTGAGCACCTTACAGGGGCTTCAGTTTTAGTGCATTTTCTATGAAAGAATCTTCAACCAAAAATACAATATTTGAGAACTTGGGAATAAACAGAAAATGAAAGAGCTCAACACAAATTGTGAAGGATCATTCTGGGATCTAGCAACTGTTCTAATGGTCATGTATTTTTCACAAGTATTAATAATGAATGCAAAATAATAATCATTATTTTAACATGAGCCAAAATCCAGGAAGCCTATGTACACTCTCCTTTGCATGGAACCCAGTAGTCTAGGTAGACTCAAATAAGTTCCCTGAGTGAGGACTCTGATTTACAGTCACAACAACCCTTATTTGTGAATTTCAAATCAGTTCAGGTCTTTTAAGGTGCTATGAAGGCCAGCTCAGCTGGGATGCACAGTGCCAGCATTTTAGTACCATTTAGCACAATTTTGTTCCATTTAGTACCACAGTCACATTCAGATGCAGAAAGAGTCTATGGTTCTTCAAACACATAAGAGGTTAGAATTATTTTAGAGAATTTTTGTCTTGCACTTCAGAAGTGCTGTTATATTTAAACCACACTGGGTGCTTAAGCTCCTTACGTTAATAGGAAATGCAAGCACTCCTGAACTGAGCATAAATGAACCGAGCAGGCAACAGCTACATCCAGACTCTGAATTTTAATGCTAAGAAAATTTAATCCTCAGTAAGTATATTAATCAAATATAATTGAAATATAATAAAAAAGATACGTACTTATCACTATAGAAAGTACTGTCTGTGACCTGAAGGAAAGGCAAGTAGCATTAATAGTTTAACCAAGGAAAATGCAATATATTCATTTCCCTTTATTTTAATAATTGGCAACAAATTGCTCCAAATTGCTATATAGCACCCAAATGCTTATTCTCTATTATGCATATTAATATGATGTAAATTGCTATATTTAACCTCTTTAACACTCCCAAATAGGAGGCTCCAGTGTAAGATGCTAATGCAGTGTTTATTATTACTTGGTGACAGCACCTTCTTCACTAAAGATTTGTTATTTATTGATGTGACCAATTCCTGTTTAGAATGCTGACAAAAATGACAAGTCTAATGTTTGGTTTAAACCCACAATTCCTCTGCATGTGCATTTTGATTGCAAGTGTAAAAGGATGACATGTATGACATGGCCTTTTTTCCAGCATCACTGCTTCCTGTTGCTCTACTGCATCTTGAAAAGCTAGAATCAATATTCTAGCTGTTGTCTGCTTGTTTTTTAAATCTGGCAACAGTAAAAAACAGACCAGAAAAATACAAATATTAAGTTTAAAACTGATTTTAAGTCCTTTATTGTCCTTTTCCTTTTATTCAGAATTGCACCATACTAACATAACCCAGCCTTGAACAAATTGGAATAACTGGAATAATCAGCAAATTTGGTAAACTCCCATATTTAAAAAAAAATTAAAATTGGGTTTTAACAGTCTTTCATAAATGACTATTAAGAATGAATACATTTTAAGACATTGATCACAGTAATATATAAATTTGTAAAATCCTTCTCTATAATCAGACAGTTCTTGCTTTCTTTGTATGCTGCAACATCACTCCCCAAATGTCTTCTTGTGACAGAAACATGCTTGACACACATTTAAAAAAGAGTGTTAAACAAACTTCCCAGTTTTCTCCCCAGCTCTTCCCACTTCTTTCGCTTATTTTTTCTATGCATTTATCTGTCTGAAAGTTCCACCAGCACTTGGTTATAAAATTCTATATTCATGTATAACAGAGGTAAATGTTTCAGTCCATACCATTTCTATTTTAATCCTCCCTTAAAAGATTCCAAACTTAGAAGTCCATTTCCTAAATCTATGTATTTTGTAAGTATGATAAAGACTAATAAATAAAGGCTTGTGTCAGCAGAATATACTTTAGTCATTTTCTTTTATCTCATTATTTCAACTCACTCTTCTACTCCATCCTGAATTAATAGAAAGACTTAATTCACATTAGAAGCTTGACATTTGAAGTAAGACTATGCAGTGGGAAATAAAAAGCTTTTTTAACATCAAATAATGTTTCTATAATGTACAAGGAAACAAAAGAATGTATTTTCTCAGTACTTACATGACTTAGGTGTCCAACATCCAAATGAAATCTGAAAATCCTATTGAAAATTACAGCCTTTAGAAAAACTAAATGCTCTAGGAAGATAATTAGCATCAATTTAAATTGAAACAATAACTGGATATTTGAAAATGGAATGTAAATTAAGGACCATAGGCTTGTTTTTCACATGGACTAGTAAATCAGATTTTCTTGATTTTCTTTTGTGAGTAGTAGGGTGAATGCATGACAAATTAATATCACACTGATTCATTTAAAACTGAAGTCTATCCAATTGTATTTCTTTATTTGTAAAATGAGCATAATAAAAATGGTATTATATACTGTGTGTTACTACATACCATTAGTCATTATTGGTAAGTTTCTTGGGCTGTATGAAAGCATCTCCATTGTGTTTTTGATCTTTCTTTCAAAAAAATTACTTATTTCTGATCTTTCTTTCAAAAAAATTACTTAATGATCTACTACTTTACTTTTTAAAAGAGATTGAGAAGGGTATATATAACATTTAATGAAAATAAGAAAGGCAATCAATATAACAAGGTGGAATGCTTTAAATTTATTAAGTGTGTTTACTTAATCAGCAGAAAACAATTTAGAAGTACTTCAGCATAACTGCAGAATGACTGACCTGTTGGAAAGAACCTCAGCAGATCATCTAGTCCAACATCACTCTTTGAAGTATTGTCACCACAACAGTTACTCAGGTCTATGTCCATAAAGGATATAATTCAGTATATCTAAGGATGGACACTATGTAGCCTCTCCATACAATATGTTCCGTGTATTATAACCTTCACAATAAAAAAACATTTCCTTTGTATTTAAGTGAAATTTCCTGTATCTCAGTTTGGCACTGCCTCTTGGTGTTTCACAAGGGACCACTCAGACTCTGTCTTCTTTGCTCCTTTCCCAAGGCCATCAGGGATTCTCCTGAGCATTCCCTTCTCCAGGATGAATCATCCCAGCACTCTCATCCTCTCTACATAGCTCAAATGCTGCAAGTTATTTTGTCTTCCTGGCCCTGTGCTGGATTCCAATATATTCATGTCCCTGTCACATCAGGGAGCCTCAAACTGGACACGGAACTCCAGCTACGGCCTCCTCATAAAAAATGCTTTTATAAAAAGGAGCAGGAAAACACTTCCTTTTTTAAAAATCAGGCTACTTTTAAACTTAGTTCCTAAAATGGCAGGATTTTATTTTCCAACTTGAACAAAATTTCTATGGAAAGCTCCTTGACTCGAAATATTTTAATTACAGCAAAAGCTGAATCAAATATTAACAAGGGTAGAAATAGTTTAAAACTCAAAGAAAAGTCAACATGGTCTCCTGGGCTAAGTGAGGGGTTTCCCCCAAAGGTCAGAAACCAAAGCAATGTAAACAGAATATTGACAGCGCAAGGTTTGTGTAACAGGCAGCTCTGAGAAGTCATAGCAAATTATCAGCCTACTTAAATGAAGTATCACAAAGACTGATTTCAGAGTTTTCTTTGCCCTGTTTCACATTCATCCATGTCTTCTTTTGATTGCAGAGTTTATTTATGGGTTTATAATTAGAGTTTCAGAACACTTCATCCATCTTTTTCACTTGGTACAGAGTAGCTACTAAGCAAATATTTTTGTCATAAAATCACTGAAAATTTGACAATAGTCCTGCTTCTTGTTCAGCTGTAAATTGAGCGGGACATATTGTTTGCATTTCATGAGTCTGTATTTGACAAATATACAAATATTTCTTTTACCAAACTTTGTGGCAAATGGACACTAAAAATAAAGGAAAATTAAATAAACCATCACAAAATCTATAGCTAAACTTGGATCTCTTGGAATTATGCAGTATTGTCGGGGTCTCTAGCTGTGAAAACAGTTGTCCAAATCCTCCTTTCAGTTTTTTTCATCCAAAAGCCATCCAGCATCAATGAGATTAGATGAAGTAGTCTGTTTTTCTGTTAAACCTTCAAAATTCTCAGATTAGTAATCAGGATTGCTAGAGGAAATAGTAATTAAGTCCATGGCTCTTTATCAGAAATGGTGAGAATATTAAATTAAAATATTAAATAAAGTCAGTGTGTGACTGGAATGTGTACCTCAGTTTTTAGCAAATAGATAACAGAACACAAATTTGGAGATATGCAAGATAGAGAAAATTAGCAGCTTGGCAACAAATGTCAAAGATAATAATGTGGTAAAAATTAGTAAGTGTTTTAGAAAACATTTAGTTTTGACCTTGTGTAAAATAAACTCTGGAATATACATCTGTAACTACAGAGGGAAGATGATGCTGCCCAGGATAAGTAAAGGTAGAAGCACAAAGTAAAAGAATATTTGACAGAAAAATCATAGTTGAATTAATGAGTGGCCAAAAGGAATCAAAGGTGTGTGAAAAGAGACAGTAATGTGGGAAGAAAGAGGAAAGGACAATCCAACCAAAAGCACTAATGAAAAAAGAAACTATGAACATCTCATTCATCAAAGTATATTACAGGAAACATCTGTAAAAAAAATATCCTTTTTAAACCCTTTTTTCCGTTATTTCAACAGATCCAGAACAGATACCATACCCTCACCTCTGCAAGAGTCAGTGCACATTGAAATCTAAAAATAAGAAAAAAAAAGCATCTTTTGGCTATAAGTTAAAAATCTCCAAAGAACTGGAAGCCCATACTTTTAGAGCAAAGAACAGTTATTATCATTGCCTGTTTGAAGTATGCTATCACTCATAGGGTGCTGTGTGCTTATTCAGAGAAGGCGCCAAATGGAGAAAGTAAGCAGTATATGGAAGATAAAACAGAAGAATAAATTACATATATATACATATGTATATATATATATACACTTCGTGTGTGTGTGTGCACGCTTATATAAATACTAACTATATCCATCAATTTTCAGTCTAATGATGATTCATTACAATTGTTATGATGATGCTTTAGTGGAGAAATGGAAGAGGAGAATCAGAGTGGCAAAGTAACCTATCTGACATATTCAATAGGAAAAATAGGGTCAGATCATCTCTTGCCACATTTGGATTCCCCCTATCTGAAAATGACTCATCTAGATGACTTAAGTACCAAACAGGTTTGCTGCAACACAAGATTTTATATAAAAGGGGAAAGTAAAGAACAAAAATAGTGAAACCAGATTATTCTTGTCTTTAGAAAATGGTGTGGACTACAAGTTTAGATTTCTATTCTTGTTACAATCATTGTCACAAGGACAGATTGCTCTTGTGACATGCTGTGTTCTCATCTTTTGTCAAAAAAATGAAATCAATACCTCATGAAATTTTCAAAGTAAGTTTACCTGTTGATGGCTGTGGAATACCGAACTGTTCTATGTGTGAGCAGCTAAACCCGGTAATAAAGATATTAGACCACTGTCTTTTGTATTCTCTAACACTTACTAAAACTGCACCCCCTTATTCTCATAATAAAGAATAAATAATAATAAATTATTTATTTTTACTTTTTATTATTTATCATAATAAATAGAAGGTGTAGCATACTGTATAAGCTTTCATTATAATTGGGAAGAAGAAATTTTAGACTCTATCCCAAATGGCCCACAACAACTTTCTGATAATAATGACACACTTGCAATTGCTGTCCTTTTTAATCTAGTTTATAATGCCACAATTAGTTTTGTTATGCCCTTCTGAGAGCTGAAAATTAATAAATAATGTATAATAAAAAACCATGGAACACAGAATTCTGCAATTACGAAACTGTGACACCCACAAAAGCAAATCTAGAGAAACATGGAATTGTTACAATATGGACTTCAATTTCCATCTATAGTCAGAAAAAAAGCCCATCATTGATTTTCATGAGAGCAAGATTTGAATAATTGATCCTGCAGTTTGAAATCAATAAGATGCCCTTTCATGTGCTTTTCATGTTGATTTCGTTCTTCTAATCTCTTTCACATCTAAGTAATTCATAGTTAATGACTGAACTGGGTGATGAGCCCTGACAGGTTTAGATTCTGAATCCTGTGACAAATGTTATCACTAGAATTTAGGCACATCTATTAACAAGGAGGAGGCAAGTGTTGATAGTTATTTTTAAACTGAGAACCTCCAAATCTTTTCTCAATTATTAAACTATGGGCAAAACCTCATAGTTTACTAATTGTAGTATTAGAAGAAATAGAAGTAGCAGTATTAGCAGCATCAACCCTTAATTGCAGAGACAAACCAAACAAACTAAAAAACCCCAACTATTAGGGCTGGCAGAATACATCACAAATACTTTAAATGTACAAATGTTACTTTTACATGTCATGGGCTTAAATCATATTTAGTAAACACAAATGTGACCGAAAGTGGACTGTTCCATGTTATTCTTCCATGCTTTGTTTGGCAACAAAAGTGAGGAGCCTGTTCTGCAATACTTCTAGGATCTTTTATATTACCTGTCTCATAGGACAATATCTTGAGCACTAGGATGTTTCACATTCTCAAGGCATTGGCCTGATTTCAACCTACCAAACAACCACTATGTGACTGTTCATCTAATTAAGTGGTTGCTTAAGTGAAGTATGGCAATATGGTAACAACAAAACAACAGGGTAAGACAAAGACTGCATCTTGTCTTCCAAATTCATCGCAATGCCCTTAACATTTTGCTTCCCAATTTCTTCTGCAGCACCATGAAATATTTTTTCACATGCTCAGGAACAAAAACAAGGCCCATATGCTCAAAACCAGCTCTCTAATTAATTAGTACCTGCTATTCAAGTTACTTAAATTCTCTGTCTCACTGGCTTTTTTCCTTGAAGCTAGAAGGGCAGCAGATTTATAAACAGATTTGGAGTAAACTTAAATTTTAGAAATCACTCATGTTTCCTCCCAGTTACTGTTTTTTTTTAAGCCATCCAGCTCATATTTTAATGACATCAAAAATTGTATGTCCACGTTTTACTGCCATGGACATGACACTGGCATCAACCTCACCTCCTTGCCTGGTAAAATCATGTATCAGATTTCTCAAATTGAAACATGTGAGAGAGAGGGAGGTGATTAGAGAACCAAGGGAAAATCATACCTGACTAACCTAGGGGCCTTCTACAACAAAGTTGCTGCATCAGTGGACAAAGGAAGAACTACAAATGTCATCTACCTGCATTTCTGCAAGTTCTTTTATACAATCCCTGACATAATCCCAACTGCTAAACTGGAGAGATAAGGGTTTGAGAGATGGACTGTGAGATGAATAAAGAATTAACTGGAAGGCTGTGCCTAAAGAGTTATAGTCAATGGCTCAATGTCCAAGTCAAAATTATTAATGAGTAGTCTCCTTCAAGTGTCCATACTGGGACCAAAACTATTTAATATCTTCATCTGTAACATAGGTAATAGGACTGAGTCAGCAAGCTTGCAGATGACACAAAGCTGAAAGGTGTAGTTGGTATTCTTGAGGGAAGGGTTGCCATCCAGGATGATCTTGGCAACCTTGAGGAGTGGGCACATATGAATCTCATGAAATTCAACAAGGGGATGAATGGGTTGAGAACTACCCTGAGGAGAAGGACTTGGGCATACTGGCAGGAGAAAATTTGGGCATGATCTGGCAATGGGCATCTTCAGAACAGAAAGCCAACCTCATCAGACCTGTGTCCAGCTATGTGATTGTCCCCCTCTACTCCACTCTTGTAAGACCTCCCCTGGAGTACAGCATCCAGCTCTGGGATCCACTGTACCTGAAAGACATGAATGGACCTGCTAGAGTGGATCCAGAGAAGGGCCACAAAAATGGTCAGAAGTCTGCAGCAACTCTCCTATGAAAAAAGAATGAGTTGAGATTGTTGAACCTAGAGAAGACAGGACTTCAAGGGGACCTTAGATAAACCTTTCAATACGCAAAGGGAGGTTTTAAGATGGAGAGTGAACATTTTACTAGAGCCTGTCAAGAGGTCCCCCTAACCCAAGCCACTTTATGATTCTATTTCCATGTGAAATTGCCACAATCCTCCTACCCATGTGAAGATAATTCAAACTTACTTTGTAATGAGAAACCCACTGAATTCAGATGAGATTTTTTTCCCCTCTAGCTCTACTCTGAAAGTTATTCCAGTGTAAAGCACAACCAATTTCTCAGGTGTTCCTGCCTTTCATGACAAAATATATTTGCTCACAAACTGTAGGTTGGCATTATGCCAGATTATTGGTATAATAGTAATAATAGTAATGCTAATTCCTACATATAATTGAGTGGAATGCTCACCTGCATGCAGACTGATAGATCAGACTGTGATGCAAACACAGATGACGCCAAATCTGGGATTTTAGCACGTAATATTTAACACAGTCGATCACTGTCAATGAAAGAATGATACCCAGTAGTATTATATAGGTTTACATTGTTTTAGCCCAAGATTGCTCAGGAGACCTTGAGAATTGTTGAAAACAGCTCTGAAATAAAACATACATGATCATATTTCAGTAATAAAAGATTGGAAGCTGTTGAGCTGAAAGGGGGAATTTTTCAGTTAGAAAAGCACATCTGTCTTTCAATATGCAAGGCACCTGTCACCCAACTAGTGATAAAAAGCCAATATCCTATTTACTTTTTCTTCAAAGCATTTGCAACTTGCAGTCACCAGTTTCATCTATGATAAAAATTGGCAATTCATGGCAATTGTCTTTTTACCATTATTTTCCTTTGTAAGTCAAAGAGAAAAACCATAAAATACTTTATTCGTGTGAACATCATTTTCTCATTTAGATATCATAAATAAATTGCCTTTTTAGTACTAAACAAAAAGTGGGAATTATTATTTAATGAAGATTAGTATTGACAAAAACATATATGCATGACTTTTCCCAATCATTTTCATATTGCTTTTTCAGAGTAATTTCCTTAATTAACAAATGCATTTTCTTCAATTTATCATTTCTCAGTGTTGCTTAGAAGTTGATAAAACAACAATCTAATAATAAAAAGCAGTAATATGAAAGAGAAGCAGAGAAACATTGTTTCTTTGTGCTTTGGCAAGAAATAAAAGAGGAGTAGGTAAGCAATCTTTAGAGTGCCGTCTCTGCTTAGATTGGATCTCACAAAATATGACATCTATTCTTGTTAAGTGGTTGTTTTAGCTTTTTGTGCTTTGCCACTCAATGGTAACTGTTTGCCTTTAGACACTTACTCAAATGAAAATACACTGAGCATTTTATTCTGAAAGCTGCTTACTTTCATTTCCTTGGTTTCAGTAAAACTAAGAAACTTGCAGTAATATCGAACACTTTCAGAACTGAATGCAAATAAATGCTACGGGATTTTTTCAATTACTTAAGTCCAACTGAAGTTCACATCCTGAGATACCTTCTAGAAGAACACACCTGGAGTGTAATATTTTTTTCTGCATTATTGGTAGGGTCCTAATGGTACCAACAGAAGCACCAATGAAGATCTAACACGTTCCTGGAGAAGAAAATTTGTCTTCAGAAATCTCTAACTTCCTGATTGCCAGAAAACGGAAGTTTATATAAAAGAGTAATTAGTATTTGACCTGTTTCTCATCATTTTGGGAGATTTGTTTGTTTCCTTTGTTTTTAACAAAAACATAAAATAGTAGCTTTGTTTGGAGGGGGCTTGATCTGATCAACTAGAATAATTTATGTGTACTCTCACTGTCAAATTTTCAGCATATGTACTAATAGCAAGAGAAAAATGAAACCTGATAAAAAATATAAATAGCTTCTGAAAGAAAGCATGCAGTAGTCTAAAAGCATGCAGTAGTCATATTTGGAAGCATGTTTAATAAAATTTCAATACTTCATGGAAAAGAAGGAGTCTTATTATGTAGGAACAAACTCAAAATAAAAAAAAATCAAAACCAAACCATAATTATATTTTAAAGATTCACCACTAAATTATGATTCAGATACTTCTAAACTTTCAACTTTTCCTTATCACTGAGTTTCATAAATTTAGCAATTTTTTTGACTAAACATTCATTTCTACAAGTCTCTATTATGACAACACCTGCAGCAGTTTCACCTGACCAGCAAGTCAATCTCCAAATTAAAACCTCTGGCATTCAGGAGCAAAGGAAAAGGAGTATACAAGCCATGCATCTCACATTTAGACATTTCTAAGCAAACATACATATCTATAGGTATTCATATATAAGTTAAATACCACTCCAAATGAATAAAACTTTGGTATTTTTGCACCAACCACAATTTTCCATATCCTAAATGAAAAGTGCAAGCAAAAAAATCTTTAAAAGATAGGTTTTCAGGAAGAAGGTAATAAATTTAATAGGCTTTGAGCATATTTCTTTGCATTCTTTGCTGGGGGCAGGGGCGGGTGGTGACAGAAATAATAACTTCACCTGGTAATAACTTTAAAAAACACTGTGATTCCAGTTGACTTTTAGTCTCCTCAATATATAGAACAATAAGACAATAATGAAAAAAATGCTAAATAAATGATACTGTAGAAAACTTTTAATTTTAAAAGCACTTTTAGTTGCACAGTATTCCAAGATGAATAGACTCTTTTTTTTTACCATTACATGGCTTTTTTTATGAAACTGTGGAAAGAGAGTATAAGAACATATATTATTTAGTACTTTTATTTAATTTACAGCTAGAGTTTTAAGATGAGAAACTAAGGCCCCACTGAGAAAACATAAAATGACAAATTTCCTCCTTAGAAAGTTTAGAGTCCAAAAGCCAATAGTACAATCACATTTTTTGTCATACTTAGGATATCTTATTACAGAAGTCAGAATAGCCACAGTTTAATACTTTTGAATTTTAGAATTTATCATTCATAAGTTTTCTCCCACCTTAACTTTCCTAACATCTTAGATCCCAAATTGGAATGTACAAGTTTTTGTCTAAGAGCATGTCTTCCCAAGCATTGTGAAGATTTCTGAGATTCTTCTATTTATTTGTATGTGTGAATTTGCAATAAAAGAATTTTTTAACAAGTTATGCACTAACTTGTTTTGAAAGGAAGAATATTTGTTGTCAGTTTTCATGTAGGCAAGATTTGCAATGTCTTTGGATACATATTCCTGGATATAGTTACGTTTGCAAGAAATACTTTAAACCCCAGCTATCACTCAGTTGAACACCTCACTAGGTATCAGGGAAGCTACTTTCACTAGTAATGCAGAGCATTTTTATTAAATTCTCAACACAGAGGTCATTCTATAAAAATTAGTACACAAAGAAATCTGACATTTTTTAAAATCTCAGAACTACATTTTCCAAAATATCCAGAGCTTTGTGTTCTAGAATCTGAATGGACAACATTATCTAATCTGAGACATTAGCTGCCTGCATATCAAGAAAGGGCTGAACTCACCTCCGTGAAATATAAACTGCATGTTAGACTCTTAGAAGCCAACATTCAAGTCAATGATCATTTATTTCAATTTTTATTAGCTTCTACTTTTCAATTATCTATTTTCAGAAGTGAATGTAAATTTAATTTAATCCATAAAATATGAAGAACTTAAGTGTTGCAAGACTATGTCATGAACTATTGACTTTTACTACACTATACAGACAGAGGGCCACATTGCTTCTGTAGACGTTCCAGGATTCTGTTGTGTGATCATATATATATCTGAAGATGTGTAAGAGAAATAAATCTATTAAATACTTTGATTGCCAATAAAACTTCTGAAGACAACAAAAATATTTTAAGATAATCTTTAAACATGCTCACCTCAATACAGATGTTCCCACATGCAGGAAGTGAATCTTTATAAATTCAAACTCACTGAGACCCTAGCTGTGGTTTTCTGTATTGGTTGTCTCTGGATACAACAATACAGAACATTACAAATTAGAAAATATAAACACACAATCTATAAAAGTCTGCACTCTTCTATTAACTACAGGTACGTAAACGTGTAGTGGGAGCCTTTATGAAAATCAAAAGACAGAATCTGTCTCAGTACCATGAATGAAATATCCTTATATGCCTTGCTTATATAAACCCTTGAACTAATATTGAACTAATAGCAATAACAAAATTGTACCAATATTATCAAGGTTAGTTTAATAGTGAAATGTCTTCTATTGTATCACCATAACATTTTTCAAAACTATTCACTAAGGAGAACTTCAGGCTGAATAGTCACCAAGTGTTGATTAATAGCCTATTTAACTCCAATTGAATTTAATGTAGCATCCAGTCATCCAAGTCATTTCCATGCCAAGCTTCACAATAACATTATCTACCTGACATTGTAAGAGATGTCAAATCAGATGGCAATGATTAGTACAGATCATATTCCTGAAAATTGCTTCGCACAAAAATATTAAAATTAAATACTGAAAGAACAGTTACAAGAGACATCACCTTGGCTTCAAACAGGAAACCCTGAAGAACAAGACATTTAGTTATCGTTGTTTCTATAAAATGAACTTTGCATTCTAATTCTGACGCACTCACTTGAATAAATTGATCCTTTACTTACTTACTCATATGGCCCCCAGTTTCTTGGGGCAGGACAGAGTTTTTCACTGATTTGTAAGACATAACTCTTTTCTGTTTTCAGGACTACTAGCTTCTATCAACAGCAGGCACATTGAAAAGTGCCTTAGAAGCCATCAAAAAAATGTGTCTCCTTGGGCTGATCCTGTGAACTTCATGAAACACAAGACAAGATACTAGTTAGTATGTTTGTGGTCTTTGTCCAGAAACATAAAAAAATTTCATTCTGTCTGACAGCTTGAATTTTCAATGAAATTTCTCACTCATACTAGAAAAATATCTCTTTTGTAACATCCTCTGTAACATTTTTATTCTGCTTTTTTATTTAGATTATTTGCTTCCCCATAGATGCACTTTGATTCAAGTACATTGTTGGTTGTATGCATCTCTTTCAATGTGATCTCATAGCTATCTTCATCACTGCAGTGCAGTTGACATCTGCCAAGTAGACAGACCAAATGTTACTTCATTGTAGCCAGATTTCGAGATGTCCATTCTCTGAATGATGAAGAAAAGGGTAAAAAGATTAATTTTAGCATACTACATTCAAATCCTGAACTTCCACTTTGTTTCATTGGATATCACGAGAGAACATCCTGTTTCACTAAAGCTCCCATTACACACAATAATGCTGCTAGAGATGCTCAAATCTGACCGAATTCACTAGGCCTCCTCTAACATGCATGTACTTGGGCAACAACATTAAATTTTCTTTCCCCAGTAATTTTCCCATGAAAAGGACATTTTGGGTTGACCAGTTTCCTCCATAAGCAAGACTTGTCTGAGCAAATCTTTCCTGTAGCACTGAATCATCTTACCTTCTGTTTTTATAATTAAATTATTAAAAAAGAAAACCAACAAAGCAAAAGAACATAAAACATTTCAGCATACAGTACCAGTTTTCTCACTCTCATATTACACTTCCTTGGCATTAAAAGATTTACCTCAGACTGTTAATGATTATTTATACAGTAGTACATGTAGGGAAACCTAAGCAGACCTAAGTATCTGTCAATTTATAGCAATGCTTGACTTCTGGTAAGAAATGAAGCAGAGAAATATTAGTTAAAAACGGGAAAAAAATCAGATTAAACCTCTTAAAGGCTTTTTGCATAAGGTCAAAGTAGGTACAACTTTTCATCATATAAATTGTAACTGTAAAATAACAGCTTTACACCAAGGGATATAGGAGATGTCTTGCTGTTGCAGCAGCAGCTGTGGCAAAATCATTCTCCTCAGATGTAAAATGGATACACATCTCCATCCCAAAGTTACCTCAGATATAAGATGCGCACCTCCATCCCAAAGTTAGCCACCTCCACGATACAATTACCCCTCACTGAATATGATGCATGACAAGAGCTACTCAAGCTCCTCCTAAAGATAAAGAAATAGTATAAAAATAAGTTAAGAATGGGGAGAAGTTAGAGAAGACTTTATCCTAACTTCTGGGATTGATTAACCGGCTGAGCCTGTCACCATCGGGACACCTATTGGGTAAGACCCATACTCATGTATGATCAATGATTAGTGATTACAGTATGTCTGTATATTGCTTTGAATATGTTTTTGGAGTTAGATACTGTCACGAGTGATCTTTGAACCTCAACCTGTCACAGTGTTATTAATAAAGAGCTTTATTAATAAAAATAATTTACTCTGTAAATTATTAGTGTGAGTCCTTCAAGGGCACTGGCACTTGCTGGCAGCAGGTAACATACTCAGATAAAAGTGGGGAGAGCCAGGAGGGGGTATCTCTTACTTTGTAGGTCTGTGTCCCTTAACAAGTCAAACTTCTCTCCGATCCAGCAGATTTCTCAGTGGAAAGTCTCCATAACAGGACATTAACAGACTGGTTCTTGGCTTTCCTGGGGAACTGACAGAGTAATCAAACACAAATGTTTGAGGAAATCTCTGCTTTCACACGACAAAGAGAGATGCTGAGCATATATGTAGCTAAGTGTATTTGCACACAGCATGAGCCAAAGAAGAATTTAGCCCTGTAGTTCAGGCTTTTGCTCTCGTAGTCAGAACTATGTGTTTGGCAGCAAGCCAGACAAAAGCAGTGGGACTGTACAGCAGGGCTGGAGCCTAAAAGTCTCTGAGAGGACAGGTGGAACAACTGAAAAGCAGGATTTACTGCTAAAATAATATATTTCTGTACCAGTTTGCAGTTGAAGTATAATTAGCTGTGGATACATAGAAGTATTATCATGCTCAACGAGGTAGCTGCCACTGTCAAGTTTGCTGCTCTTAGCATTCCAAAGCAGTTACTCAGAATCATAAAGATCGTAGTAATCTGTAAAAAGTAGACCTTTAGAATAACATGCATATAGTAAATTATATATTGATATTATCCATATGTTCAGATACATAGATGCCACCCATAGTTTTTCTGAAATAACTGAAATGTTTGCAGTTAATCTTTGCCATTTTTCAGTCTCAGTGTGTTTCAGCTTTTAAAATCTTAAACTTCACCGTCTTCATATTCTAAACTTTTTTTTTCCTATAAATTTCCAAATGTATGACAGAGGCGGAAAAAGAACCAAGCATGGAAAACTTCAGCTGTTACAGTGAGCTATTCAGAGTGCTAGAGCAACAGCAGTCAGAGAACTAATGGAAGTTCCAACAGATTCTGAACTTTATTGCTTATTTAACACTGTAACAAGCACATTTCAATCATTAAGTGGAGATCTAAAATGCAAAGCAACAACACAAATTCAGTAATTTTTAGGAATCCTCCGAGGTTAATTTATATCATGAGGCCATTAAAATATTCCAGATATGAAACTGATATTTTCATGTTTTCACAATTCAGTTGAAGTCATTTCAAGCACCTACTAAATTTTATCATTAAATTGAAATGCTGCAGCGTTTTCTAATTAATTTTGTATATAGGCAGAGCTCTTTTTTTACAAGGTTGCTTATGTACAACCTATCATATACCTTAAATTCATGTACTTCTGTATGAAGGCAAAATGCAGTAGTAATTTGATTAACACTTTAGATTTATTTATGAAGCTGTCATAGACTCCAGTGTGTGTAATTTGTCTACCTCCATTTTTACTTAGTCATAATCTGACAAAAACTAAACAGGGTGTCTTGTCTTACCATCACTTGGAAACATGGATTCTTTGAAGCTTCTTTTTCAGACATTATACAGAAATATGTAAGGTTTAAGACATGATGTGAATATTACCAGCCACTGGAATACCATTAGGCTACAGTCTTACATCAGTCCTTTAAACATCTCTATTCATTTCCTATCTTCATTCCATTGTAATGACAGAAACACGCTTTGAAAATAGCATGTTACTGAAGTCACTGCATTGATCTACAGAAACGAAGTGAAATATTAAGTTGTTCCAAATGTGAATTTTCTTATGTCTGATTTGCAGTCCATTATGGAAACACCTAATCTACTTCTTTAATGTATCACTAAGTGGACACAGTCAATAGATGAACATTCAATAGTCAATAGATGAACAGTAACTTACGGTTTGATGGCGTAAGGCATCCTGAATTCCTGAGATTATGGGACCTGAATATTGCCCATCATGTCACGAGGTCTTAACGTTAGGCAGAACTAAGCAATGGATAAATGGCTTCATTTTATAATTTAAGTGAAGGCTAATTACCTAACAAAAGGAGCAGGTAAAGGCCTCACAGAAAGTTATTCATCCATGAGATTCAGATGTTCTTGTTGTTTTGCACACATAGTCATGACACTATCTCTCTCTAGATAACAATATTCTCTATCTTTTCATCTCTAAGAAATTCAGATTCTCTGAGGCTTTGCACTAGTCTGGTTTCTGCTGTCACAGGACCCAGGAAGTAGAAAATCTGCTTGCAAGCTACAGCTGTCTAATACATGTAAACCGTGTTCTTAAGGGTGCCAACACCTGTCCAGCATGGCCCTGAATTTGTATTGGCTGCACAAGACTTGTAGTTAGCTCAGCTAAGAGACACAGCCATCCATCATTCCTCTGTGAGGAAGCTGAGTTCAGTTATTCTATTATGGAATGTATTTACTTCTATTTATTCCTTCTTGATATTCTATCCATATAGATTGTTGTAATTCTGATGCTAGTGCTTCAGTGATCTGTTGTTCTCCATAAGCTCCCATGCATGTACTTTTTCTGTTTAACGTTTTTTTTTTCCTGTCTGTTTTCTGTTGGCTCTTGAAAAATTCAGACTAAAGTCAAGCAATGTTCGGTGTTTGAGCTCTTCCTTTGCTTTATGCAGCAAAGAGCTTAAACACAGAACATTGCTTGACTCACTGCAGTGATTTGCCTTCGGTTTCTTTTATTTATTCATAGAATTCAGACTACTTCAGCTTTTTGTTTTCTCACTGATCTTCCGTCTTGTTTTTTCTGCAGTGTTGCATTCCTTCTTGTCCCCCATAATCTCCCAATCTTTATTCTATTTATCCCTAAAAAGCCTGTCTGGTAACCAGAATTGAATTGAAAATTAAATATTTTTTTAAGGATGCACTTCTGCACAATTGTAGTTATTATAGCCCAGAATTGCCCCTGTGCACCTCTGTGAAATGCTTTGGTTAGGATTGGTCTCTTCAGAAAATCTTTCTATAGCCAAAGAGCTAAAAAGGCACTTTGAGAGCCCATCAATGGTGTGATTCACTCTCTGGAGGTACTTCACTCTCTGTTTACCACAGGGAGAATGGGAGGGATGACTGTGCAGTAATAGTGCTTCTGGCAATGCCTTAGCCAACTGGGAGGAATCTGGTCTCATTCAAAGGTAAGTGACAGGTTGAGAGACAAGGAGATAGGTAAGGCTGTTGTTTTCAAAAGAGTATCTTGCCTCTGACACCCTCACTGGTTCCCTGCAGTGTGATAGCAGAATACTCATAAACCAGTTTATCCAGCTAAGCAGAATTTGCCTGGATGTGCTTCCCTCATGCCCTCCACATGTATGAACCAACCCTAAAAAGCAGTCAAAACTGCATTTATCCAGAAATATGAGCTGACAAATCATGTTTGTTTCTCATTACCAAATACAGAAATTAAAGTGGGAAAAAAGTGTACTTGGGTACTTATCAAGTGCACAGCAACAGTAGCAACCATGTAGAGATTTCTTCAGAGACGGAACATTTGCATTCTAAGGGAAAGCATTATGTATGTAACATATGTAACATTGCCATCTAGTGACGTCAGCTGTAACAACGTGCTTGAACAGCTCCCAGATGTATGCACAGTCACCTCCAGTCACAGTAACCTCCTTCCTTCTTCCTGGTCTTCATGATTTATTATTTGGCACTCATATTTATTAGACCTTGTCCTACATTTAAATTGGAATTGCACAAGAACCTTTCGAATGGGTATCTAACACAATTTACAGGTTTGCCAGTAAATGAATAAGGAAGTTACTCAAGGAGGCTAGGAATGATCTCACTTTACCTCAGAAAAATGAAAATGTTCGTTCTTATGGGTTTTTGGTTGCATGTTACTATATCCACTTATCACGGTTTACAAATGGTATTCAATTTAGTAGTCCCACTAAAACCAAGATGCCACTCGTTCCCCTCCAACTGGAAGCACAAAAGGCAAAGATCATGGGTTTGAGATAAGAACAATTTACTGGAAAGCACAAAGAAATAAGAAGATGAACAGTAATAGCAATACATTAATAGCAAAAGGTATAAGATGAAACAATTTACATGGAAGGCCTGTGACAATAGTCTATTGGCTCTCCCCTACTACATTTTCTCCCCACCCAAAGGAACACCCTCCTCCCGGGAAGTGAGAGCCCCTTACTCCTGCCTCTGGCAATGATGTGAAGTGGAATAGAACCATCTCTGAGCCACGTCCCTCAACCCATGTCCCCTCCCAACCACTGAAGAAAAACAACTCAGTCCTGGACAGAACCAGTGCATTGGTCTGATATTTTCACTAAAAGTTTTCCCTAAAATCAACTTCTGGAGAGCTTTCCAACTCATAATTAAGAAATTAAAAAATCAAGGACTCAAATAGATCCTAATATTTGTCAGTAGTGGCACTGATGCAAACTGACATAAACAAGGGATATGCAACCATTTCATACACATGGAAATAATCTCTTGAGGAGGATTTAATTGTATGCTTAAAATGAAATTGAGCTTGGAATAAGTGTAGGTTTTACAAGATCAAATACATCCTCTGTCTTCTGCAGGATCACCTTACACTAGATGCCAAATTTTAGACCAGCTGTAGATGAGAACATTTGCACACACAAAATTGTATCAATGTAGGCATTCAGAAAGCTCAACACATCTAATCTTCCTTAATACTCCACCTCAGAACTCAATCTATTCAACTTCTTTATTTTCCCAAAGTAGAGGTTTTTCCAGCATAGAATACACTTACAATACCTCAGCTTCTCACACACAGCTCAGTGGTACTCACTGGATAGATGGCATTCTGGGGAAGCAGGCACATGCCATAAAGACATAATTGATAGATCTATGCCACCATAATGACATATCTGCTCTTGTGGTACACTAAAATAGACTGAGAAAAATAGCAAAATATTACAGTAATTTATGATGATATCTACTCCCTCTGTAGGTCCTCCTATGACAACTTGATGCATGCAGGTGAAAGCATTTGTTCTACTTTTATAAAGGACAATTGAGGAAAAGCCTTGAACTTTGATGACACTGAAGGTCACCCCAAGTAATTTTCATCCAAGTGATTTTGGCTTTTTCAGTTAGATTAATGTTTACTCACATTTTTTTCTTCCTTCCCTCTTTCTTCCTGTTCTGGAAAACACCAGAAATACCTTGGACTTGTTAATATATCTACCATTTTGAATAATTTTTGATTAAGCTGGAACATGAATCACACTATCTGCAGGAAGCTATAAGTTCATACAGTCTGTCACAATCTTAAATGTACAGTGTGAGTGCATTGCCTTACTCCAAAATGTTTCTTGTCCCTCAGACTACCAGAATGCTAGGTAAAGAGCTTTATTTTTATGTTTAAAGAAGGCTTTTATATAAAAATGTAGAGTTTCATAAGACACAATTCTTGTGAAAAGCCAGCAACTTGAACTTATTCATGAATTGTAGTGCCTGGAATGTTAAATAGAATAGCATTTTGTTTGGCTTTCTTTATGATTTACAGGGACACTTTATGGAAGGCATTTAAAATGTCAGGTATACTTATGTTTATATAGAAATACATGAGTATTTCCTTTTGAATTGGCTTTGGGTTTGCAAAAAAGAATAAAACACTAATCACAGTCAGAGACTTTCTCTTAGAAAAGGCAAGTGCATATTTTCCTGATAGGCAAAAAAAGTACTGGGAGTTGAACTTGAAACTTTAAAATCCATTTCTTTCCATTAAAAATTGTATCGTGTTGAAACACACAAAAATACAAAATTAAACCCTAAATATATATAGGACTTTTTAATCACAAGAAATTACATGATTAATTACTGTGCATTGTACTACATAAATGAATGACCTGAAATTAAAATAAATTTATAGTAAGGGATAAAAAAATATAAATGGACACCTTTACCTGTAATCTTTTCTGAAAAGTGCTTCTGGATCCATTTATGGTAGTGATAACTTTTAGCTAAAGCAGACAGCTTATATTCAGGCAGTGTTATCATTATTCAAGGGATAGAATTATATATTCTGGGAATTGGAGTGCATGCACAAAATTTGACATTGATGTAAATTATCAAACCAATGTCCAGAGGGAGCATGCTGTAAATAGGAATCATATCTTTAATTCAATCCTCACTAGTATCATAGCCTGCCTCTAAAACAGATTAAATTAGAAATTTTGCAGTACAAAGTGAAAGGTTTAACTCTAGTTCAAACAAAGGTTTCTTCATCCTCCACAATATAGGGCAGTGTGAATCTACCTTTCTCCAAGACATAAGCCTCGAGTGGATGAAAAACAATAAATTAAGAACCAGTCTCAAAAACTTCCCAGTGAAAGAAACTAACTTAAACCTCTCTCCTGTCTTACCTGTGAATAATCTTCTCCATCCAATGTCTCTTTTCAGCCGGACGGATGGTTTCTTTCTCTTCTATACACTATCCCTTTCTTCTAATGCATGCAGTTTCTTCCATGTGTAGATGGTGGTTTTGGCACAGAGTCTGATGAGGGCAGCTGATGGTATCTGTGCAGTAAATGTTGCATGACGTGGAGGTGTTTCCCCTTGCTATTAGTCACCATGACTAATGGTGAATTTCAAAAGGTAGAGCAAAGAGGTAGGAACCCAAACCCATGAGTAGAGATTTTCTGTAATGATGTCCTGGATTCATACAGAATGCATTTTACAATTGAGTAGCTATGTAATTTTAATCTATCTGTCTACACATATCTACATATAGGGTTATTCTTGTTCATTTGGTGCAGAAACCGTTTGAGGGCCCAGTCAAAACCAAACCTCCTCTCTCTCATACAGGGCATGATATTCACAACAGTAAATACTTTGTGAATGCAAATGTTGTCACAAAGACCTCCAGCAGACTAAGAAAAAGCAGCACTACTATAAGAATTTTACAGAAAGAAAACTGAGAAATTCAGTGACTTGCAAGGTCAAGGTCAAAGTCAAGGTCAAGGCCAGCAGGAATCCTATAGAAGACCATTTGTCCCCGAAGAGCATGTCAGTATGAAATCACTGCAATGATGAAGCACAATCACTTAAAGATGTTCCTAGAATATGTTGCTAGAGTAACACCTTTGGAAGCTAAACAGTGATAGTGTAAAAAATGAAGTTTTTATCAGCTGTATGTGAAACATTAATAAGTACAAAAATAAAAACTAGAAGAAAAATGAGATGGTTACTTCAAATAGTAAGTAGTTTAATCCAGAAAGACACTGATATATATCCTTTCCTGAAAAATTTCTGATGTTCACTGGAAATCAAGTTTTGCTTGAAGACAGTACTATATATGTTACTTTAATAAATACCCACAGCAATGAATATTTATCATTTTGTAGTTTTAATGACTCATAAGACACTATGTATCAGTGCTTGCAGTGTTATTACTAAAATTCATATATAACTACAGGCTTTACAAATAATGTTTTTGAAAGAATAGTACTTTTAATGGTACTAAGGTAAGAATTTTGTGTTTCTCCAAATAGAAGATTGATGTGAAGTAAATTCCCCTTAAGAAGGAAAGTTAATGTCTTAAAAATGAAATTACTGGAAAGGCAGAAGAGAGAAATTGCCAAAGACACAGATACACAGTGTCCAAAACACAGCAGATGTTTTTGTTTACCATTTGGAGGTATAGAATAACATACAAATTCAGAGCAAACAGATTCTATGAATGATTAATTTTCTAGCTTTATGCATATCAGCTCTTCATTTTGCAAGGGAATGGTCAGGTGAACAGGAAATACTACTGAGTGCTTCTCTGGCTGGCTGCCATGGACCAAATGATGGCTAATAAAATTACACCAACACCTGAGAGATTGTCTTGAAAGTAAAAAAGAACATTTTAAGGTGAGAATCTGAACATTGTAAGTTTATCTTAAGAAATCATATACATCTAGAAGTTATCACTTTTTTTATAGCACAAATGCTCTGAGATTTGACTTATTTTCCATAACATGTTTTCTGTTAGCTATATAAATACTTTAATGCCCTGTCACCCTTATGCAGTGAAAGCTATTTACACATATAAAAAAGTTTCAAAAACCAGTGTTTCTGTGCTGAAAATATCACTATGTGGTTTTTTGATTAAATAATGAAATAAAATTTTCAATTGTGTTTGTTTTTCATTGAAAAAGAAGTAAGAAGCAATGAGAAAGCATTGAAAGGATAATTAATATTAGATCCTCTTCTTTATTTCTTCCATTATAAATCTGATAAAATTATAGGAATGATGAATACATCCATTCAATATCATCTAGCAGCAAAAAAAATTTTCATCAGTAACATTCAAGGATGATGGAAAAAAAGCTCTTCAATTTCTAGGTGTAAATAGCTACCTTTAGTTCTGTAAGCAAAAAAAAGTAATTTCTCAGATAATCTTGTAAAAAGGATTGTTGCAGAAAAAGGTCCAATCAGTCCCCTAAACCTCTGATACAGCAGAAATTCATCATCATCAATGACTATATTCAAGGCACATAAGGCTGTCTATTCATTTTTTTATGCACATCCACTATCCAAGAAAAGCATCTCAGCTGTAGAAAATGGTTGATGACATAACAGCTAGGCTGCAGATCCTGGTATCCCTCAAATCAGAATTTTGAGATGCAGCAGGGAATTTTCACATAATCAAATTGATGTCTCTGCAGTTTGTTATATTAGAGACTTCCTGTATTGAAGCAGCCTTGTGGGGTTCTGTGGGATTTTTGTGCTTCACTGATGCACCTACACTCAATAACAAATAAACTTTATAAAAATGAAAACCAGAAGAGGTGTATGTGTTTGTAAAATAATTAGTCATGTCACTCACATGACAGTTCAAAAACCAAGCTAGTTTCTAAATGTGTGTTGCTACTAATGATATCTTCTTTAAATGGATTTTAATAAATAATTGTTGTATAGGTAATTCACAAGAAGGAATGAAATCTATTTCACATCATCATTATTTTCCTATCAAGAGGCAGCAGAGCTACATGCTTGTCAGCAAAATAAAAACCTAGACTGTGAATACATGGGAAGTATAATCGTGGATATGACACTTCTACAGAGCAAGTGAAATTACAATTTAGAACTGTACAGACATTAAGAATATCATGATTTTCCTGTAGTAGTAGAGCACCTTACTTAAAATATCCTGCTTGCCCACACAACACTGCAAAGCTCTTGAGTGATATACTGCAATGTACAGTTCTGCAATTCTTTGTCTCTTTTAATGAAATAACAAAACGAACCAGATTGTAAACTCTTTAGCCTAGAAAAACTGTCAAATAACCTATCCCCATGAACAAATTATGGGATTAGCTCTGAGCAGCAAGAGAACCCCAAATGGCCAGATGCGATGACTGACTGAACTGCTCTCATGTTGGTGAAAAGCAAAGAGCTGAGTAACATTTGGCATTTTAGTAACACCATAACCTGTAGCTCTGTTAAGTGATAACATTTTTTCTGTTGTTCTGAGCATTCATTCCCTATTGTACAATTTACATTGTGATGTTCTCTTTCTGAAAGTGCCAGCAGCAAGAAGACAATGAGCAGGGATTAATGGAATGGAGGCAGGCGAGCTGTATGAACAAAAAAAATTCCATCACTGGTTAAGAGACCTGAAATGCTAGAGCTGCATATGTGCAATTCTCATCTCTTCTTGTTCCTGAAGCAATGTATCTCTAAGGGATGGCTCAGCTTAGAAAACTAATATGAGCTAAAAGGAAAAGGAAGAAGGTATCCCAGACTGAACAGCTTTAATAGGTGTGGACAACGGGGATAAATAAGGTTAGACCCTTACCAAGACACCTAGCAGGACCTTATGTTAAATACATTTCTAATATAGAAATTGTCTTTCTCTAATATTATTGTTTCTCTTTACTCATCTATCCTTCCTCCCTTACATTTCTATTCACATAAATCCTTGGACTCAGTATTTGGAAATGGAAAAAGATTAACGTTTTTTAAAGATGTTCTTTTTATCAGGTTTGAAGAGTGGCTGAAATAATTAATCTGGCTTTTTCTGGACAAATAAGAAATGGTCACACCACCTAATACATTATTACCTAATGTATCTTGTCAGTAATATTCCTTTCTGTTTAATACAGCAATGGCTATGTCTTGTGCAGACGTCAGGATATCCTCAGCCTCCCTGTAGATTGTCTAAATGAAGATGGGCTGATAGAGTATTCTCTGCATTTCTGGAGACATACTGATAAGGCAGCCTGTGCTTTTTTTCTAGCCCACACATGGGTTGTCATCATTCCCTGTATATTTTGTCTTCTTAGCAGTGGGGGAAAAGATTGTAGCTGACAGTTATTTCAGCCTAAATTTAAAACAATGTAAGCCTTAATATTTTTACCTGAATTGGAAGATTCAGAGATTTTAAGTACCTGTCAAGATATTGTCAAAGCCTGTAGATGGATCAGAAGATCCAAGGATCAGAACCTTTACGTCTGCACTTTCATAAAGCCTCCTGCTTTGTGAGTTATTATCTTTTCAGTTTGGGCAGTAGTTTCTGTCCTGGCTGCTCTCTTCAGAACATGTAAATAGTGAGTGTATGGAGTAAGAGGTCTGAAGTAAAGATGTAAGAAATAACTTCTGAGATCTATTGATTCATGTATTTTAAGTATAAAAGGAGTCATAATGATGATCTAGTCTGACCTCTTAAATTATGCAGGGCAAGGAGTTGCAGTGGGCAATTTCTATATTAATAATCTCTGTATGACTTTCACCATATTTTTAAGAGTTATCCTATCTTACTTCTTCACATGATGAAGATCTCACCTCATCCCCTGCTACATTTTCCCAGTGATCAATTACTCTCACTATTTAAAATTTCTGATTTATTTCTAGTTCAAATTTGTCTAGCCTGATCTACTAACCACTGGATCTCATAACAACTTTCCCTATTAGATTAAAAAGACATCTACCACCAGAAATGTCTTTCCTGTACAGTTACTTAAATAGCATAATCAAGTCACCTTTTAACCTTCTCTTAGATAAACTAAACAGATTGAGTTCAATTAACAAGCCTCCATCCTGCCTTCAGGAAAAATGAGCGGTAGTACTCTTGGGAAAGGTTTCATGAAATAAACCACATTAATTCACCAGATTTTTTTTCTAAAGCTTAGTCTACAGTTGCATGTGATTTTCTTTCACTTACTAACGTCTGGCAGAAGCAGCAACAAAATTTTTCCTTTCCTCAGCTCCACAAAAGAACTTGAGTGTGCTAAAGATGGTTGCTCCCAAAGATAACTTCATTCAGTCAGCTTCAGGAGCAGAATTTATTTGATATTGCAAGTTCGACCCCTGAGATCTGGATGTTATCAAGGATAGAGCTGGACATGTAGAACTGGGGCTCAAAAACACAAGCAAGCTGAGTTGGATGAGACAGTAAAGTAGCATGTTTCTACAAGCTGGCTTCTAGAAGATTTGCAAACTTATTGGAGACTGGGATTCTTAGTCAGTAGCCTCTTCTAGATTTAGACATGTAAGTCATACACTTAGAGAAAGTCTTTGAAGTATATAAAACTAAATTCTCACTTCCAAAAAGAAAAGGAAGAAAAAAAAAAGACATCTAATCTACTACACTAGAGAAAAAGATAACATCCCTTCTACTCCAAAGAGGTTGAAGCAAAATATTCAAACATTACAAAGACAGAAAAAATGAAATTGAGTATGTGCATGACTGATTAAGCCACTCATCTGGCAAAGAGTCAATGCCTTGTACTCAGTACAGGTTTAGTACAAAATGCTTTAGCAGGCCCAAAATCAGGGAGTTCTTTCAGATTAAGCAGAGCAGTCAAAGACGCATGGGGCTGAGGCAGGTGCCCAGTAGAACAGTGTGGAGGGAGTCATGTTGTGGCACTTCTGTGATCCCCTCGGCATGCCTTTTGCAGCTGCAGTGTGTTTGGAGCTCTGGGCTTTGTGGTTTTTGGAAGCCTAACCCTAGGCATAACCCTAACCCTAGGCAGAGCAGCAAAAGCAGCCTTGGGCTAAGGCTGGTTCAAATGAGAAAGCTGTGGAGGAAGCCATGTTTTGGCAGTTCTGTGTTGCCCTTGGCATGCTTTTTCCAGCTGCAGTGTGCTTAGAGCTCTAGGCTTTGTGGTTTTTGGAACCCTAACGCTAGGCATAACCCCTAAACCTAGGCGGAGCTATTAAAGATGCAAGGTGGTGAGGCTGGTGCCAAGCAGAAAGCTGTGGAGAGAGCCATGTTGTGGCAGTTCTATGGTGCCATTCACATGCCTCTTGCAGCTGTAGTGTATGTGGAGCTCTGGGCTTTGTGGTTTCCAAAACCCTAACCCTAGGCATAACACTAAGTGAAGCAGTAAAAGCTGCTTGGGGGTGAGGCAGGTGCCAAGGAGAAATGTGTCAAGGGAGACATGTTGTGGCAATTCTGCGTTCCCATTCTCATGCCTTTTGCAGCTGCAGTGTGCTTGGAGCTCTGGGCTTTCTGGTTTTCAGGACCCTACCTGTTGTCCGAACTCTAACCCTAAGCCTAACTCTAACCCTTAGTAGCAGCCTTGGGCTGAGCTGGTTCCAAGCAGAAAATTATGGAGGGACCCATGTTTTGGCAGTTCTGTGGCTCCCAATTGCATGAATTTCTGCAGCTGCCATGTGCCTGGAGCTCTGGGTTTTGTGGTTTTCGAAACCCTAACCTTAGGCATAAACCCTAACCCTAGGCAGAGTTTTAAAAGCTGCCTTGGGCTGAGGCTTGTGCCAAGCAGAAAGTTGTGGAGGTGTTCTGGGGTGACTTTATGATGCCTGTATCCCCAGCCCTTTGTTCTGTTTATGCTGAATATTATGTTCTACACTTTTAAGACTGGTTCTAAGAGCGAAGGGGGGGAGAAGAATTGCAGAGCTTGTTTTCAGAAACTGCACTTGCTCCCCTGAATTCCTTCTCATGGTCTGTGTTGTCAGCAGCACGGACAGACAGCTGGAGAGAGCTCTTTTTGCTTTTAGTTAGGCTTTTAGCTACCTGAGGCAGAGAAGTTCCCTGGATTGCGGTCTTTTTCTTGGAATTGTTCAAACCTGGTCTGTACTGAAAACCCAGAAACAGGGAGCTCACACCTGTGGACCCCCAGGGCCCAGGATGCTGCATTCCAGTGCCAGAGGGACTCATAAGAAACTGAGCAAGCCGAGCTACAACCCAGGACAAGGACTTTCTGAATTTGCTATTTCTTCAGAACAGCGAGAGGTTTTATTGTCAAACATTATTCATTTTTAATGCTTGTGAATACTTTGCTTGTTAAATAGACAGGTTTTTTCCACTTTTCTCCAAGGAAATCTTTTCCTACACCAGTTCAAGGAGAAGCCACTTGAATTTGCTTTCTGGAAGGACGCCATTCGGAGGTTTCTTCCCAAATTTGCCCTAAACCAGGAGAGGTGTCATTTTGTTCAATTCTTTAAGTCTAATTTTGTCACATATTGTGTAAAATGCCCTACCAAACTGAAGTTATACTCATCTCATTTAGTTCCCTTTGTTAAATGAAACTGTAATCTTATTCAAAGTAATTTAAATTTACTTTCCATTTTTATACTTCAAACATTTGCACTGGCTATCATTCTTGACTTCGTTTTTAACCTTTGAATTCTAATAGATCTTAATTTTTAATATTTGTTACAAAGATAATTTCTCAATCTCTTCTTTGTCCTATTTGCTCTCTGCCTGATGTTTTTTCCTTCCATAGTGACTGTTGAATGCTTTTTTTTCCTGTACTGAATTCTGCCTAGAGACACAGGGACCAAACCTCAGAGCAGACTTTGCACAGCTTTGCAGAATTCAGCAAAAAAGTGGTGACAAAAACTCTATCATGTGAAGTCCTGGAATAAAGAGTCTCAAAATTACACTTCAAACCAGCTTGATTTTGGACTGGGTGATCAGCATGTCTACAATTTGATCAGCAAGCCAGCACAGAGCAGTATGTCCATCCTGACAGGGGGACAACCTGAGAATGGGCCTTATACAATGTGGTGGAGAAGGGATGTCTTAGTCCGTTCCAGACACACAGTTCTGCTGTCAGTTCACTGAAAGGTGCAACTTAGCATCCTCTCCATGGAAATACAGAATCTACATCACAGTCTTTTCTATGAATATTATGCAAATACACTTCTCAAATTAACATTGACTTACTGGGCATTGCTCTGAATGGAAAAGAAAACCCAGTCCTGACACTGCGTTGCTGCGGACACAGGGAGATGTTCCCCGGCTGCTCACTCCCCGAGACCAACGCAGTCTCCAGAGGGAGCCCCCGGATCGGTGCGGAGCCTCTCCCGCGTGCAGGTGCCTACAGGGGCCCATGGCTCCTTGCAGCGCAAGGCCAAGGCATGGGTGGCACTGCAGCAGCACAGGATGAAGAACCAAGGTAAAGGAATAAGGAGTGATCACTTGTTTGAGTTCCAAGAAAGTTTATTTCCCCAGGGGAGTCAGGGGACAAGTGACAAAAACTGAGAGCAAAAAACTGCTTTTAAGGAGGGCAGGGAATAAGGAGAGGACACAACTTTTCACCTATAGGCAGGCATTAGGGCAGGAGTGCAGGGTAAGGGCTATCCAATAGAAGCCAACAAGGGGAAGGAGCAAACCTTGCAATCCAATCTTGCTTCGAGGAAGGGATAAAGGACAGGCAACATTCC
>JAYDZK010000056.1:22780233-22790367 GCA_034509185.1 Euphonia xanthogaster
GGTGTGCTATCTTTGACAGACAAGGGTAAGACAAAGGAACAAGGGAGGTACAAGGAGACTGACAGGGGGATTGACATGCACTTGGAGGGAAAATCTTGGGGTGAACAACTCAGGACTGAACCATCAGAGAAGCCAAATGGGGTACATGGAAACTTATAACAGGGAATATATAAACCATTACAAACTTATAACAGGGAATATATAAACCCGTTACAAAAGAACAAACTGAAAAATAACAGACTACCATATCATCTTGTTTTCATACTTGTGTTGACTTCAAAGTTCGCCTTCTAGCTCTGTCCCTGAGTCTAGAATATACTTTGTGTTCTGGTACTGTTCAGATCCTGATGGAGACAAGACAAGAATTGCATTGCCTGCTGCTGTTTTAAATAGTCAACCTTCCTAAAAAGCTATTATGTGTTTCTAAGAGTTGATAGGTATGTGATTGCATTGTTGTGTCCTTGAAAGACCTTGAGAAACTACTGAGAATAGGGAGGTTAACAACTTCAATTTTGTTTTAATGAGATACTGTAGTCTTGAGAAGCTGTGGAGATAAGGAGAGACATAACTACATGATAAATGAGTAAAAGCAGAGATGTAACAGAGAACTAGGAGATACAAGACTCTTCATAAATGAAAGGTTTGAGGAATATGCTGTGGGAAATAAAATAAGGAACAGTGAAAAGGAAAGATCTCATCTTTATATTGGGCATTTCTAGTTTTGTAAATCAGCGATAGTCATAAGAAAACTGCATTGAGATCACCATCTGGTTCTGAGATCAGATTATGGTAATACAAAGTGGATTGCTGTTCAAAACTGGGTGAATTACTTAAAAATATGCTGAGCTGTTCTGCATGACTCTTCAAAGTCAAAGTCAGATTATTAGAGGTAGAAAGGAAACTGTGCAAGAGTTGGTTCTCCCAGGGCTACTGCAAGCAGGTTCCAAAAGATTTTGTTAGTAGTTGTGATGAACCTGGTGCTCTTGTTTTCATAAGACATAACTGAGGAATTAGTTCCATTTTTTTCAACAACACTTAAATATAAAAAGCAGCATGGCAAGAATATTAATTTTGATTTTTGGAAATGTTGGGTTTGTCTGCCCAAAACTGCACTTTTAAAAAATTGTGATCTTATTCTGAGATTGACACACTTATGTCTCTGCCCAACACCTGCTTCTCAGGAAACTAATAACACAAAACTTTTGAGCACCTCATTTGAGAGTGCTACAATTCTATACTAAGCTTCAGAGAAAAATCAGCAAAGAAATATTAAAATAACTGAAGTTCATTGTCATAGACTTAAAAATGTCGAGACGATTTCTGAGTTTATCTTCCTCAGAAAGCAAGTGTAACTACTGTATAACGTAAAATGTTTACACCAGTTCTTGGCACAGAAATCTGTTTTCCTGCATAATTATTTATGTTAATAAGTAAAATTGGTTTCAACAGAATTTGATGATTTTAGGTTGCTACTGCAAAATCTTTTTAATGTATGTGCAATACTGAAATAATTTACCTTTACCCTGGGCAGAGTCCTTCTTCTTCCTCTAAGGAGACTGTATTTTCTCAAAAGTGAGGTTCTCTCTTGTAAGCGCTGTATTTTTAAGACAGATTATTTTCTTTAACAAAGGAAAGTTTCAAACAAAATAACTTCTTATTATCAAATAACAAACCCAGAATAACTTGCTAACCAGAGTAATGTCCAGCCCTTGAGGGTGGAGGACGTCTCTCCCTACAAGAATTTATGTTGAAAATATCCAGCAGTTGGTGCAAATTTTTCCCCTTCCAGAGGCAAAATATTTGGTTTTATGCCTGCTGAGTAAAATCTGGTAGAGATGATTTAATAGAACCAAACAGAGCAAAAGGGAAATTGCTTAACTGCATTTTTGTTTTGATTGCAGCATGGTAGCAAAAGGCCCTGCAGCACACATTGTTTTGTCTCTCTAGGCAAGAGCAGCTGTGAACAGGGCTCCCAGATCCAGCTGGAACTGAGATGTGAATGAGAGACAAAGGTAAGAGCTGGTTTGGCTTTCTGATCTGCAGTTTCTGCTGTCTGACTTCCCCTTTCTTGGAAGGTGCTGACCCTCTGTGACACTGGCAGCCTTCCTAGGAACTTTAAAAGCTGCTCTCCAGCTGTGTGTGCTTCTAAATTACAATGACCTCAAGCCTGCCAAAAAAAAAAGGTCTGATTTGTAATCTGGGGGTTTTTTTTATGATGTATGGGAGTAATGGCTTTCAAATTTTAGGTTTGTCAGTGATGGTGCTTTATGGCCAATACAAGTTGTAATAAATTGTTTCATCTTGTTAGGAAGTTACTTTAAATAAATCACCAGAGTGTTTTTTACAAAAGGTATAAATAATGTTTACTTATAACTGCCCACCTGGAAAGAGGCAATACAAGGTACTTTGACAGTAAAAATCCCAGGTATTGTAGGAATTTCTAAAGAAAACAGATTTAAACATGCTAGAATTAAAAGTAAAGAATTAATACAGAGTAAAAATTAAAGAGTTAAGAGAACTATATGGTTATAGCTGGATGAAATTAGTTCAGCAAACAGGAAATTTACTTAAAATAAAAAAACTGAGATCCAGGAATCCATGGAAAGTTTTATTCAGAAAACAGTCAGGGAGATATGTGAACTACTAGATTCAAAATCAGTCTAAAATGTAAAATTTTTTTTTAAAAATTAAGAAATAATACACATAGTAAGTTTTGTGTTTAACACAAAGATGTATAGGAGTGTTGGGAAATTCAAAATAAGGCTGGATTTTGGGGCTTTTTCTGGCTTATTATTTTGTGAAAAAAAAAAATCAAGCATGATTTTTCAGGCCCACTGGAAAAAGATTATTATTTCCCCCAGTTTTAAGCTGAAAAGCCTACCTGAAAGTCCATTATACTTGCCACTCTTGTTGCTTTCAAAAGCACTTTTCTACCATGAAAGCATGTTCTGCTCTTCCTTTTTCTGCTTCATTTTCCTTTATCTTTCTGAATGCCTTCCACCAAGTTCCACTTTGTCTGATATCTCCCTTAGCAAACTCCTCTAGTGATCAAAGTCTTCCATCTGATGATTTCTTTCCTAGTCATATCCTCCTAAAATAAAATATAGAAGACTCTGCCTTCTTTTGGCAGATCTACCATACAAGGCTGCTCCATTTGAATAGATGATCAAAGATTAGTAATCCTCACTGTGCAGCATTTCCACTGAATTAGAGGTATTATCACCTCCTCTGGAATTATCCATTATGGAAACCAAAGTTAAAAGAGGATGTGATTAAATTATACATTCAAAATATTTCTGCAGTCTTTCTCACATTTACAAAATTCTAAATTAAATGAAAAGAATAATTTTTACATTTGTATTCTCTGTAAATTTTCATATAAATTTATTTCCAGGGTGCTTCTATACAAGAATTAACAACTTCACATCTTTTTTTCCATGTTTTTATTTTCACTCTAAATAAATTTGCTATTTAATACAGGTTTTAGAAGTGCACAATTTTTGAATTCTTAACAATAGGGAAAGATTTTTATATAATGTAGAAGCATTTTGCTATAGTTTAGTTTTGCTTTTTTTCTTTAATCTTTTTAGTCTGCATGCAGGATTTAATACTTTTGATTATTCTGTGCATTCAGAAACTATGCTTTGATGGTTAAGTGTGTCTTTCCATATCTAAAACAGATGACAGCAAATCACTGAAGATCCTTTATGGCATTGTTCCCAAGGGAAAACCAAATTACATTTCCAATAGACTATTCTATCCCCACACTAATAAATTAAAAAGAAAAATATTTTACAATTCCAGTACTTGAAAGAGGGTTGTATTTTTCCTTTATTCTGTTCCTTGCATATTCATTTTGTAGATTATACTAATATTGTGCTATTTTTTTTCTTCACAGATAGTTTCTAGCATCAACATTGGCTTCTCAGTGTCTTTCTGAGTTTGTAATCCATTGCTTCAAATGTCACTCTTGCTTTCCACAAGAGATTTCCAGGGGAGGAGTTGGGCCCAACTAGATATACAGCCCCAACTCCCAATACCGCAATTTTATTTGCCTCTCAGCAGTATTGGCCAGTTGGTGGATCAACTAAAGTGTATGTGCACTGTGAAAGAAGTAAGTGAAGAAAATGTACTTGAAGGTAATCCTATATCTATCCTTGCAATATTTTATTAGTCTAAATACAGTATTACTCAAATTAACTTACTTGCCCAGGAAAAGGGAAATATTTCCTTTACACTGGTATAGCAAGAAGTAATCAAGAGTTCAGTTCATGAACACCTGGTGGAAATAAAAGTGATCCTTAAACTTGAAAATATTGTTCCTACACTGCCTCAAAATTGCAGAGCAAAATATATTCGAGTGGCTCAGTAGGGCTAATACATGTGTACAATTTTGCCTTTAATTTGTTGACTTCAGATGAGAAAAAATCAACAGAGACCTCTAATGAATGCCCAGGAAAAGCTGTGCTGGGTTTATGCAGACTAACTATACAGCACTTGGCAGTCATATTCCCTTTTGAAAACAATGTGCATGACAGAGCAGTGTAATGGAAATCTTAAGCCGGCTTTTGCTCATGGAGATTATTTCATCCCATACCTTTGAACATATCTTGCACTCACCACCATTTTTATCTCTTATGGATCTTTCCATTGTCACTGTTGATATTTTTTTATAAACCTTGTTGGACATACAGGATTCAGTGCAGTAGAATTGCCAGAGAAAACTATTTCAGCATTCAGATCTGAATGAGTGTACTTTTTGATCAGACTAAAATGGCTGATCAAGAGTTGGTCTAGACTGTACCAAACAACTTTCATGCAAAAAGGAGGGAAAAAAATTATCTGATATATTTTTATTTCCTGAGAGAAACAATCTTTTGTCTTGTATTTTTCCTAATTAAGCAGAATTGCACTGAGCCAGTAGAATCATCTTTGTTAGCCACCTGAAATCTCAATCAGGACTTCACTACTGGAAATCATGGACATTTCTTTAGGTCAGAGGAGTATCTTTGAGGAGGCTAGCGATGCTGGATTTGGCTAATTGTGGAGATATATTCAGGTGACTCCAGAGAGCTGTATGCTCTCACATATTAATTAATTGACTATAAAAATTACTGTTCATTTTTATTTAAACAAAAATCTTTTAAGATTGCCAGAAGACATCCATCAAGTTGTGTAATTGGCCTTCTTGCCACTAGACTTAGAAATCTTTTCTATAAATAATTTCAGGGTTTCTATAACACTTTACCTTCCAAAGAAAGTATAATTTTGAATGCAAAATTCTTTAGTAAATCTCTCAATTTAAAAATTAACATAATACTGAGTCAAATAGATAATCTTTCCTGCTTCATTTTCTGCCATGCTGCAATCTACTAGTTCCTAAAACTGTGATCCCAAACTCATCATTGGGATGTTGGGAAATGGTTTAGTGGTGGACTTAGCAGTGCTAGATTAATGGTTGGACTTGATGATCTCAAAGATCTTTTCCAACCTAAACAATTCTGTATCAATATCTCCATTTAAGTTATTAAGGTAGGCAGAAAACCCCCCACTCCCTGATTTTTGTATCTCTAATGCGTATAAATAAAGCAAAGAAAATCATTTTGGACTAAGAATCTCAACTTTTAGACAGCTAATAGAAAACAGAATTAAAATTCTTACATTTTAATTGAGATGTTTAGGCTGCATCTACTGGAAATATGCCATCACCATCTTAGTCTTCAGAAGCAAATTTTATCTGCCTATCTCAGATTTTTTTAGGATGGGATGAATCATCTTCATTAGTTATTCACTATGTTTCATTCAAAAAAGGTAATGTTTTAATTTATACAAAATATCTAACTTTTAGATTGCTAAAGTTATATGAAGTAAGTCCCACCAAAGCATTTCTGCCTTTGTTAAAAAGACAAGGAATCAAACTTCAGACATTGATTTTCATAGTAATTTATTTAGCTTTATTTTTAGTCTTGTAACATGCTGGGTTTTAGCTTAAATTTCATACCTTGGTGTAGATTAGATCACAATCACACTTGAAAATAATAGTGAAATATGGCAAAAAGCATGCTCTCAAGTGGCTTGGCTATTTGGAGACTGAGAAATTTGGTTTACAAATGAAAACACTTTAAAGCTGAAGAAGTCATCCTTGCTGGTGCTAGTGCTTAAAGAAAGCAGTCGAATTTGTCTACTGACTTGATCACAGAAAATAAATTTTGTTCCAGTAAATATGCCAGGACCCAAACACAGAAATATAGAGAGATTTGCACTATGTTAATGAAAGCATGGTCCATAAAATCACCTAAGCCTTGTTATGGTACAGAAAACTGTAAATATTATAAGTTAAAGTACTACCTTTGCTGTTTTCTGCCATGCAATATTTCCACCAAACAGCAGAAGTTTATAAAATAGATATCTTGTTTGGATTGAAGAGGAGCATGTGCTTTGATAACTCTACTTTCTATAAATCATGTATGTTCATGATAATGAATCTGTAATTTCAAGTCTTTACAAAAATGACAAAGTTGATGTTCATGCTAGGATTTATTCTCAGTAAAAGATATAATACTGTACAATTTTGCATAAAAACTATGTACCTATGCAAAACACAAAAGCACACCAACCTGATTGATTTCTACGTATTTTTGCTAATAGATACATAGTAAATGCATTTATAAGAAAATTACTGACTCTTGAGGGATGGAGAGATCTAGATAATTTGGAGCATTGGTCAATGATTGATTGGATGCAATTTGACAAGTCCAATTGTCAGATTCTGCACCTGGGATGGAGCAATGCCAGGCACAAGTATAAACTGGGAGAGGAGTGCCTGAAGATCAGCCCTGCAGAGAGGGATCTGAGGGGGCTGCTGCCAGCAGGTTCAACGTGAGTCAGCTGTGTGTGCCCGGGCAGCCAAGAGGGCAAACCCCATCTGGGGGTGATCAAACACAGCATCAGCACCAGCTGGGCAAAAGGGGTGATTTTCCCACCCTATTTAGCTCTGGAGCAGCCTCACTGGGAGTGCTGTGTGCAGTTCTGGGCTCCACAGTTGAAGAAGGATGTGGACAGGAGGGTAACAAAGCTGGTGAAAGGGCTTGAGTGATTGTCCTGTGGGGGGGTGGGGCCGAGGACTCTGGGCTTATCAGATCTGGAGAAAAGGACACTGAGGGGTGACCCCGTTGCTCTGTACAGCTTCCCCAGGAGGGGAAGGGGAGAGGGAGAGGCTACTCTCTCCCCCTGAGATGTGGTTAGAGGATACACAGGAATAGTTTGAAGCTGCACTGGGGAGATTCAGGTTGGACATTAGGAAGCATTTCTTTACTAAGATGGTGGTTAAACATGGACAAGGCTTCCTAGAGAGGTGATTGATGCCTGCCAGTGTCCAGGTGCCATTTGGACAATGCCCTACATAACACACCTCAACTTTTGGTAAGCCCCAAAGCAGTCAAACAGCTGGACTAGGTGATTGTTATAGACCCCATACAACTGAAATATTCTGTTCTAAATTAGCATAGCAATAGCAACAGAACATTGAAAATTCAAGAAAACAGATAATTTCCCATTTGCAGGATACTAAATAGTCATTGCTGTATTCCTTGTAATAAATATACCAAATAAGACTCTGCTGTATGGGTTGAATGGATTTCATAAAGCTCTGTATCAGCCATTTTTATGACACCATTGCAGAAATATTTTGCAAAATGCAATGGGTGCTGTGGCTCACAGGGTCAGATTCAATGTTTGTCACAATTTCATCTGACCTCACAAATGTCAAACATTCTGTGAATAGCTTTATTTTGCTGGTAGTAGACAGTAGTCATTATACATTCTGTACAGTCTTGCAAGTCTGTCTTTAAAAGTATACAAGATACTCTTAAATCAATAAGCTTCTTCATTTACTCCCCAAACAGACAAGCTTAAACACCTCCATGCTTAAAGAGCAATATATTAATTTAAAATGTCTTTTTTCCTTTTCACCTTTGAAGAGTTCCAAAAGGTCAGTTTTGATACCATCTTTGGAGAGCCGTAATTTATTGTGTCACACAATAAATAATGTACGTATGAAAGAGCTTAGCTTTATATGTTATTAAGTATTTTAGGCTATTGCATTTTGTTCTTATCCCATGTCTAATTTATCCCGAACAGCTTCAAGATTTTGAGGTAGTGAGGTGACTTAACTCTTGCAATTTAGCAATGGCCTGAGTGGCTCACTCAATCTTATACTATTCTGAATTTTGTTGAAGGTACTAGCTGCTGTCATAACACCAACATAGTATATTATTTTTTGCTGTTTGTCTTTGAGATCATAAACAAGTAAATGGAATTTCTAATTATGTCTGCTTTCATATTCTTGAAATGCTCCCTTATCAAGTTAATCAAAATCTGGTATGAGTCTCTTGTTCTGCATAAGAACCATGCTACTGCCTCTGATAGATATTTTCCTGTATTCAGCCCTCCTACTGGTATTTCAGTATTTTTCTTGGTTAATGAAACACTTTCCTAGTCTGAGAATATATAAAGCATCTAAGTAAATATCTTATGAATAATGAACTACAAATCATCTTGGTAAATATGTGGCTACTGGCTCATGGGTGACCTACAAAAAATAGTAGTTAAATCATTAACCAGCATGTTCAAAATGGCTGTGTGTTTAAGTTGATTTGTGTTTTTCTTCAGAACGTTTCTAGAACTGGTTCACAAAATTTACGAACTCACTTTTCCAAAATAGGTTTCTACAATCTTTTCAGTAAGGTTGTTTATTCAAATCATGTAAATGTTTAGTCTGCTAACTTCTGTGCATATCTTACATAAACTATGATTATAGATTAAAATTGAAAAAAACAATTTTTCTCTAAGGTGTTTCAGATTTAAATATACATACATAGATAAAAACTCAGGCCCTCACAGATTGACACAGACAAATTATTTTGAATCTCAAAGTAGCATAAATATAGATAGAAAAAGAAATCTATGCTGCTTCTTATCTTTCATGAGGAAATTTCTACAAGGATAATAATAGTAATTCAGGTGTAATACGTATTTGATATAGTTGATATGTATTGAAGTTGTTGTGTTTATTTCACATGTCCTGAAGGTTTAAATCACTGCTTACTTCGACTAGATGGAGTAGGTGGTATTTCTATTAAAGCCACTATTATAATAACTTTGTAGGTGTTGATTAAGTATAGACTGCTTTAATGCAGCCTAGTACATATATAGTCCTATTAAGCTTTGCTGAGATGACTCAAAGCAATCTGGCTGGGGCAGCTCAGACCTGAAAAAAGGCTAATTCACTCTGCTGAGAATAAAAGACAGCAGACAGACTCAGGGAAAGAAGTAGGGAAGCAATGTAGGATCAGCAGCCTAAGGTTTTTGCCGAAAGCATGACAAAGGATTAGCTTTACCATGAGACAAGATGTTTGTGCTGAGATTTTGCCAAGTGAAAAGGCACACAGAAGATGTATAAGGATTGTTGGAGACTGGAATCAGCCTGAGGATAGTGGGGATTTAGCCAGCCAACTGATGATAGTTGATATGAGATGCTAAAGAAGCTTGAACTTTTTAGTCTACTTAAGGGAAAATTAAAGAATAGTGTCCTGGTTCACGGCAAATTTGGGAGAGAACCCCCAGAGTGGCTCCTCTAGGAAAGCAGATTCAATTGGCCCCTCCCCCCAACCAGTCCGGGGGAAAAATACCTCCTTGGAGAAAAGTGGAAAAAACCTGTTTATTAAACAAGAAAACCTAAACAATATTAAACAATAAAACCCCTTGCTGCTCCAAAAGAGGTGACAAACTCAGAAAGTCCCCTCTCTGGGTTGCAGTTCAGCCACTCAGTCTCTTATCAGTCCCTCCAGTGCTGGAAATGCCACAGCCCAGGCCCGACCCGGTGGGCCACAGGTGCGAGCTGCCGGTGCTCTGCTGGGTGTTCAGTCCAGAGCAGGTTTAAACAGGTCCAAAGAAAAGGGGAAAAGAAAAAAACCCACAGTTCAGGGAACTTCTTTGCCTCAGCTAGCTAAACTAACCTAAAGCAAAGGAGAGCTCTGTCCCTCTGTCTGTCCATCCACAGACAACACAGTCCAGGAGCAGGAATGTGGAGGAGTGAGTGCAGTGTCTGAAAACAAACTGCGCGCTTCTTCTCTC
>JAYDZK010000056.1:22792780-22834638 GCA_034509185.1 Euphonia xanthogaster
AATCTGCTCACAACTTAACTTGTAACTCTGCAACCTTTTTTCTCTAAAAAAATGAGCAGCTTTTTTGTTCATAACAGCCTGTTTCTCAATTGTGCTTGCACATGTTCAAATCTTTCTCCCACTTAACCCATCCACACCTTCCAAGGAGGCTGAAGTTGGAAAGCATCACTGCTGGAACTGTTGAATCAGCCAAAGGGATATTCCTACCATATAATGTCAAGGTCAACAAAACCTATATTCTCCATTCAATTAGAACTGTAGAGGAAGAAGGGGATGAGGTGGTTTCTTACTTCCAAGGTGGCTATTGCTCAAAAAACATGGGGTCTATCTACTGGTGGGAGGTGGTGTGTGATTTCTTTTAAAAAGGAGCATTATCTCCCCTTGATAATGCTTATTCTCTGTTAAGAAGACAGCAGGGAGTTATCAGGGCTAGGAAACGATAGTTCTAGTCAGCATATGTGAAGTAATTCTGTTTGGAGGGCTTTTTTATTCTTTTAGTCTAGCTTATGGGTGCAAGCTATACTTAGAGGCACAGATACAGTCTTTTTGATGCTTTTCTTCTCCCTGTCTGGCCCAATGAATATTTATGGACTAGAAAAAGGAACAAATTCAAGGCATTTGTCTCTCCCAGTGTAATGATTCAGTTCCTGGTTTCTACAGTTAACCTGAAAAATAAGACATTAAGGCTTGAATATGTTAAAGTAGGAAAAACTGTATTCAGTTCTTATACAAATTGTAGCAGCTCTCTATGATGAAAAGTGGTAGAGCTAAATGAAAAAAAAAAAGTGAAGGGATATAAATATCATCTAAGACTTCTAAAGTAAGTCAATGACAGAAAGACCTGTTTCCAAAACTTAAGATTGTGAATTCTTAGTGGAAAGAGAGATTTCCAGTGATAACTAATAAGCAATCTTAAGTGTAAGTTCAGGCTTTTTTCTCTGAATTCTCCTTTGCTTACTGAAGGTAGTATGCCAATCAATAATCAAAATTGGTAATTATCAGGCAATTTATGAGGTCTCCTAATTTCCTCATAGGTACGCTAGATACTTAGCTGAAGATTTTATATTTCATTGCATTGAACCCAAGCCTTGATTCATCCTACCATTGAACTTCATAAATGTAATTGAAACATTTAAGTGGTAGTTTTACTAAACTCCCTACAAAATTACTAGACAGGACATGGTCTTACTGGGTGAAGGACTGCACATGTGAGATCTGAATCACTCTGGATAGCCATACATCCTTTGACTGATTTTGGAAGGAACCATGGGGTTTTGTTTCTATGATAGAAATGTCTCTGCTTGAAAGAATTCTCTGGACCCAGAGATAAAAGCTCTTCTGTGGACACAGATTCTCAACTTAGTTTTTTTAGAAGGAGTACTCTAAAGCACAACTGTTGTGGTAAAGAGTGAGTGCAGGATTAATCTTGCACATGTCATGTATGCAAAAACTTTGAAACAAGTTATAAATAAACAAAATAGTTCTTTTCCTTCTTAATTTTGAAACCTCAATCCTGTTCCCACTAAAGAATAGAATTTCACCAGTAACATTTCCGTTACTTTAATTCACATATGTACTTAGTGATAAACAGCAGTTTCCCAAATGTATGAATCCACAATTTTTCCTCCTTTTGTCTGTAGAGGCTTAAAAAAATGGTTCTTCATTCCTCAATTTACCCAGCTCCTGCAATGAAAAATGTAATTATGCTTTGTTGAGAAACTGCCTTCCTTGTAACAGTTTTCATTCTTTAAATGAAAATAAAAACAAATGTAGTTCAGATGCCAGTAATTTCCCTTGATTTCTTTCCCAGTGTTAGACACTGTCAAGTGCTGCAGCAATGTGTGATGCTTCCCTGCTGTTGTTTTTCTGTAAGACCAAAAGTCTTCCATAATTCATCCACTTACTTATACTATTTTTGAGGTTAATCTTTTTCTATTTGACATTCATTGATTTATTTACTTTTATTTTTTTGAGCATGCATAAAATACAATTAGGAATAATCCCTAAAACTGAATTATATGCGTTGTGTTTCTTTCCTTTAGTTCCTTTTTACTTGAGGATTTTTTTCCCATTGGGTTGCTAGGAAGCACTGATGGCTGGGTACTTGAGACAACAGGGAGATGGCCAAGCCTCAGAGGAGGGCGTCTGGTGGCACTTCTTTTGTTTTTGGAGTTTCTCTCGGAGGGGCAAAGGTGGGTAGGTAGGGGATGAGGCTGGGGCAGCTGCTGGCTCGCTCTCGAGTTTGGAGGAGGGTGGCCAAAGTCACTGCTTGGGAAAAGGAATTCACTGCCACCGCCATAACCTAGCCTGGAGCTGCTGCTGCTTCTGTGAGAGAGGCCACTGAACCGGGACCTTATTATCACCTACCTCACTAAAAGTGGGGACCTATCACCATCTCCTGTGTGCGTGGGAATCCTGAGCTCGCCTCTCCCTGCCATGCGAGAGCCAGGCGGCCCCTGCCCCACCCTTCCTGCTTCTTTGGCGCTCTCTGGGTTCCTCTACGCTGCAGCCCTGCACTCCCTGCCCTGCCAGGACGTCCCACAATTCCAGTAACCGCTGCAGAGCTTCTGATACCTCTTGTCCACCAGCCTGGAATTTTTTGCTCATTCCTGCTGTTCCAGCTTGGTGCTCCTCGGAGTCCTGCTGAGGCACTGGGATCGGCTGCCCGCCAGGAGCCACCAGCACCCCTGCTGCTGTGACCGTAACTGCACTGAAGGGGCAAGTGCCGCAGCCAGGAGGAGGCTGGGACGGGGTTTGTGGTTCTGGTTGCTGTTAATGCCGTAGTTGTGGCTGTTCGTTTGCCTCGTTATACATACTAGTGAAGAACTGTTCTTCCTAGTCTCATATCTTTGCCTGAGACCCCCTTAATTTCAAAATTATAATGATTTGGAAGGAGAGGGTTTACATTTTCCAGTTCAATGGAGGCTCCTGCCTTCCCTAGTGGACACCTGTCTTTCAAACCAAGACAATATGGAAACATATTTTTTGCATCTTATCCCTTTACTTTTTTTTTCTTGGTCTTTTTTTAAAGGATTGCTTTACATTACCTCTGAATAATGTTTAACTTTCAGAAGTGTAATTCACCAAATCATATCCTGTAAGCAATTTTTTCCTTCTCTCAGCTTTCAGGCCCTGATGACCAGTCTCTCAGATACAACACCAGTGGATCTTCTGCACCACTAAATTCTCACATTTAGCATCATAATATCTCTCATCTTGCAATAATAGGAACTGATAGAGGCTGATTTGGTGAGTGAAAGCAAGCTGATAACTAATGTGCAGGTGGTGAAGTAAAGCAGTGTCACTTGTACCTTGATACTGAAAATCAGTACATATTTCCCCATAGGAATAAGGTGTGGCTGACAGCTTTACTCAGATGCAGAGATGGTGCACAGGCATTGCCTGCGTGCAGGGCAGAAATTGCCCTATCAGTCATCAGACCTCCAGGGACTGTGAATTAGTGAGATGAGGAAAAAGGACATTTTGCTCTCATATTTACATGAAAATAAGAGTAACTGAGGGAACTCTAGGAGAGGTCTTCACTGAAGCAGAACTGAAGCAATGACTGTGGCAAATGATGGCGTTGCCATATTTGAATATAACAATGAGTATTATTTATACCCTATTTACCCCTGCCTTCAAACACACACTTCAGAGTGAATAAAGACTAACTATGCCACTACATTTTTTTTTTGAAATGTTGCCTGACAAGTTATCTAGGGTTTATATTTCATTATACAGTCATTTTTAATACATTTATCTAATGACTAAAGACAAAAAGGGCAGTCATTTTTATCCTTGCTGTTCTATTGATATGTTTGTTTTTTCCCACCCAAGGAAAATAATTTTAGAAAACTTATTCCAAATATTCTCAAAGTGCTTCTTGTTTCAAATTGTGAAAATGAATTTTCTGTAATAACACTTGTACTTTGTGTGGAAATCTAGTCTGATGTCATCCTGTGAGACAGAGAGGTTCATTTGCTGCAGTGTTTGTTTCAATTTCATTATCTGCAGAACCCGAGGCAAATAGTTTACATTGTGGATAGTATCCCAGAGCCAAGCAAGGGCTGTCATGTCTGGTGATATTTGACAGTTTGCAGAGATTGCTCAGTGGGCAGGATCTTCTTATAACTAATAAGGCCAGTATGTTCTCAGATTATCAGGTTCACACTTTATAATGATTTCTTCTCAGTTTTGCTATACCCCGATGGCAGGCTGGAAAGTTGTTTGATGAGCACCAGCTAAACATATGCCATTTCTGACACATGCAATTTTAATACATGCTGGCCACTCAAACTGATGTAATCCAAAAAAGACATCTATTTGGGGACTTCATATTTTGACTTTCAGTCAAGTGTGAAATCGAAGTTCTTCTATGTGATGGAATATTGCTGTCTTGAACTGACATGGAGAGCCAAAGTGTCATTGTAGTCAGTTCACCACATTTCTTAGCAGTCCTCTGTACTGAGTTTCTGTGGAAACACATACCAGAAATGAATTGCTAACTCAGTGTGGCATTTTCTTTCTGCTGCTAGGCCACAACTAATATTCTGAACCTGCCAAAACAGTAGTAAACAGCTTTTCCATTACTTTCTCTCTACTTATCAGTGACTTACTTTTCACTGCCTTTCATTTTCACTGTGTCAATCCTAGTAATCCCAGCGGTCGAAATGACCAATTAGTGACATGGCAGCAAAGGCACTTCAGCTGTTTGGTTTAGAGCTGAGCTTAGCTTATATCTAGGCTTGTTAACAGCCTCATAATTAAATTTTTTTCTAAACTTATCCTGGATTCTATAAAAGATTCCAGAATCTTAAGACCAAGTAATCATTCTGCAAGAATTGCAGCCATGTCCTTAATCCTGTATGACTTTTGACTGCCATATTTTTTTCTGTGCTGCTTCCATATCTTTGCTTTCATTCATGGAATTCTGGAGACTGAGGGCTGTGCTTTAGCTCAGATTATGCATTGGTTTCCACCATTTTGATGCACTCCACCTTCCTATGCAGTAAAAATTAGTAAGTGTAAGCATTTCCATTCCTCATGGGATTCCAGGGAAAGGAAATAGGCTGACTGCAGCAGAGTGTGATGAAAGGAGAAAAAGAGAGTGTTGTTCAGTTGAAATGGCTTTCTCCCTTCCTTGTCTCATCAGCAGTTCTTCATCATACGTGAGTTGTGCAGTTTCCTGCAGTCAGTGTGTCCAGAGCCAGCTGTGCAGCAATTACCAGTAAATGGCTGCTGAGTGGTTAGGGAGATGTTTCCACAAGGATTTGGTGCAATATTTGGCAAGAACTCTGCCACAGGTGACAGCAACTCATGTCACAACATTCAGAAGGGGATGTGCTCTTGACACATGAGAGTGGTGAAGTGCTGAGGCATTGCACTTTGTAGCCTGTGCAAGGACTAGTCAGCCTTCATCTTGACCTCTTTCACCCATGCTAAGAGCACATTATGTAACAGCTGCCGCTGTGACTACTGCAGCCCCAGGAATGAAGCAGCTTCCATCGTTCTCTTTCTTCCAGCCTGTGAGGGCTAATGAACTGAATCTATTGCCCTCCTGCAAAAAAGTGGTATTCATTTCTGTGCATGCACCTCATATAGAAATCCAGATATAAACATGCATAAGAACCTCCGTCTACAAAATTTTACCTTTGGGAATGTAAAGCCATATATTTATAGAAGTCTAAGTAATCGTTAAATAATCCTCATTTACTAGACAAAGTAAAGCAAGGAAGGCAACAATAAAATGTAAATAACATGTATTTTGAAATACATAGTTGTATCTAGCTATGAAAAAAAAACAAATCACAATATATTTTATGTCTGAAGCACAATAATAAATCCAAGCAAATAGTTTCTATCTCAGCAGTTTTGCAAGACAAAAAGAGATGGAAGATTTAGGGACCATTAAGTAACTGTAATTTTTTTTTCTAATTTTATTTAATAAAGTATTTTTCTGAAAAAAAATGTTAAACGAAACAAAGGCTGATCTTAGACTTTTGAAATAAAATAGAATAAACCTGCTAAAATTTTCTAATTTTCCAACTGTTTCTAATTTTCCAACTGGTATTATGCAGCCTTAAACTTCTCCTAATTTGCTTTATAAGATTTAATATTTAGCTGCCAGGAAAATAATTTAATTCTGCGCAATTCTTGCTAAATAAACCAATTTTATTTTTCTGGGATTGCGGCTCCTGAAGGCAACTCCCTGTCCTGAAGAACTAAAGCTGATGAGCAGTTTCTAATCTGTACAGATCCAGCCTTAATTTCCTTGGTATCAAAAATGGCTACTTCCTTCTGCTTGGAGCTTCTCCAAGTTAGGCCATTCATAATTCTTGTTCTCACCACTCATAAATGCAGGTATGGACAAATCAAGTGCGAAACAACCCCCACCCCCCCAACTTATTTTGAAATCCTGAGCAGGATTTCACGTAGGAAAGCTACAGCAGAGCTGATATGCATAAATACAGAAACAAACACTGGGGCAACACAGAGGCACTCAGCAGTCCTATGGAACTATTTGTACCATAACATTCTACCGCTGTGTATACCCAGGGAGCTACTGACAAAGCTATGCTGACTGACAAAGTGGGAGCATGTCCAGAAGAGGGCAAATTTCTGGTCTCCATTAACTGTTCCAAGTCTACTCCATTTATTTCTAAACTGCCTCTGGCTAATAAAGAAGAACACAGTGCCTCTTTCTTCAAACTCTGCTTTGGAAATTGTCCCCTATGCCTCCTTTCTTCCACAAGGACCTTCATCATAAGATTTTCTGGTTGCATTCCATCTTTGTTAGAAAAATTTCTTACTTCTCTCCTGCCTAATGTTTAACCTGCAACACAGTCTGTAATGTGGGCACCAGAAGGGGACAATTGTGCGGATCAGATTTATCCAGAAAACATACACTGGCACAATTTTTTAATCAACCTTCTTACAGATATTTGTATACTGAAGGCTATTGGTACACAGCTGATATTCTGAACGGAGAGATCATATTTAGTTTCTTATAACCAGTTTCATTGACTGTGCTTGGGGTTGTGAATTTCCAGCACTGAGTTCCTGGTTCTTGGCATGATTGATTCACATCCTCAGTTTCTGGATGTTTATTTTATTGCACTTAGGAAATTTTCTCCCGTTTACCAAATAATTAGCCTGCTATTTATTTCCTTTAGAAATTCATCCACCTTTGCATGTATGTTTTATGAACAAATATTTGTTAGATTTTTTTCCTCATTTTTTATTTCTCACTGGGTCATTGATATTAACTTAAAAGTCTCGCACAGAAATTTGCATGTTTATCAAGGTAAGAGGCTAATCTCTTATGTCTTTTGTATAATACAAATCTCCCCTTGTCAGACTAAAGGAGACCTGCTAAATGAGAATATTTAAGTCCATTTTTACAACTCTTTTGAAAATATTTGATTGCATATTTTCAAGATAAAAGTTAAATTTTAGAATAATAATGAATATTGAGTTGAGTATGCATATACCTGTGCGTGTATTTGCTATATAGGGACAAAGTGATTACTAAAGGGCTTTTTTTTAAATGCTGGATCACACCAACAGAATTTTATTTATAAGTTTTTATTAGAGATTGGAGGACCTACATTTACAGTGCTGTCTTATAAACTGATACCTGACTTTTCGAAATATTTCAGTGTTATTTGAAACCATCTAAACTCTTTTATCTTAGCATGCAAGAGCTCTTATGTCCAATCAAAAATCATTTTGACAGGACAGTTAATAAGGTAGCCTATCTTGACCAGTGATTATTAAGTGTTGTACGACATCACTCGGATGTTGTACATCAATTCATGACAGAATATGAATGTGTAATATAATAGTTGTAGTATAACAGTCTATCAGATGTGATGCTAAAAAATTAATTTAAATTATTGTAAAAAAGAATAATTTTACATAGGTACCAATTATTAGTGGACTTTAAGACGATTTCACACAATGCTGAAGTGGTACCTGAACTAAATGTTGCATTTATAGTAGAATTAATAAAAATAGTTCAAGGCTGCCCTAGAAACACTGTAACTGGGTTGTAAGCAGATTATTGCTATTGTATGTATAAAATGTCATATGTGCCTGTGAACAAATAATAAAATGTTTTTTATGCACAGTTCAAGAAACACAACATACCAAGCAGTACCAGAGGAGCTCTATTAACATCTTATATCAGTTTCTCAAAATGCAATACTGAAAATGCTAACTTCCAGCTCAAAAGCACTGGGGAGTCTTCCACCAGTCTGACTCTGGGATGGGGAACTTTTGTAGGAGGGTTGTACATCTGGAAAATGAGTTGTTCACAAATTCTACCTCTTCAGCTGCTGGTGTTCTCTGTATAAGTGTTACAGTGAAGAAGCAAATGCATCCTTTGCTTGATAAAATTAAGTTTCTTTTAATTCTTGTTTTATGTAGTTTCAGTTCTGAGACAAACAACAAGCATGGGAAGGTTCAAGTCAGAAAACACAGACTTCAAATCTAAAATATGAGTGTTGAAGCCAATATTACAAGGCCTGCCTTGGGTGGAATTCCAGTCCAGTGTTCAATTGTCAGGCATACCTTCAGACTGGTTGTTATTTATTTATACGTGATATCTCAACTTGTATCAGCTGTTCTATGATGGTAGTGGAAATTTTCACAAAAAACTGAGCAAAATGAGCATGTGAAATCTGGGATTTTAGATAATCACCACGCCTAAAATAGAAATGTCTTCTCTCCAATTAGACCAAGTCTGCCCAGTAGACAGCATGGGAATGGGGAGATCTCTGAGCTAACTTTAAATTAAAGTACTATCACCATGATAGCATGAATTTCTACACAGACTGATTTTCCTTCTCCTTGTGTGAGCAAATTGGCTTGAGTGTGCTCAGTAAATAGTTTAAAGCTTGTCTGTTTTTCCCATTACTGAGCTATGGTCTTGAATGCAGCTACTTTCCAATTAGAGAGGTAAAATCATATTTTGGTTATGAAGAATTCTCCAGGAGTCTGAATGTTTTACAATTTCTGTGCCATATAAACCTGACTTCCATTTAAAATAAAGTTGATCAGACACAACGGTAGCTCTATAAATTTGGATACAGCTATTGACCAAAGAACTGGAAACAAATCATCCAGCTCATACAGGATTTATGTAGGATCTTATACTGGTTAGTTACTTCTCTGTAAGTAATTTTTCACTGCAAAGTTTCTGTATGGAAAATGTAATCAGTGAAGCAGTGAAAATCTACAGGATGGGTTTTAATTTATAGCTTTTATACAGTTACTGAGGTTGAGAAACTTTTATTATTATAAGAAAAGATGGCTTTTAAAATGCTTTAAAGTCCCTTAGCTTGTTTGGGTTGCTATGAAATTACAGATGCAGTGTAAAGTAGATATTTCAGTGTGGGATTATCAGAAAAAAAAAAGCTATGAACCCTCATTTCTCAACAAGCATGCACATTCCCACCTGCCATCAAATCTCTTCTAGCTCATTCACCCCAAGTTCTTTTGTGCAATTTGACCTTCTCTGGGATCATTCCTTCCTTCTGACTAATTTAGTCACTCAGCATTTATCCCAGATAATCTCAGTTCCTTTGGAAAAATAGTGTTCTAAATATTATGAAGAAAAGAGTCCAACTCCATAAATCACCATTTCTGGAAACATCCTTGAAAACAAGGACTAGTTTGCAAGTTGTGTGAAGAGAAAAAATGCTTGATTAAGATGGTCTAAGTCTTGTCAGAATTAAAATGAAGTAACTCCACATAATTAACCAACAGCCAGAGAACTATGCATCCAGGATCAATATCAGCAATACAACTGAAAAAAATGAACTAATGGACACTTTAAAAATGTTATCAAACGCATGAAATTTTCTCAACACTCTTCTATCACTATTCTCATGAAGTTCTAAACTCACCACTGTCTTAGTCCTGTTGCATCCCCAGATGTCCTTTGTCCCACACCTCTGGGCACCTGGATTTTAAGCATGTACACCTTTCCTGGGAGAGCCCATTCCCCTATTTAAACAACTGTGTTCAAGATACGAGTGTTTTATTGTTATGTGTACACTGTTCCCTCAGCTAATGCAAGCCATGGAGAAAGCTCTCCAGGAGGTCACATAAGAGCACCCCACATGTGGGTGTCTACGCATTGCCCCTGTGCTGTTCATCCTCTAGTTGGATGGATGCAAGCTCCTTGTGGTGTCTGATTGGTGGTCTCCCTCCGACCAGAATTTTATGTCAGAATATTTTATGCTTCTTGGATGCTTCTTTTAAACTTCTTGTTTTCTCAAGTCTCCCTGCCATGCAGTGCTTTAAAGATGGCTGTCTTAAACAAACTGAATTATTGAGGATTTCCTTGTGGTGTTACCAGGTGGGGTTTTTTTGGCAAATATCCTCTCAGTGAACAGTTTGGGACAATCTATTCAGACAGTCCATTTATAATCACATTCTTTCCATTGTCTGCTCCAAACCATGTCACCAAGAAGAGGCCATGTGGATTTACTCCTCGCAGTGTGGGAAAGAAAAGGGAGTTAATTACTTAGTGAATGGATAGAGATGTGCAAATGAGAGACACAAACTGGCACTTACTGAAAGAGGATGATGAGTAGATTTTGAAGTGCTGTTTCCCCATTTCCTTAAAACGGTGGGCCCATTTTCCACATTGTGGAAAGAAAGTGATTCAGGTCTTAGTGAGGACAGAAGCCTTGTCTTTTTCTGCCCTCAGTTTTATCTGTCCATATCAGATATTAAACAGCAAAGTACGAAGAACAACAGCAAAAGAGTTTTTTTCCCTAGTGACCAGGTACTTAGCACAGTCTTCACTAGTTATGAAGTTATTTCTCAGTCTCTCTTCCTGAGATATGAGCAAATCAGCCTGGATAAAGCCCACAGAAGGTAGAAGGCTATCCTTATTCATAGCTTTACTAAGAAGTACACACCTGAACAAGAGGAACCTCCACTTTGTTGCAGTATATCTGGGTCATGAGTGTCATATAAGTCAAATATAATTTAGCTTAATTTTTGTTATATTTCTAAGTCAATTTCTTAGTAAACATATTTGTGAAAGAACTTTTCTGCATGCTGAGATTGAGAGATACTTCAGTATCTCACTAAAACTAAGGGCCCTTGATCTTACCTGTGTCAAACACAATCATTTTGCTTAACCACATAAACAATCATATTGTTTGGGGACAAGAAAGGACCCAGATTCTCCCAGGGGTGACATTGCCACAACCAAATCTCTGCAACAAGGGTCCTATGGATCCTTTCATTATAGAGCTATAGTTTAATAAATGTATCTGTGTAAAGGCAGAGATCTTTTGTGGCTATCCTATCTCCAAATGAACATGGTATCTAAATATACCTTAATACATTCTTATTTTTATCTTCAGTACATCTTGCTGAGGCAACAAGTAATGCAAATTTGTTAGCAAATTTAAAGTGAGTTTTCATCACTTGATGACAAACCATTACCTGGCAGAGAGCCATCCTAACTTTTAGAAAGTACTTTTCTGCTTTTTCCTTGCACCAATTAAATCATTTTACAACTTCAATACTATTACAGGAATGTGTTTCTACCTGAGAAATAAAAGATCTGACCTCCAAGGCAAGAGAAGATATTGTTTTCAGCATTCACAGTTTTGTAAGTAGACCTGCCTCCCAGTATTTTGGAATGCAATCATGGCAGATCACATTAATAACTCAAATTAAAACTCCTTAACTACTTAACTTAAGTATATGTATTACTAGTAGAATTGTCAGAAAAAAAAATGCAAGTTATGTTGTGACACGATTGCTCTAACTAAATGCATCTTCAAGTGTGACTCTTCTGTGTTTATCTTTTTATGATTAACTAGGAATAGCAGACAAATTATATGAGAAAAAAAAGAACAGAAAACCACTGATGTTCTATTGATTTATGTCCGTGCCTCTTTTTGCTCTGTGAAAAAATAGATAAAATAGCTTTTGATTTGATCTACATAAAATATTGTTAAACATTCCAAATGTTCTGCTTTAACACTGAGCAATAATTGGAAATTATTTTACTTGAAAAAATTGCAGAAATAAATTTTTTAAAAGACAATTTAGGGATGAAGACAGCAATATATGAAAAATTACACTCCACTAAACTTGCAGAAGAAAGAAATTTACCTGTTAGAAAAACTTAGAAATAAATGCTCCACTGCACAAAACTTAAGGTAAGACATGAGTTACAAAGCAAAAACAATATCCTACAGCACCAAATACTAATGATGTGCTAACATTTTTTATATCAAATATATCCAGACTTTTGTAAGAATTAGCGTGAACAAATTGTCAGCCTTCCACATCAGATGGAGGTGCTCACAGAGATATTTCAAATAAAATTCTAGTAGGCTGTGAATAAGTGATTGATAAAGTAAATATAAGAAAAGATCATTAATTGATGACTTAAATTCTTCATGTTGTTAGATAAAAGACCCATTGGCATGGACTGACTCACATAGAGAATAATCAAGAACAACCTCAGGCTGTTGTCAGAGATGATAGTATCACAAAAAAGAAAAAAGGCATCTCAGCAAGCTATTTGCTTTTCCTCCACTAGTGAAGCAATCTGGGGAGAATTCCACACCTGATGCACTTTTTTTGTAACAGGTCAGAGGAGATTAGTTTGAAACAAATATGCAGAAAGTGTGAGACCTAACAGATTTTTGTGTGAGATCTTAGAAAATCAGTAGGATTGGATAATATTCACCAAGATGGTCCTCATATGTGAAATTGCAGAGCAGTTGGCCAAGAGTGCAACCTGTCATCATGAGCAGCAACTGATTCAGTGTGTTGGTGAGATGCCAGTATAATTCCCAGGCATAGAAAGTACTCTAGAAGAAATCTTAAACACTGCGTCCTGGTAAGTCTGACTTCTGTCTCTAGTTAGATGATATAGTCAATTATAAACATTATGGCAGCAGAATGCATAAAAAAATGGTGTCTGGGAAAAGGAGCATCACAGCTGAGTTAACAGAAAGAAATCCTGCCTCACTCATCTACTGGAGTTCTTCAAAAGTGTCGCAGAATGTGAACTAAGAGGAACCACGTATGCAGTATATCTGGATTTTCAAGAAGACTTTGACAAGTTTATAGGCTAAAAATTATTAAAGACCGAGTAAAACATTTAGAAATGGAATTCAAGAATCCACATTCAATGGTTCACAAGGCTTGTGCATTAATCCATTCCTTGGTACTCTATACATTCCAAGAAACGTTTGCTGTAGTAGATACTAGATCTGTTTTTTTAGTCATGTCATGTTGCTTGGTTTCAGGATCCAGCTTGGTCTCCTTCTTTATTAGTAGAAGAGGTGTATTCCATGATTTTACAGGATCTGAAGATATTTTAAAAGGGGTTATGCTGGAAAAGGATCGTAATTTTACAAGGCACACATAGATAAAGCTTGATCAAGTACTTTTCATTGAGGCAGTTCTTGGAGTAACTTCTAAGTGGTAAGTGCCAAGATCTGTACTTTTTGAGTGTGTCAGAAAGTGCAAGTAAGGCCTGGCTTTTAATAGGACATATAGAACAAACACTGAAGAGAGATATCCAGACCTAGTCTGGCAAAAGATTACACCTTGCTTAAACCACAGACCTCTACCCCATTTTTTAGCCCACCCTGCAAGGACGTTTACCCCACCCTGCAAGGGGTGATATTGCTATGGTTTTTGAAGTAAGAGGGACCAATGGCTCGGGATTCAGACACAGGGCTACTATCCCAAAACTTTAATGATCTATAGCAAACTCTCTTTAGAGAAATTATATTGTGCATGCTTTCAAAAATCCTCCTTATCCTACTTAAAAACTCCAGTGTGACCTTAATGTCCTGTGTCCATTTATTACTGCTTAGTAGACTGATGCATGCAAGGTAAATAAATTAGGCATTTTTTTCCTCAGACATTGACTGAGGTGGTTAGCAAGTGTGTAAAAATCATGACTGCATAGGTTCATTAGCTTCTTAAACTCCTCACAACTTCTACTACAAACATGAAAAGTTAAATAAATTATTGTTTAGACACGGCTATAATCACCACTGTCAATCATAAAAAAAAATTGCATAAACCAGCTAAAAATCCTGAAGACTAATTATTTGATAGCTGATTGGCTAAATCTGTTATGACTAAAAAAAAATCTGACATTTCTTTTGCTTCTTTTGAGTAATCAAAAAATAGAGTAAGATGATGCTGTCCTTAGGGCACTATGACCATGTGAGTGACAAATGGTCCATTCAGCACACATATGCGGGGCCCGACATTTTACCAGTACCGGTAATTGTCTATCATTTTTCTTTTATGCTTTAACAGCTCCTTAAATATGTCAGGACTAAACATGCTTACCCTGAGCGAACAATTCTCTGAATTGATGGATGTAAAACATATACAACACACTGACACTTGAAACTTTGCAGATTTCCTAAAGCAACAAAGCTATTAAAGGTAGGGCAAAGTTGATTAAGTGCAGAAGCATTTAACTTTTAATGATGTCTCATTGATACCCCACATAATTGTTGCTATATTCAGTGGCTGTCTTTGTAAGTGCTCCTTCATTATTCAACAGGCCAAGGCGCTTTGTGAATGCCATCAAAATCAATTACAGTTTGGCTACTTTGGGGGGGGGCAATGAGGCAAAGAATTAACCTCCAACTAATTTCCAAAGTCACTTACTCATTGATAGCTTAGTACATTTACTAGCACAGGCATTGTATGTTGCAGAGCATTTACAATAATAGAGTTTGAAATAAGGTATCGGAAGAAAAGGATCTGAGGAGTAATGGGGGAACTGTTGAGGTAATTGTCAATATGTGAACATTCCAAATATTGCAGACTGAAGATTTTAGGGCAAGAGTTTATGCATGAGAATTAATCCACTAGACAGCATATCATTCACTTTTAAAAAGTCGGCACACTGGTTGTCATAATGTCTTCATAATTATGAAAACATTCATAATTATTTACAAGGCATGGTCATCCAGTTATCTAATTGAATCCATTACCGTTGAATATCGTAATGTCACTAATTAAAGTTACAGTATGGAAGGAGAGAGACTGTGAATTAGAGAATTGCTTAGAAGATGCTTGCTTCATTTAATTCACCTTAATGCGAGCATCTTACAGAAAGGGCAAAATGATAATCTGAAAAGGCAATCTTCTTTCTCCTCCCTGAAGAAGCTGACTTTACAATCTGTGGAACATCTGTGACATTTAGACAAATGACTGTAATACTCTTAAGAAATATTTTTTTCATTAAGTTCTTCTATTAAAAACAGACCCGAACTCAGAGTTCTACTGCTTCACTGAGAGTATAAAAGTATGGAACAAGTGCTTAGGCTTAGGGTTTGTAGAGTACACAAGACACTAGACAAATTCAGTGTAAATACACTGTATATGTGACCTATACTTTCAAAGAAATGTAAGTTATTTCCACTAATACACAGGCACATTTTCTACATTGGGTCTGGCAATAACATTGGTGAAGATTGTATGTCAGCATTAGTATCTAAACTATGAAAATAGGAATTAGCTTTCTCCAAAGGAGGTGAAAAAAGGCCAGGATGGGAACAAATATCTGTGCAGTAAAAAATACCTGCTGTTTTGTGGTCAGTGATGACTGAATGAAAACATGAGTTTTCATGCTGTGGACAATGTTGCCACAGCAACTAGCCTGAGACCCCTTCTCAGTAGCCACTGCTTACACCATGAAAAAAGCTAAAAAGATACCATAGTCTGTAATCACTCTCAGAATCACTGTACCAAGGGTCTCTTGTGCTCCCTTTATGATCTTCCTGGTGGAACCATCCTGACTATCAAATACAACAGGTCATATATGTATTTTGGTACAAATTTTTCTTAAAACACAAAGAGATGGCATTTCAAGGATTTCTGGGTATAGAAATAGATGAAGGCTAATTGTTTCAGACTGAACACCACAATGCCATATTTCAGCACATGCAAATCCTTTATGATGCACTATGTACAAATTTCCATCCAGTCAGGCTCCCACAAGCTAGACATCCCTTTGCAACTCTTGAAAAGCACAGTGGTCTTCAGAAAGAATGACATGCCCAAATGTTCCAGTGCTTCTGATGCACATATCAAAGTGTAGTCCACTGCACAGGGTTTAGGAATATTACAGCTGGAGAAAATATTGTTCCATAATACTTCAAGATCTCATCCATAACCATGGAATCTTCATGAACACTAGTCAGTCTGACTATGTGTGATGCCTTCATGCTTCAGAATGACAGTAACTTCCCCTTTGAACAATCTGCCACCTATGTTCAATTTCTTGATGCAAACATCAGCAACACACTGATGTTTTCTACCATTCTCTCCTTGCTGTGGTAACTTATGCAGTACAGAGCCTCTGAACATATTCTTCATTCCTACTAGCATCCCCTGGCTTTACTTCCACATGCTGAACCATCAAAGTTACTTATCATCAGCTATGAACTTAATGGAAGTGTGGTATCAAATACATATTTGGAAATGCACCACTGTTACAATATCCAGAGATGACAAAAAAATAAAAATGCTTGTTACAAGTAGTAAATACAAAATCAATTGGGTTATTGAAAAATAAACTTTTTTTAAAATAAAGAAACGTTTCATATTTGGTTTTTTGAAAACAGGTGAAATATATCTATATTTATTTGTGTGTTTGGCAGCCCCATTATGTGAATAGCAAGTGTGTTTACAAATAAATGATTAGAGACATGCTTGGTCTAACAGATTTTCTAACCATAGTTAAAACCTTTGATTTCAACATCATAGGAAGACTTATAGAGCTGGAACCTAATAGCTGGAACCAAATAATTGCATCACTTAGACTTGAATTATTTGTGTTTGCTTCATACCATTATAACAGAAGTTTTGATAGTGCTCTTACCAGAATTTAAGCATCCTTATGTCCTTCAGAGGGTTTGAAGGGGGAGGATGTACTATACATGCAACATATACGCTCTACAAAGTTTGTATGGGGAAACATAAACTTCAAAATAACGAAACAGAGTTTTTAACATCAGGTAAAAACATCAGTTTCAACTAGGTAAGCAAACTTGGTTTGCATTACACTCACCTAAAGGTAAAAGTACTCACAGCTTACACTGATGAACATAAATTCAACACCACAAGAAAATAAATGATAGGTACTGGAACAATGCCTGTCTTTGGCTTAAAACACATAGCGAAATATCACAGAAGCATTTGATGTGTTAAGAGTAGGAAGCAGTGGAATTTGCAGTGAGATTTTTATATTTATATCTAATAAATTACAATTTATAATTATGCAATAATATAACTTAATTTTAGATTAGTACATATATATTTAATCAATAGGAAAATACATTATCAAAAAAAGATAAAGACTGTGTAATTCCTTAACAAGGGCAGTTACCTCTGGGTTAGGGTTGCGCCTAGGGTGAGGGTTCAGAAAACCACAAAGCCCAGAGCTCCAGGGACTCTGCAGCTACAACAGGCATGCCAAGGGGAACACAGAACTGCTACAACATGGCTCCCTTATGTGCTGGTTTTGCATTAATTGATTTTTGGTGGGGAGTGAAGGAGTCAGCCATGGAAGTGATTTTTTAGGAGAAGCTGCTAAGAGCTTCCTCCATGCCTGGCAAAACCAATTGCTGGCTCGCTCTGAGAACAGGCATGCTGATAAGCCAATTAAAGAGCTGAACACCCCTCTGTGACATTCACATTTCAAAATGAAAAAGCCCAGGAAAACCCCTCTTGCTTCCAGCTTTGCAATAGGTAGCTGGGCTGGCCAGGCCACGCCTTGCAGCTCGCTGAGGCCGGGCAGGGCCAGGTCCTGCTGTGCTACAGCGCTATTGCGGGCAGGCTGGCTCCGCTAAGCTCCAGCCTGGGCCAGCCCCGCTAAGCCCCGGGCCAGGTGCGGCACGGCTGAAATTCTGCTGCTGCTGAGTTTCACCTGCAGCTGCCAGGCAGGGGGAAGGGAAGGGAAGCCATTGGCCCACGGCGTGCTGCCGCTGAGCCCTAGCCTGGCTTCTGAGATCTCCACCGCTCCCTCACCTTCCACAGAATGGCTGTCAAAGAATACTCCACCATAAACAGCTCTGGCCAGTGCCCGACAGAGATCACATGGCCATCTGAAGGCCCAGGTGAGATATTAACTCTTTTACTGTACGGATGAAACTTGCAGACATCAATCCTCTCTCAAGAGAGGGAAAAGGAAAAGGTGAAGACCTGTAGAGAAGCAACAGGAAGACACCAAGGTCAGTAAAGGAGTGAAATCCCAGATGGGAGGAGAATGAGGAGATGCCTTAGTCTTGGGCTGATATTCTATTATAAGACCATGGTGATGGAGTGTGACACACTAGAATATCTCTGTAATTCATTGAAAGCATAGGCAGATGGAGCATTCAAACTGTAGACATGGGCAAAGGCACTCATGCTGAAGTAATCAGATGTCAAAGTAGCTGTGATCCAAATGAGAAGCTTGAACAGAGACAGAAGTGTTGAAGACCCTTTGCTCCAGGGAAGAAGAAAACCCATGTTCCCAGAGATGAAGATGATCACAGAGGTAGATTAAGAGAACCCATGCTTTTGAGCAGCTCATTCTTAAAATAGTACCCCATAAGTTGACATGGCCCATGAAAGCAGCTGTGGGAAGGCTGAAAGGCATGGGAGGAACTTTTACACTGTGAACAGATTTTCCTTTCCTGGGCGGTTGATTCACTGTGACATTGAAGCCCGAGAGAACCATTTCTTGTGGACAAGTCTCCATGGCATGGCAAGAGACACTCTCTCCCCAAGTGAACTGAAGAAAGACTATTTTAGAGGTGGTACACTGACTGAAAGTCCCAGGTTTTTTCTGTTTACATTGTCAGTGGGAAAGAAAAGAGGGTGTGGGGGAGGAGAAGTGTTCTGAAGGTTTATTTTGATTTCTTATTATTTTTCTTTTAATTTTGTGAATAAAGTTTTCTTTATACCCTTTGAAGTTTGAGCCTGCTTTGCTCTCCTTCTAATTCGTATCTCATAGCAGAAAATAAGTAAATAGTTCTAGTAGGTGCACTGGCATTTGACCAGCACTAGACCTACTACATTTAATTAGTGAGTTGGCTGGGCAATTCAGATTGGTGAACCAAAACCACTACAACACCAAAAAAGAATAATATGAGTAGTGGTTCAAAGACAGCTTGATGTAAGGCAATTTTAAATGAAAGAACATTGTTTTAGATGAGCTCTTATGTACCTCTGAAATTTGTAATAGGTCCATTCTGATTTAGTGATTCTATTGTTATGCGCAAAGTGGAGAAAAGACAGCATACTAATCATTGTTACAGGTAATAATTAACTAAGCAAACTTGTAAGTACAGTGGAGGGGAAAATATATAAAGGAATATTATCCATTTAGGAGTACTAGTGAAATAATATAGAAGATATAATTCCCCTAGGGATTCTCCATAGGAATAATATTGATAATAAAACCAAAATAAAATTTCACTTTCTAGGGAAAGTTAAACAAAAAGGATTTTGAAGATAATGAGGTAACAAATATGGTGTTCGGGATGTTTGGCTGACACTTTCCCACCGAGAACTCAGCTCAGACTTCAGCTGTCTAAGGGGCCTTGATCTTCTCACATCCTTGCTCCAGCACCTTTTTTCCTAAAACTGAGATTGTTAGTGACAGATATCCTTCCCCAAGCAAAGTTTGTTATACCTTTCCTGCTACATTTATGTGAAATACTCTTCCAGGCACTGAAACACAAGTCCTTAGTAGACTGACAAAATATATCCAATTGACCTCTGGCATGGCTTGCACTGTTGCTTTGCCCCATGTTTTCCCTTGAAACACAAGAACTTCTTCTGGAAGAAGTCAAAATCATTTATTTTGACAATGTAAAATTAGGGATCTGGCTGTATCCACCTATTGACTGACTTAGTCCTTAACTAAACTACTCTCCAGTGATTAGCTTACTGTGGGGAAAAACCATTATCTTCTGCCTGGAAGGACTGTGTTCAAATAAGTCATACTTTAAGTACATTGAGTCATACATTTGATATAAAACTTATTGGTCTCCCAGTCACATGCTACTCAGCCATACAAAAAAGATTAATACCATTGGTCCATTAGTGATTCTTGTATCAAATGTGAACCTTTATCCAGTCTCTGATTGTTGCCATGAAACTAATCTTCAGTGCAAGTCACTTAAATTCACACATTCTGAATTAAACCCTCCACAGATATTGCTATCAGGTGGGCCAGATCTAACTCAAATAAATCTAATGTGTAAGTTACCCTACTCTCACATTTTTCAGGTCCAAACAGAGGTGATGTGTCTTCTATCACATTTTCTGAATTTCTATCCTACTTGTAAACAAATACCTACCTTGGAAAGCTCCCTAGCTGGCTGGGAGAGAGTCTGGAAATACACTTTCTCTGTTGTGGTTTAAAATCCTTCATGGCCTTTGACACTTCTACTCTGGCTAATACAGTCAACATTTTACCTAGAAGTAGTCTTTTAAAAAATCAGATCAATACATTGGTTGCCTAGCTCTGCCCTGTACTCTATTAAAATTTGATAAATATTTCAGTCAGCAGCTGCAATCAGCAAAGTGCACTGAAATTAATACCTGAAAATATCTGGAAATATGTATAACAAATCATAAGTTATACAGAGAAATAAAATTTGTAGTCATGGGAAAGGGGATACTCCAGCTTCCTTTTGGCAGCTATAACTACTGTGCAGTGCATTTCAGCATATTTCAAGAAAGAATCTTTTTATATCCACACTGCTACTTCTGAAGTTTCCTTCTCTGTGGGACCATACTGATACTTAGATTATGTTATCAAGTATAAGACTTTTTTTTGTGCTATTTAAAAAAAAAAAATCCAATATCTGTGTTTAAAACATCTGTGGACAACCTAATTTTTGTGTATACTCTTTTCCTGCTTCAGGAATTGGGTGTTTTAAAGTACCAACTCCAGTTTCTCAGTCCTTATTTTTAGTTACTTACTTTAGCCCTTACACAAACTGTTCATCATTGTAGATATGTGCTTTAACCATAGTTCATTACTTACATTGAGTACAAATGTAATTTTTTTAGTCTCCTCGCTGACAAATATATTTTTCCCTTTGTTGCCTGTTAAGACACTGCCATGCATGTGAGGGAAATGCACTTGACTAACTTATCTTGTCTCCTGTTCCAGCTAGACCATTTTCATTCTGTGGATACTAGCTATAACAGTTAATCTTTAACCAAACAATCATGGTTCAGTCTACTCCTTGTGGTTTTCTGGTCATGCTTTACATAAAAGCTAATTTATGTAAACCAGTTGTACTTTTAGTCACTCACAAAGTGAGCACAGCTAAGATGGCAGTTTAAGGAAAACTCTTGAAGTATAAATGTTTATAAATGTCTAAATTTGTCTAGGGTTCTCTATCAGACATTGCTCATTAATAAAGCATAAAAATTATTTGGCATCAAAAATGACTCACAAGATTTCCCCCACTGAGGTTAATAAATATATTTTCATGTATTCATGTACATTGTCTTGACTAAAATGTAAGTGAATGATTTCTCTTGTCTTTTTTGATTCTCTTTTTCTAAAGTGACCAAACCCAAGAATGTTGTAATATAATACTTGTAGTCATAACTCTTTTAATTTCTCCCTTAGAGTAAGTGAAGATTGTTTAAATTCATAGATGATGGGATGAACTGGGTCTTTAGTTCTCCTTCATTGCTAGGTAAGTGTCTCTTAAAAAGCACTGTCTGGCTTTTCCTCAGCTCATGACTCCTTTTTCTGAATTCACCTTCATGACCTATGTCAGATCAGGTCCTCTCACCTTTTCCCAGGAGCTTCAGGTTGTGCTCTATTTTAAAATGGATGGTAGCGTTGTCTTATGCTTGTTAGAATTTGCTGAGCACCAACAATCGTAAAGGGCTGGTTCAAATCTTCCCCCCAAACTGTTAATTTCCAGTCTAAGGTTTTGCTCCTGTTATGTTTCGACATTTATCAAAATCCTGCAGTGAAAAATCTCTACAATGTTGGATTTATTTGTATTCTGTTGTTTAAAATATGTAACCCAGAAGTTTCATTTTTAACTAGAGTGCATCACTTAAATAACAAAAGAGTTATTTAAGTAATGCATTTAGAGTTCACATTTAAATAACAAAAATCTAATTTAAGTCAAGCAGAGAAATGTGAGCAAGAAAAAATTAATTTGAAAAAGCAGTTGTTTTAAAGGATATTATGAAACATGAAACCACCTTCAAATTATATGTTAATGTACTAACATGAAAGGCTGCTTGAAATTCTTCTACTTATCTTTCTTATTTCCAGGCATTTTTTCTTTGATGAAGCCAAGACTGATAAAACATTTTCTTTGTTCATGTTAATTTACACGTACTCATAGTAACCTGTACTACTTGAGAGTTATTCTGATCATAAATTTCTTGTAAATAAATTCTTCAGTGAAGACAGTATAAATTAGAACATCATAAGAAAACTGGGGTTTCTGTAGACCCTCCCCAAATTTCAGTGGCAACCACAAAGGCTGTTTTGATTTGTTGATGTATTGTAACTGCAAAATACTACTGAAAAAATAGGAAAATTAAAGTAGAGGGAGTTATTCCATCAAGTGATTGATGTTTCTGCTTTTACTATAAGTCACAGGAAAGTAGTTACCACCATCATCCATAGAGCTGCTTTTAAAATTAAAATCTCCTATCACAGTCATCATTATCCTTTCCACCCAGCCATGGATTTTATCAGGATGCCCTTGTCTCATACAGAACTTTGCTAAGAAAACAGTTTTATTTTTCCTCTACTCAAGGTAGTACTAAGATGTAATGATTTCAGGTTACTTAGCAACACAGGCAATAAACATCTCTCTTTAAGCATGACAGTCCCCCTTCCTAAGAAACATCCTATCTCAGTTTACTACCTTGGGGTTTGAGGGGCTGGATTCTTTTCTGTAAGACAGCATCCAACAGTCAATGACACTGTGTTAAATATTGAATTTATCATAGGAGAAGAAAAACAAAATAAAACTTTAGAAAGCAAAATGCCTTAATGGCTTTCATTCCAGAGAGGCATTTCCATAGCTTTTCCATATTTACTATCAAGAAGCTGATGGACTGGTGGTTGAGGAAGCAGGCAACAGACGGATTTCAGGGGAGCTGTACTGTAAGCTAGTGCTGTCAGCTGTGCTACAGCAGTGCTCAGAGTGGTGTTTCCAGAGGATGTCATCCCACAAAATAGCTGTGCTAGGCCCCTGACCCAGCACTACAATGAGCATGAAGCAACTTACCTGCTTGATATCAAACTACCTCAGTGTTTCTCTGCTGCAAAACCCTGTAAATACTGTGTCATTGCTGATGTGTTATGAACCCACAACACATGACTTGAACTCACAACGTGTGACTTCCTGGTAACTTGTTTTACAGCCTTGGCTGTAGCTTTGTCACTTTCTTATCTTGTATAAACTGTGTTCACATAAATAAACTTGAGCACGAGTTGTCAGAAAAATACTGAACAAGAAGTTAAACTAAAACAATATCTCTTTAGTTCTAACATCACCTTTGACTGAAAATATTCCTGTCAAGTTCTAGTTATATGTCAGCAAAAAGTACGGGGACAGTTGCAGTTCTGGATCAAATATTTATACCATTTGATCAAAGTTCACTTGTTTTTTTTGGAGCCAAATTCATTTTAATCTGGGCTATAGAAATTAGAAATAAGAGGAAACAACACACCAGAGAATGATTTGTAAAAAGGAAAACGTGTCATCCTTGAGGAAAAAAAAGTGAAATTATTCTCACAGATGCAGTACCCACAATAATCATCAAGAGAAAACCAGAAGATCCCATTCTTCGAAAGCCCTTTTTGTCTTTGCTGTCTGTGATTCAGCTTTGGAATTAATTATGACAGGTTTTATGAGTACAATATTTTAAGGCTAAAAATAGAATGGGATTCTATTCTGTTCTGTCATTTGTATTGCTGAACTCTTTGGTGCCTTATTAATGAAATACAGATAAAACCAAAGTTCTAGTAACTCTAGTATCTTCAGACCATAATTGAATATCTACTTTTTCTCTCCTATGTCATGACACTGCAAAAAGAATATGAGTCTGGTCTTGTAACTTTCGCTTTGTTTAACTTGATTTTTTTTTTTTTTTTAATTATAGTGGCTGCAAACAAGTCAACAACAGTATAGACTCAACCATTAGGATTTCCATGGTCAATGTCAGAAGTGATGTCATTCTGGAAATAATCCTAGCAAAACTGTACTAGTTATTTTTCACACTTCAGCAGCATAGCTTATCTACAGATAGTCATTCCCACTGATCAAGGATCCCATGGAGCAGCATCAGTGCTGGGCACATATGGAGAAGAAAGAATGCAATTTAACATTCACATTTGGCACTCTCAGTAGGATTCATCTGATTTGCAAAGGAGGCAGACAAGAAATGCAGCCATTAATAAAGATGATTCACTGACAGATGATCTTTGAAGCCTATACTTAAAAACATCTGCTTTAAAAGATCTTTAAAAGATCTGCTTATATCCCTGAATTCTGCAATAATTTAATTGTCTTTAAAAAATTTTGGCAAGTAAGTAAGCTATTAAGAGGTAATAAGAACCCAATAATTCAAATACAATTACACCCCAAAACCTAAATATATTCCTTTGATTCCCTTGATTTGCAGAGAGCTTTCAACAGAAAAAATATTGATGTGCTCTAGATTTAGACAGGTTTGGATAGCATCCAGCTCTCTGGATTTCTAGTTAAGGATTCCACTGCTATGTTGGATTAGATTTCACAGGATGAGGTTAAAGACACAAATTACTTCTTTAAAGTACCAATGGTCCCCAGAAAGAAATGGCTTGGGGTTTGTTTTTATGGAATTTTTTAGATCTCTCAGTAAAAAGAAAGATTTACAAAATACTGAAATTTGGGTTTTAAAGAAAAGTCCAATGGTCTTTCAATAAATAGAAATAAAATGGACCTGAAGAACACCAAAACAGTTTTTTTTGCCATATGTTAATCACAGTACTTAGTGTGATATTCACTTAATAGTAAGGGGCAGATAAACTTAAATGACTAAGAAATCTGTGGAAAGAAGAATTGTGAAAAATTTACATTGTTCAGAAGACTAAATGGAGATAAGGTTTCCCAGATCCATGCTATTTGGGAAAAATACAACTCTGTTTATCTGTTCCTTTTTTGTTTTTTATGGACCAATATACAAAGCTGCTTGGTACTCTAGTTTCATTTACCATAACAGTTAAGTTGTGGCTAATCAAGAAATCTCCCAACATAGTTTCAATCAGAATCCAGCCCAATGGTGACAAATAAGGTGTACACTAATCACAAATTAATTTGTGGAAAAACAATTCAGCATTTCTGGTGTTCAGTAAAGCCCCAAGATATTTTTCTATTCTCAGTGTTCATTCTTTGCAAATGATCTGCTGTCAGTCCCCATCATAGGCAATATGCAAGGCTTTTGGATTGTTTAGGTCTTGCCAATCTTACCGTAGTTTGACTGCAGTTCCACTGAGGCTGTTGACATGGCACTTGCAAGGTACTTAGCATAAGAGAAAAGAGATATTTTTGGCTGTAGAGTATTTTGTCATTGCTTTTAAGAAAGTTTCCACAAACTAGAGCAGCACCCAAGACAAAAATATGAAATATATTTTGTGTGCTGAAAAAAAATTTAAATTTATTCATCCACTTTGTGGACTTTTTAAATTTTATGATTTTTTTTTAATTCTATATGAGAAAAAGATGGTGAAGTATCTTTCTGAAAATCTGCACTGATTTTCATTACTCCCTCAATAGTTTAAATTAATTCCAGATGTGAATGAACTGTTTTGCTGGTGTTCCTGCTGCTTGCTGTATGCCAGAACAGTTAAATACTAGGAAGTGTGCAGCCATGTCTTTTCTGAACACAGCAGCACAAACACTGCCATCAAAGACCAGACATTCATCTCTGCTTGCTGAGGATTTATTTAACTATCAACTCCATGTACAGATGAACAGATGAATAAGAAGGAATAACCCCCTTGATGGCTTTAGGTCATCTACTCTATTATATATTTGGAAAAATTTTGAACTTTTATATATCTTTTAATATCTCTAACCAAAACCCCACTTCCCCTCCATACTTTTCTCATTTTTGTTTACTTTATCAATTTGCCTTTATCTTCACTCCCAGTTTCTCATGACTCATGCAATTTTCATTGCATTACATTATCATTCTGAAAACAGTGAGAAATCTGTCAAGAGTAGATGTAAATGAGATGTAATAGAAGAACATTTGGGATTTATTTCAGCAATCTGTGTGATATTAAAGAGATAGGGAGGAAAAGAGAATGCTTGCTTAATGAATGGTAAAGACGATACTAGACAAAGTGGAGAACAATATATAAAGACAATCTATTCCTTCTGAACATGGTCTGCTCAGATTAGCATGTTCCATCACAACTTTACTACCTATAACAATGTACCAGCTAGGACACTTTCAAAAATTGAAAGGCAGGATTTGTTCACGAAAATCTTCAGCAGTTATTGACATTATTATTTATTCTGAACAATTTATATGCTTATTAAAGAAATGAAATGCACAAATCTTGGCTGTAAGATTTTATGATGATGATGAGCCTTTCTGCAGTAAATCAACTGGATAGACTTCTGCTGATGTTGTGTCTCCACCTGAGGCCAGGAATCTGCTGCCATAGGCAACTTTTTATTTCTAAAAATCCAAAATAAGAAATGAAATAAACCATCAAACTCATTTCAAAATAATAAAAATGGACACACCTCCTCACACGTATATTTTGACATCTCTTCATTTTAACATACATAATTTTCAAAAAAAATTTCATATGAAAGTGAATATACTTTTCACTTCTCTCAAATTCAGTAGTGATGCTTCCACTCTTTGGCAGGTTCTCATATTCCCAGGAGTTTGACAGATGCCAGTTTCTTCATATGAGAATTCTAATTCCTCACAGCTGTGTAGCAAATAGAGCCAGAGCCTAGCAGACTTCCTTACAGCAGGAAATCATGCACGAAAGATGCAATAGTCTGGAGAAATCCTAGGTGGTAGAACAAGAAAGAGCATAGGACCTGACGTACAACAAGTCAACAATCAAATGTGGAATGATTTGGCAGCAAAGACCTACCATGCTGAATCAGATGCCAGGTCCATTACCAAAACAAACAACGTAGGAACAAATGAATCATTAAGAAGCATGTGAAATGTGTGGGCTTGAAAAGCAAAATTTGGCATTGAAGAATGTTTTGGAGTTACAAAGCTGTATTTGTTCAGCAGAATAAGGCTTGAGCATGAGTGAAAATAATTACTTTGTAAGTCTTCACTAGTATGAAAAGGTTACTGCTCTTAAATAAGTCTTTATTAATAAAAATCCCCATCATTTATCAACACCTCTAACATGTGGTTCAAAATGATGATTTCTGCTTCCTGATAATAATGCAAGCATGATAAAATTTCATTGAATTAGGCTGAAGATTAATAGAAGAAGAAAAAAAAAGTGTCAGGAAACAGAAAAGTAAGAGAAAACACCAGAAGAATAATATTTATTTTATGGAAGAAAAGCAAAGAGCCAAAATACCTTCTAAATCAAACAGAAATATCAGTAGGTTTAAAGCATTCTATGAAATACTGATAAATTGTCTTCAATCCTGCTGTAAATTATGTATTGCTAAATGCATAGAATAGGGAAGTTCTTATATACATATGAAATATGAATATTTGCATTTGCTTCCAGTTTGGCTTTACAGTAAGAAGAAATTCAAATGACTAGACCTGTGTCACACTGACTCAGCAATGTGCCAAGATTAGAAATATTGTTAATATTTAATTGTAAAACAATTCTATCAGACCCCTCTCTTTATTTTATATTGAATGCCTTTTTGATTTTTCATGTTGTATTGTATACTGACAAAGAAGCTCCTGAACAAATCACAGAATCGTCAGACTCTAAGCTACTATTAACTCCCTCTTACCATGGTAAAGGTGGTTTTCTGTCTCTCTATTGTGTATCTGCCATAGCTTTCCTCTTAAAGAAAATTATCAGACATTCAGAAACCTTTATAACTTCAAGTTACTCAAAAGCAGTTCTTCTCTTTTAATACCCCAACTCAAGATATTTTTTTTTAATTAAAGAAAACCATCCATTTTAATACTGTATGTTTCTTATTTATGGATTGCCAGTGAAGAGGTTGTTTATGGCAATAAAGTAATTAGCATAAAAATACCACAAATATTTGTAAGTAAGATCTTACCTACACTATTTTGGTGGCTTTTAAGGACAATAGACTGAAAGACTGAAAGTGCACAGGCATGGACTGATACTGTCCATACCAGCAAAATCAAGCCTACATTATAAATGATATTGCATAGGCAGTTACCTCCACTTAGTTTCAGTTTTAGAACAACAACAAAAATATGTTAAAAGTTGCTTTCTCTAGCTCCACGTTTTAATGAGATTTATACTTTTTCTAATACTTAAATTTTCAGCTTCCTAGTGGTTCATTAATACTGCACTTTTAAACAGTAATGCAGTTCCTTAGGTGGAGAAGGCTTCTTAGAAATTTGGGGTCAATTTTTCATGTCTACCTATCATGTCACACCATACCATACCATACCATACCATACCATACCATACCATACCATACCATACCATACCATACCATACCATACCATTCCTGTCATAATACAGCCCTCAATCCTGTGTTGAATCTTTGCCATGTGATAGGCCTAATATGGAATGTTCAACAATTTTCTTTTAACTCTCCATGCTAAACAATATTCATACACAGTAGAGCTAATTGCTATCCTTCATCAAATCATTTGCATTTTGCCCTGTAGAGCTTTAATTTCAGTTAGCCGGTAAAGCTAACTATTTTAGATTTGCAAATATCCCCACTAAGCTTGACCCATCATTTTCTCAGGAGACTGGAAAAAATGTATTGCTGTACAAATATATATTCCAATTTCATTTATCTATTTCAAATTTATATTCAAATCCTTTTTTCCCTTCACAAGATATTCTTAACCAGGAATTTGCACAGCAGAATAATTAAATCAATGAGAGAATTTTGGTAAATTACAGGTAGGCTTACTTTGAATAACTCTCAGAATTACTTCAAGGGATATATAAAAGTTCTTCTTCACAAAGTACAAAAGCATCTCAAAAGAGTGTTACTCTAATACTTACAATGTAGGAAGTGGATATAAAGCAAAAAATCAGTAGACACTATGTATTAGCATAAAATAGTTGCTTTTGGGTGATGTAAGGAATGAGTATTTTTTGTTTCAAGTAAAGTTTTTCTTATCAGATAATTCAAGAGACATGTAAGTAATCCATGGACAAATAGAAGTTCTTGAAGCCAAAGAGAATAATCATTCTCACAATTACACTGTGATTCACATTAAGTTCAGGGTATCTCTTGACTTTCTCATGGAAATACTTTCATCTTATTTCTGTCAGCTGAGTCCATACAGCATTTTTTGGCTGTCATTAACAAGACAGGTCAAAAAAGAAGTTGTCAAGTTTGTGTTTCCTGACAATTTTCATTTCTCACCTCATTGACAGACAGGTTTTCCTGCTTAGACAAACACATTTCTGTATTTTCTATCAAGGTCTTTTGTACTTGAGACGTTTAGTTTAAAATTAAAATATTCACTATTTGACAATCTTATCAGAAACCTTCTTAAGTCCTGTGTTTACCCAAGCTGTAACTCAAGGTGATTTTGATTTTAAATCAATTTCAGGCTTTTAACTGGCACTATATTTTACAGTAATTTTTCATCATTCAGGAAACATCACATCTGCCACTCTGGTAGAAATGTTTTCTTGGTGCATTTCCCCCTCCTTCACCCTCTTAATGTAGTCTCACCTGGCCACTGGCCATACGATTTTATAGACAATCCATAACTTACCTCATATGAAAGAAGCAAAAATAATTGCAGCAACTAGCTTTGCAGTGTGTTATTAAGAACAATTCTAATAGTTGTGATCAGGGGAGGAATTAAAAACTTTTAGTGTCCTTTTAAGAACTAACTGGTAGTCTGCTGTCTGCAAAAATCATCTCTTTAAAAAAAACCAAAACTTTATAACTAAAGTGAGATTTCCAGCTAAAGTGAAATTTCAAAATCAGTATTTTTACAGAAGGAGAATTTAATGTGGAGAAAGGAGGACAGAGAAGTAAACTCTGCACAAAGATGTCTCCCCCAGAGTGCAGTTAAGCGTGTTTTTCCCAGTGCAGAACATCTGAACTAATATATGGCCTTGGCTTTTTTCTTTCTGACACTTAGTAGAATCAATACTGGACACATGTATGCAAATAGCTATTTCAGGACTGCAAGCTTTTCTGAGGTTATTGATAACATAAACCAGAAAAACCTTTCAGAACATCAATATACTACGAAAAAATGACCTTTCAAAATCTTCAAGCTTCAAAGTTACACCAAGCATGACAACACAGCACTGCAGAGCTGCATCTGCTCTCAGAGTACTTCCCATCTGAGCTGGAATCCATTGCTTCAGTATCCATCTCATGGCAGGAGTGACAGCAGGTCTGAACTTGGAGATCACAGTTTGCCACAGGACTCCCAAATGTCAAGCAGTATACTTGTATTAAATTCATCTTGTTTTACTTGGAATGCAACAAAAAAAGACTGAAGTTTCAGCCTTGAAACTGCCCACATGAAAGAGAAGTAATTGCTTTCTCTCAATTAAAATAAATAGCTTATATTTTGCTGGGAATATTTAATGTGTCTAGAGGACTGATTTAGTAAGTCATAATAGCTATCCTTTGTATAATCCTATCTGATATCCTTAAGCTTCCTTCTCAGAAAATAAAGATGCATTATAGCTTTGCTGGAGAATGTGAGCATCTATTCTGCTCTTTTACTTGAAAAGCTAATTCATTTTATTGCTACACTACTGACTACCAACAAAATATTAACTGGAAATGCAGCTCTGTGAATAAATACCTAAGTATTCTCTAGGGTTAATAAAAGCCATTCTTTAATACACTACAAGCAATGACTTTTAAATTGTTTCTCTCTCTCTCTGTGAAAGTTAGTTACCACTTTAGTTTAAAAGTAAGTCATGCTCAAAGGAAGCATAAGTTATACTATGAAGTTTTCAAAGTAATCAACAGTAATGTTCTGTATTCTTATATATGTGCTTTCCCACTTTAATGTGCCATGATGGGAAGATCTGTGTTTTTGGTCTAAATCAGATGTAACTGACTTGGTGTGGGGATGGCAATGCTCACTCTGTGCTTGGCACTGGTGATGCCACACTTCAAGAGTTGTGTCCAGTTTTGGCCCCTCACTGCAAGAAAGGCATTGAGGTGCTGGAACAAGTCTGGAGAAGGACAACAAAACTGGGGCAAAGTCTAGAGAGACACATGAGAAGTGGTTGAGGGAGTTGTCATCATTCAGTCTGTAGAAAAGGAGGCTCAGGGGACACCTTATCACTCTCCACAATCACCTGAAAGGAGGCTGTGGCCAAGCAGGAGTTGGCATTTTCTCCTGGGCAACCAGTGACAGGACAAGAGGAAATGTTCTCAAGCTGCACCAGGGGTGGTTCAGGTTGGACATCAGGAAAATTTCTTCATTGAAAGGGTGATAAGGCATTGGAATGAGCTGCCATGAGGGGTGGTGGAGTTACCAACCCTGGAGGCATTCAAGAAACAACTGGACATGGCACTTAGTGCTATGGTTTAGTTGACATGTTGGTATTTTTAATCAAAGGTTGGACTCAATGATTTTGGAGGTCTTTTACAATCTTAATTATTCCACTATTCAACCACTATAATACAGAACTCATTTCTGAAAATTCTGTACTCTTTCAGCAGTCCAAAAGTAAAGCAAAAACAAATGTGCTGTCCTTAACTCTTGCATAAAAGGAAAGCACTTATTACTCTTCTAAGGACATCAGCAGAAACAGGTGCAATAAAACTTCATCATCTACAGATTCAAATATCTTACTGAGAATGTAGCTTAGTGGAAACCCAATGGGCGTTTATTACTTTTGATGCTGTCATGTTTGTGTGCATCTGTTTATTTTAAGACCCCATTAAGCTAAGCACTGTATACACACATGGGAAAAAGTGTAATCCTTACTACCAAAGGAGCTGACCTCTAAAACCAATTATTACAGGAATTTCAGCAGTCTGGAAGTGAGATGAGAGGACACAGTAGTAGAAACAAAGGTATTGCACATCACAATAGTGGGTGATACAACAGTCTCATAAGTGAAAACTGAAGCAAGGGGAAAAGATCCCTTAGCATAAGTCTGTTTAACACATTCATGGTGCTAGATACTGAGGGGCACACCTCATTTCTAAAGACAGTCAGCTCAAAAAAATTTTTTTCTGCTTTCTTAATCCAAATGATGAAGCAGAAAAGTGAGACTAGGGGCTGAAAACAAGCCTCCTTACAAATAAAAATTTGATATTTGAAAGTTTGCTACATTTAGGGGCCTGTGAGCAGTAAAACACCAGGATATCAGTTGCTGATCTTCTAATGACCTATCATAATAAAACCCAGACCTATGGTTAAGTACAAAATATATCAACCAATTTTTGAAACTCCTTTAATAGTAACTTTTTTACTGCAGTATCCCAATGCCAAACAATTCTAATTTAATGCACTTACCAAATCCCCACCATTGCTATCATTATAGGAATGAACAATAAAAGTCACTGAAAAAATGTTACTTACTTCCCCATATCTCACAGAATAAATTATTCTTCTCTCCCCATAAATGTTCTTTTCTCTAGAAGCTGAAGATAAAGACTATTGGTCTGAGTTGATGGAGAAAGGCAGCTAATCTGAGTCAGAGAATGATTCAAAATCAAGCCTTTTTGGACAAATTTACAAAATAAAACAAAGACAGCCATTATGGGGATAATACTTGCTCAATTTCACAGCCTAATAAGAAAAAAAGATGCACTCTAAAGCAAGAAAGGTCCTTTAATTGCCTCCTAATTGGGGAAAAACAAAAAGAGACAGCAACTTTGCACCACAGTTGCTTCACATAGTTTATGATCCAGTCACTTGGATTTCATGTGACATCTTCTTTACTTTGGAAATGAAGTTGTTTGTAAGTTGTTTGTTCATAAACATTGTAGAATACAACGCAGAAAAGACAGGAGATCTTTACACAAAGTCCCAGACAAAACCACCGGCTGGACAAATATTAAAATTCTTTGTAAATATCCCTAAATAAGAGTCACATGATTTTATCCACCTAGTTTAAATTAATTAAAAAGTGCTAACAGGGGAAAAGAAGCTATTCTGGCCAGAAAACATTTCTTGACACTATTCTTTAATATTTTTGGTGGGGTTTTTTCCCTGTGTTTTGGATGATATTGCAAACTAAAAAACAGTATGTTAATAACAACTGAAAAAGAAATTTAAATTTATACTGACTTCTCTTAATAAAGTTGCTGTAAGCCAATCTTTTTATCACTATGTGTTCTGTATTGGGGAATATTCTCTTTGAGAATGGGATACAGGTTTTTGCATAGGGCTGCACACAACTAAAGGATCACTCATATTTAGGGAAAAATACCTGCAATCAACCAATTCTCTTAGCAAAAATGTGAGATCTTAACCCTCAAAGTCTTAAGCTATCTTCACTGTTTTTAAACAAAGGTGAAATAACTATTTATAATGTAATTTTAAAGTAGTACCCATTGTGTTTCAGCATATTGTTTCAGGCTCAGGAACAGTAAAACTATTCACTCTGGTTTGAGTGAGTGAAAAATGAGGGTCACATTCAGGTGTCTGCAAAAGCCCATGTAGACAGACTCAACAAGGTTTCTCAACCCTTGTCTCTTGTTAGGTTGACTAGTAGAGAGACTGTTTTTTTTTTTTCCCATATGAAGATAAAAAGCCCTGTATTTTCTTGCAGGCAAAAAAAGTCTCCCTGTCAATTAATCGAAAAAATACATAGCTCACATTGACTGAACTTTTATTTGTGTGTCAGAAAAACATACAGAGAAGCTCTCTAACAAGGCAGTTTGGTAAGAATAAATGAGACTATACTTGAATTTGCAAGATCACCTTTATTCCACAACTACAAAAGGTGAAAACTCCAATATCCTCATTATTGCTGTCAATTCATGTTTTGTCTCCATACTAAAATATTGAAGAAGCCACCAACCTTCTCTTAAAAAGATATCACCCAAACAGACATTCACATAAGCAAGTCTTGCTAAGCCAATTGCAGAACTATAACTGGCAAGTTTAATTTTGTCATGTAGCTGGAAAAGGCAGAAATTGTTTAGAGAAATTACAGGATTGAAGAACCATTATTCCTAGTAAGTACTATGACAGTTTTTGAGTTCCTAGATACCATAAATAAATAAGCAACTTTGGATCAGTAAGGTTTGATTAGCATTAAATATATTCAAGGATTGAGGGCTGGAACCTCACTGCCTTCCGCTTATTAGATTGGTTGTGAATTTTACTCTGCTTGTTAATTTCATTTTATTTTTCATAAAATTATATTTTAAAAACCACATCAATCATGTTAAGCACATTATTGTTTAAAAGCTTAACTGGAAGTTATTTGATCCAGATACTAGTCACAATAACACCAGACTAATTATATGTGACTTTGCTTTGCAATAGCTATAAGGCAACATTTTACTTCACTGTCTAACTTGAGCTGACGTTACTTACACAGCATTGTATAACATTACTTACAAGACACTTCACTGATCAAAATATTTCTTTTCTGGACATAATTGCTCTAATTAAAATATTTTCACTGTTCTTTTTTTATATTTCTCATTCATTGACCTTCCTTTTACTTAATTTCTCATTTTTGTACTGTTCTAAGTCTTGATTGAGGTTGTGGACTCTCCATCCTGAGGTGTTCAAGGCCAGGCTGGATAAGGCTCTGAGAAACTTGGTCTAGTGGAAGGTGTCCCTGCCCACAACAGAGGGGTTGGTGGAACCAAATGATCTTTAAGATGCCTTCCAACCCAAACCATTCTATAAGTCTATGATTATATGAGTTTGTCTTCTCACACAGCTAACCTACTAACCTACTACACTGTCATTTTAGAAATTTCCTAGGAGATGAGATAATCTTACCTGGTAACTATTTTAACTCTGTTGCCTTTTTTTGTTGTTGTTTGTTTTTGGGTTGGGTTTTTTTGGTTTGTTTTTTTTTGTTTTGTTTTGTTTTGTTTTTTTTTTGTTTTGTTTTGGTTTTTGTTTTTTTTGTAAATAACACCAACCAAGAGAACAGAGCAAAAATAGGATACCTACCTGTCAAGAGCAACTTTCTTTTAAGGGTGCACATTATTCTGGGTCCGGCTTGGGAGGAGTTAATTTTCTTCACAGCAGCCCATAGTGTTTTGTATGTGTGACTGGAATGGTGTTGTCAACAGAACGGCATTCTATCTGTGACTGAACAGTGCTTGCATGACATCAATGTCTCTTTTTTTCTCACTTTGTTCCACCTGAGAGTAGGCTGTGGGTGGGCAAGAGGGTGGGAAAGAAGACAAGCAGAACAGCTGAATCATAGTTGATCATTGATTTCATCAATGATAAAAACCAGAGTAAGAGAACATAATCTTAAAAACAGGTGTATAGCCTTATTTAAACCAAGGGAACTGTTTATAAAAAGAAATTAGTAATTTATAGTATTTTACTTAAATTACTACAAATATTTATGAGTTTGGGATGTAAGCTCAAATATTGTGCAAGCTCAATATTTTGAATAGAGGCATTATGATTACATAATTCTGTTATTTATCAAGGAACTTACCTACAATTTACAATTGGTGAGCATTTATCCTAATTTATCTCGTTTATTGTTTTGGTTCTTCATGTTTTCTCATGGCACTGATTTAAAAAAGACACTTTGTCTGCCTTCAGGCTCTGTTCATTCATGGACATTTCTGTTATCACAGGCCTATAATCATCAACTTCAATTTGTTTTCCTTGCAACTGAAGAATTGATTTATTATCTAGCTCCATGTTTTTAAAATAATATCAATTTACACATGAGCTGAATACCATTCGTGCACACAGATTCATTGAATATATATGAATTAATTGATTTTTGGGTTTAATGAGGAGAAGACAGAGGAATTCTGTACATGTAATGCAGATAAATTAATTAAACAGTCATTTGGGGTTATATGCATGTAAATAAGGATGAATGGGATTCATTAAATACTCATAGAAGGCAATTCATTGCTTAATGTACTTTTAGTTCACTACAGGATCAGCTGGGGTAGTGGAACCAATGTTAAAGGTGTAAATTTATGTTCAGCTACATCATCTGCACTAATTTCAGGCTGAAAAAACAATGACACCATAGTAAGCTAGTTCTCTAAGTCCCCTTTATAACACTTGAAAAGATTTACTAAATCTGAAAGGATAATTAATTCCTTTAAAAATAAAATAATTATAGGTGATATGAATTCCCCCATAAAGCTTCTCTTTCATTACTAACTTAGACTAGATATCAGAAGGGTTATGTCAGTGAAAATTAATCCCCTCTAAAGTCACCTCTTCAGTTTCAGAACATACAGTTTTGGTATTTCAGTAGCTCAACACAGTGTTGTAAGAAGTGAAATGTCAGATTAAATCTTCAAGTTTAGACAGTAAAAATGTAGGAGTTATAAATTATTATTTAGAAATTTTTAGGCTGGGCCTGTTACCAGAGGTTGGCTATAGTCATGACTCTGATCCTGAACACACTACAAAATTCTCACCTCCTTCATCCACCCAGACAGAAAACAGCCAAACATCTCAACTGAAGTAGTCCATTGGCTCAGGTCAGAGTATTCAGATGTTTTAAGGCAAGCACTTGTGAGAGTGCTTTGCTGGATCATGGTCAAAGCCCTCTCCAGGCTTCCTGATGGCTTCTTTATCCTTGTCCCAGCCTTGCTGAATGGACTTTTAAGTTTGGGTAAAAAAAGATCACGTTTATTTTCTCCTCACCAAAACCAAATTCCGCATCTTCTCAGACTATTTCACTTGAAGCAGCTGTTCATCTTTCTTACCATTGACTGTCCCTTTTTATCCTTCATATCATTCATATCCGTAGTGCTAAAAAACTGCTTTCTTTTTCTTAAGAAATACAGAGACATAGTAATAACATTTGTAAAGGAACTGCTATAACAGCCTTTGAGATCAGTGGGAGTTTCTCCATTGATTTCAACAGGTTTTGAACTAAATTCTGAAAGATTAAATCTAGGGAAGAGCAATTAAAGAGTTCTCTCATCAATAGCAAAGACGTTCAGAGTGTCTGTGTATTAATTCTATGAAAACTATGGCAAAATAACTGTTTACTTGTCTAAAATGAATTATTCTTAGCCTCTGTCATATAAACAATTCCAATAATCAGCATGTACATATACAAATGTATAAAATGCAGAAGTGCGTGTAGTAACTAAAAATTAAATTATAATTCAACAGATGTAATGAGATATAAGTATTAATAATCTCATTTAAAAATCTGATGAATACAAAAGCTCTCATATCATAATTGCTATCAGAAAGAAGTCTTGTTAATCTGGTGAGCAGCTGATGACACAGAAAATTATAAATAATGGAAACATTGCAGAAATTAATTCTAGATTGGGATAGAATAGCTTATAATTAATAATAGAAGGAATATTTTTAGCAGAGAGTAAGTATGATCATAGAAAAATAGGATGTTTTGGGTTAGAAGGGATAATTCCTCTGGAGACTATTCTAATTATTAGACTTCTTTGCTCATCCATGATTCTCAATTTTTTAAAAAGGACCAATATTTTTCTTACAACAGGTCTAAATGAAGCTAGATCCTGGCCACAGCATCCTACAAATGCTGCATCAACTGAATACTAATTAAATGTCTCTTCAAAAAGTTTTGAGGCTGCCAAAAACTAATGGGAGACTTTTCAAAATGGTGAGTAACACAAAATACAATTGCTTGGGCAATTTTAGGCAATCAAGTTGGTGGTATTCAATTGATTTGTTATGTATAATTAGTGACTATTATATTGGTTAAATTAATTCTGAAGACACACTAGTTTTTTATTAGTCTGAGCTACTTCTCATCTGTAGAGGCATAGCTGCTGGAATAGAAAACTGAAAAGATGAGGCTACCATTATTTCTCCTATTTGGCAAAGAAAATTCATTACTGCTATATCATACAGAGTATGTCACAATATTCTATATTTGCATTTTTACTTAAGTTTCATTAATATCTATATCCCCATCATCATCTTCCTATGTCTTTCAGTAACAGACTCATACTGGCACATATTGAACATATTTTGCATATGAATTCCAGAAAACATAAAATACAAGTTTATCTTTGCCTTCAATTAGCATCATTATTTCTGTTTAGTTGACAGCTCCTTGAAGATTCAAACTGGAAAAACTGCTTTTATTAATCATGGCAAGAAATGCTAAGACAGCCCATGAGAGAACCCTTCTTTTACTTATTGGCTTTTTGTACAAGCTGTATTGGCAAAGTCATTTCACAAGTTTAATGGATGACTCCAGCTTGTAAAATGTATTGGTCAAGGTAGGTCATATAATGTAGTATTTACAGATATTGAACCAGACAGGTTCAGTAACTAGAGTAGTTAAATAATGACAAAAGGCTGCATGTTTACCCTTGCTTTTTATGCCTTCCATAAATATTTTTGTGACACAGGACATTTAATGCTATAATGCAGTCAAAAGATCAGGCTTTAATTACTTTCTGGTCAAAATTGACATTATGTTGTCATTTTTAAAGCCTGTCATCAAAAGCTTAATTTTACCTGATAAAGACAGAAGTTGTGCCATCATGAAGGCTGGAATCATTTGTGTTCAAAAACAAGATGTTAAGTGTCTGTGGCAGAAGCAGTAAAGGAATTAGGAAAAATCCCATCATTTTAAAATAAAAAGCATTCACAGTGGAAGCTCTAAGTTAGCAACCAGCTATTAGAACTGAGTCCAGTAATCTCCTTTTTTTCTAAAGATTTGGGTTTTCCAGTGCTGTAATATTCCTCTAATGCAAATCTACTATCATGAGAGAAGTACTGAAATTCACATAACATCATGTAAAATTAAGAGATTATCAGTAAAAGATTCTTTGGTATCTAACAGACAACACCTTTTTTCTTTAACTGGGATTAGCTATTTGCACTTTCTGTTTTGAATCAGGATTTGGTCATGCACCATTGCTGAGGCATTGAGTTCCCACTAATCCTGAATAGTTTGCTGTCTCACCTGTGAGGTTTATCTTTAATCTGTCATTGATTTAAAGTTCACTAATGTCATTCAGTATTTCCACATAGGCAGCAGGAAATGATGTATATGATTGTTCTTTCCCATGCATTGATCTGCCAAAAACTAGCCAGCTTATTAACACTCTCACAGTACTACAGTGGGCCTACTGAATTCTTTAGAAGGGTATCAGTCTGAGTCTGCATTAGTGCACTACATGTCTTTCCAAATTTTCTTCAGCAAATTCACAGTGCATACAGTGCCTTGTGTTTGTCCTTTCTTAACCCAGGCAAACAAATGGGTTATCTGCTTTATAACCCTGCTCTTCTCTGCCATCCTGTCTCCTGCCCTCTTTTCCCAGAAGGACAGAGATGCTCTGGAGGGGGAGTGCACCCATGTGGATGCACCCAGTGACAACTGGGAGAATCACACAGTGATGAACTGGGAGTAGGGTGCCAGAACTAGCAGCTGACAAGGATCAAAGTGCCTGAGGAATACTACTTTAAGGTAAGAGCCTTCCCCTTGCCATTCCTGACCAGAGAAAATACACTTAGCAAAGCAAGAATTTTTCATGCAACTTGGAAGAAAATATGAACATACAAAAAGCCTTTTTTCTTTTTTTTAGTGCTTACAGGAATACATTTTGAGTAACAGGCAGAAAAACACACTGAACTCTTCTGACAACGTTCATTATGCTGTAGAGTAAGTAAACAATTAATGAAATAATGACAATTAATGAAATAAAGCACTGAATTTTATAGAGAAGAAAACTGTAATTGTGATAAAAAGAGATGAGCAGAACAGTATTATATTCAGGTACTCTTTAAATGCAGAAGTAGTTACTTCACAACAAAATGAAAGGACTCTGCCAACAAGGCTTTCAAAGTTAAATAAATCTACTTGTGTTTGTTGTTCTAATTTAGTAGGTCAGTATTTCAAAGAAACCCTGGAGATAAGCAAGCTGGCAGGAAAATGAGGGAAACAGTTGTGGGGAGGGTAGTGAGAAAAGGTTTGAACCTGAATTACTCTTGGCATTTACAGGTTGTGAGTAATGTTAATAAAAATTACAGCTGCAGCAGTGATGACTCTCTGTTATAATACATACTGTCAGGAGCAGCCTCTTCAGTGACCTCTGGTAATATGATTCTGCTGGTGGATGCTTCCGAATCTGCTGAGGAAGCAAGTTAGAGCTGCAGAAATGGCAAGCCATCCCTCATTCCCAAACAGGAATCTGGCGCTGAACCGGAGATTCAAAAACTACAGCATATATTGTGCAAAAATAAATAAGAAAATAAAAAACCCTTTTTCCTGCATGAGAGGAACACTTCTATTCTGTGGGAGATAAAGGTCATGATAGCACATAACCACAGACTCTTTATCTAACAGATCAATGGCTATTCTTTTGTCTGTGTAAAAATGTCTTTTGTCCACAGGAAAACTGCTGAATGAACATAGTGATTGGAAAAAGTGTTACCTTTTGCATGCTGGAAGCAAACACATTTATTGCTCATATCTTTTGTTATACCTTTTTCAGTTATAGCACTCTATATTTCACCTTAAACACACCTGTAAAATTACAAATGCATCTATTATCACAAGCGTTTGCTAGAGAAATGCAATATATAATTACAATAGCAAAAACCTACTTAATTTGCAGTGCTTCTGGAGTTTGGTTTTATAATTTCCATAACACTTTCAAAAGAAAAAAAGGCAGCTGCTTACCTTAACCACTAATCCTGGACAAAATGGTTTTTTGTCAAAGCAATACACACTAAAAAGTAACTAGCCATTAACGCCCCACCAGTCTAGTTGCTAGATCTGTAACTACCATTTTCCTGGAGTTTCTGCCTAATAGAAGCTGTATTCATCTTTGCAATTTTTCCTGAAGTACAGCAAAGTAGCTGGAGAAGCTATGTTTATGTGTAAAAGAGAGTCAACTCCCTGTTGTGAACAGGCTGTTTCTTGCTTATTAGAGTAAATATAATACCTAAACATTGTTTAAAGTCTTATTTTAATATTGACATTTTTGTACTGCTTCTTTTCCTTCCTCTCTCTTACACAAAAAAAAACCCCAAAAAACTTGGGAAAAGTATTTTTCATTCTAAGTGTTTGTGGGAAGTAATGCATGGGGATAACAAGTGCAGTGGGTTAAACATTATTTGTATCCCATCTACTTCTTTCATATAAAACTTGTCTCTTTGTGTTGAACTGAAACAATTTACAATTTTTTTTTTTCTTAGAGCTAAAGAAGCTATCCAGACATACCAATTTTTTTCTAAAATTCTTGGCAAATTTCAATCCTTTTGATATTTACCTAATACTAAAATTTTAAGTGTTAAAATGAAAAACCACCATGGATTAAACAGAACATTTTAATTCCTTAAAACTGTGCATTAGGTGTAGATATCAGGAGCCTTTCTCATGTATAATGTGAAACAGTAAAGTAGCAAACCTCACCATCTTGTGACATTTGGTGCATCTATAATTTCTTGAAGTAACCAAAGTGTGCCCTCCAGAGAAAGTTTTCCCAACTTTTCCAAGATTCATATCTTCTTGCCATGCTGGACATCCCAACATTATTTTGGTGGGA
>JAYDZK010000056.1:22838783-22860670 GCA_034509185.1 Euphonia xanthogaster
TTGCCTGGCTGGTGATGCTGTGCCTGATGCCCCCCAGGACAGGGTTGGCCCTCCTGGCTGCCAGGGCACTGCTGACTGACATTCAGCTTGCCATCGACCAGGACACCCAGGCCCCTTTCTGTGGTGTTGCTTTCCAGTGTCTCATTCCCCAGTCTGTCCGTACATCCAGGGTTGCCCCAACCCAGGTGCAGAATCTGGCACTTTCCGATGTTGAGCTGCAGATGGATGGTGACTGCCCTGCTCTCTGTGTTGTCAGGGTCCCTCTGCAGGGCCTCCCTGTCCTCAGAAGAGCCAACAGCTCCTCCCAGTTTTGTACCATCTGCAAACTTGCTCAGTATCCCTTCCTGTACAATGTCCAAGTCATGTACGAGGATGTTGAAGGGCACAGGGCCAAGGCTGGAGCCCTGTGGAGCCCCACTAGTGACAGGTCACCAGTCTGATGTCACCCCACTCACTGTAACCCTTTGTGCCTGACTCATGAGCCAGTTGCTCACCCATCACATAAAGTGTTTATCCAGCTGTGGGATGGACATTTTGTACTAAGAGTTACTCAAAGTTAGGCTTTCCTCGTTGCTTACTGTGGGCTACGATTTGATAAAAAATATTAATTTTGTTTCTTTTTAAATCATAGGATTTAAATAGGTCTGGGAACTTCCCCTTACATTTTTGTAGTTATGCAGAAGAAATGTATCATAATGTTTTAACATTAAGTGTTTTACAGTTGCAAGATTGACTTCATGCTAAGTAAATTTTATTCCCTTACATTAGCTTTTGGAAACTAAAGCAAACACATCAGTGGTTTTATGTCATTCTCTGCAAGACAGGAAAGAAATGTGCAATTAACACAGCATGCAGGTTTAAAAGCTTCTCTCCTAGTAACAAACACAACTAATAAAATCAACAGCTCAGTATCTTACACACTTAAGCATTTTCAGCTTACATGTTTGCTGCCATAATTTGTAATAATTCTGAAACTGTCGTCATGACCAACTCCAGAATATGTTGTTATGATACAGTTGTGTCTCTCATGCTTCATACTGTAATGAGAATATAGTCCAATTTTTTTACAGTCACAGATGGATCTTATTTACTTTATGCCTCCACTCCTTCCAAATCAGGATATTCTAATTAAATGTGTACTGAACAGAGAAGACTTGATCAGATTTTCTGCATTGTCCAGTTAATGAACTTCCAATATTAAAGATTTTTAGAATGTTTAAGTTAAGACTTGAGGTATGAAATAATTATTGCATTAAATAAAAATTGCAACCTAAAATAATAATAAAAAGCAACAGCAGAAACTAACTTTTTAGCAGAAATATTTCTTTTAGGGTCCATACTGTCCCATGTAAATATTATGCTTGAATCAGATAGTAGAATTCAAGGTGGCTGCTTATAGAGACACTCCTTTTTACGTAGATCGGGAAAGTACAAGTTTCTGGTTTTTTTTTTAATTAAAAATTAAATGCTTCACTGGAATATAATGATATCTTCCATATGCATGAGGGGAACAGCGTGCTGAAAACATGGACACTACATTCTGTAAAGAGGAAAAAAATGCCAGTACTTTTAAGTAAAATCTACAGTGATAATGCTGAAGGAGATAGAAAACATGCTGCAAACTAAGCTCTCTGCAGAAAGGAGGAGACTAAGATACTCTCAGAAAATGATAAGGAAAGTCTGAACTTCAGATGTTTGTGTGAGAAATATGTTGAGTAAAAGGTGGAGGGACATTAACAAAGCTGTGGCCATAGTTCAGTGATGGCTGGCTGTATTATGGGTATTTTCATACAACCTGGGTGGCAACAGGTAACTTTTAGAGAAGAGATCTTCCAGGAGGAATAAAATTCCCACAAGATAAAGTGAACCTGGACAAATCAAATGAATGTGAAAAGAAGATTCACCAAGTAAAATTGTTCAAAGTTCCGCCCTGGGGCTAAACAGGCTTTCTGCTTTTCATATATTACCAAGAAATACTTGCCAAGTGGATGTCACAGTGTTATGTCAATTCCTTATGAACAGAGTCAAGGACCTTTCTAATTCTTGTGGTTTAACCCGCCAGGCAGCTGAACGCACAGCCATCCACTCACTTGCCCACAGTGGGGTGGGGGAGCAAATTAGAGAAAAGTTAAAACTCATGGGTGAGAATAAAGATAGTTCAATATGAAAGAAAATGAAAATAATAATAAAAATTATAAAAGAGTATACAAAACAAGTGAGGCACAATGCACTTCCTCACCACCCAGTGATAAATGCTCAGCCAATCTCTGAGTAACATTCACCACCCCCAACAAATGTCCCTGTTTTATTGTATAGCATGATGCCATATGGTTTGAAATATCCCTTTGGCCAGTTGGGGTCAGCTGTCCTGGCCGTGTCCATTCTCAGCTTCTTGTGCCATTCTGGCAGGGAAGAATGAGAAGCTGAAAAGTCCCTGACTCATTTTAAGTGCTGCTCCACAACAACAAAACGCTCAGTGTCTTACCAACATTATTCTTATTCTGAATCCAAACCCCAGCAGTGTACCAGCTACCAGGTAGAAACCAACTCTACTCCAGTTGAAATCAGACCACTAACCAAGATGGAATCTGCTAATTCTAAAGCACTTATGGTTTGTACACAGAGGATTTATTGTATGTGTCTTTATATTTTAAGAATCAAATAAGCCCTTCTTCTATTTCAATTAGCTAAGCTTTCATCTGAGCTAAAGGAATAGCAAGATGGTTTCATATGCAAATATTGCAATACAATCTCTACTAAGTAGGTGGAATATCCTATTTTGTAACCTCACTGTATTAAAAAAAAAGAAGAGTAAACAAAAGTACTTGTTTGGACCTGTATCAAAAAGGTATTTTATTGTTTTCTTTGAAAAAAGAAAAATAAAAGTATTTTTTCCTTTTTTTTAAGAAAAAACTTGTGTTTTTTTACAAATTATACTCTAAGAATTACTTAACTTTGAATAAAAACCTACAAACCTACAAAGGTTCTAGTCAAAGAATATGTACATTAAATAAAAAAAAAATAAATATTTGGGCCATTTTTAACTTTTCATTTTTAAATTTTCAATAGAAAATTGACTTTTCCATTTATTTATTTATTTATTTATTTATTTATTTATTATTTAAAAGCCAGTTTAAATTAGGAACAGTTTTTGCGTTTTCTTTTGTTTGTTTGTTTGTTTGTTTCTCCAGCTTTGGTTTTTTTTGGAGTTGTTTAGTCGGTTTTTAGCCATTTTTAACTTTTCAATATACCAGAAAAGTGACTTTTCCATTTATTTATTTATTTATTATTTTTAAAAACTGTTTCAATTAGGAACAGTTTTTGCATATTCTTTTGTTTGTTTGTTTCTCCAGCTTTGTTTTTTGGAGTCATTTTAGACATTGAAATATTGTGTGTAAATTTACTGCCTATTATCTTGGGGGGAAAAAATCACCTTAGTAGTATTATGACTGGAATGAGCTCCAGAGCACAAACTCAGATGCAAATGTTGGAAGTGACTGATCAGGACCTATCACTGCAATTCACCATGACTTTGCTGTGGTGTTTGTGGAAAAAGTAATCCAGACACAACCACATGTTGTGAAGCTGGAAAATTATCACAACAAAAAATCTGCATTGTGCCAGAACTGCATTTCCTAATGGCTCTTAACTTTTGTTTCACATTTTCATTTTTAGACGCTAGTCCATCATTCTGCAACCATCTCTACTGCATATACCTTGCACAAACACACAATCAGGGAAAGAATAGTTTCTAATTGAAATGTGCCTTTTAGCCTGAGTGAAACAACTTCCATCTTTTGCTTTTACAAAATATTTATGAATAGCTTTGAAATAAACTTTGAATCACTGAAATATTAATTGCAATATTATTAAATGCTGTACCAAAATAATATTTTGTATTTACTTCAAGTGTTTTGCTCTACTGAAACAAACCATTTAGGTCAACACAAGTTTGGTCAACTAGCTGGACCAAAGCTGCTCTTTGCTGGTAAAAAGAGTTGAGGCTGAAATACTTATTTCTAAGCATATGCCATTGCTCTTGTATGGTGTGCAGCCACCTAGGCAGCTGGCTGATGCATGGACAACTTGTTAGGTCTAGGGAATCTCCAAACGGAGAAGATATTTGGGAACTGTAGACATAAGAAGATGGAGAGAATTGTTCACTACATTGCTATATTCCAGATTACTCTACAAGGGATTGTTACAGTTAAATGAGTTTGGGTACAGAGAAATGATGTGGACATTATTCCCACACTTAGCACTGTGGTTAGATGCTTGAAGTTATAGTTGGAATGGCTATAGCCATCCAGTGCTGACTCTAAGGGCAGGAGAGATGTCAGCAACCAGTGAGACAAGAGGGAAAGAGTAATAAACCACAAGTATCCATATACTGATGCATCAAAGCATATCTAAAATACAACTCTAATAGTTTTTAGAAACAAATCCTCTTCCCAAACATAGTGCAAACCTCCACACAAGAAATTAATAACTAAACCTTAAACTAACCTAAACCTAACCTAAGCCTTTAACCCATTCTAGGAAAGGAACAGCAAGAAAGGATCACAAAATTTATCAACAGCTCAGAAAAATTCCAGTTATTATTTCAGAGTAGCATTCAACCCAGTGGTAAGTTACTGTAAACTGTGTGTTTTCCATTTTTCTTTCTCATTTGAAATTCTTCTCTCCATGTCTCACTGGGCATTCTTTCTTTATGTCATACATTGTGTGATACTATTCATGTGTCCTTATGTCAGAATCCATCCATATAGATTGCTATTCTCCATCGCAGAATAATAAGCAGTACCATGGAAAAGTTGTTCCCTGTTTGTTTGAATTGTTCTAGCCATCAGTGCTAAACTGCCATGGCTTCTTGTTGCCTGTAAGTAGACTTGTCCTTAGGGCTTGGAGGGCAGTTTATTTTTCCTGAATCTCAGTATAAATGTGATGCAGTTCAATTGAAATTGTAAATGTACCCAAAATGCTATAGGGCCTTCACTGTGCCAAAAAGAGGACCATGATATTTTCTTTTTTCTTTTCCTCATAAATTGAGTTAATTTTTGTTTTAGAAATAAAACTGACTAGAACAAAGGGAATTATATTGAGCTGGAAGACAGAGACAGAGAGAAAAGTGAAGCATCCATAATCCAGGGGAAAATTGTCAGTGACATGCTACAACACTGAGACACACATAAATCTTTTGGGTCTGTAGGGATCCACTTAAGGACTCTGAGAAAAGTGCCAGAGGAGCTCACTGAGCCACTTCCCATCATTTGCCAGCCAGGCAAGGGGGAGGTGTTTGTCCAGCCCTACTCTCTACTGGTCTGGACTCACCTTGAATATTGTGGGCAGTTTTGATTGCCACAATATAAGAAAGATATAGTGCTATGGGAGAGTGCCCAGAGGAGGGCAGTGAGGATGGTGAAGGGCCTCGAGGGGAAGCTGTGTGAGGAGAGGCTGAGGTCACTTGGTCTGTTCAGCCTGGAGAAGAGGAGACTGAGGGGGGAGCTCATTGCAGTTACAGCTTCCTCATAAGGGGAACAGGAGGGGGAGGGACTGATCTCTGCTCTGTGGTGACCAGTGACAAGACCCAAGGGAATGGCCTGAAGTTGTGTCAGGGAAGGTTGAGGGATATTAGGCAAAGGTTCTTCCCCCAGAGGGTGATTGGGTGCTGGAGCAGCTCCCCAGGGAAGAGGCACCAAGGCAACCAGAGCTAAAGAAGTGTTTGAATCACTCTCTCAAACACACAGTGTGATTTTTGGGGTTGTTCTGGATAAAGCCAGGAGCTGGGTTTCGATGATCATTTTATGTCCTTTCCAACCCAGGATATTCTCTGATTCTATGATTCTGTTTTAAGGGGAAGGTGAGGCTCACAGGGGGAAGAAAAGATGATTTATATGTTAATGGCAAAGATGATTTATAGTTGTCATGGTTTGAGCTGAGCTGGAAATTAAGCATCACATGATCACTTGCTCAAGCCCCTCTCTCCCACCCCACCCTGGCAGAACAAGGAGAATCGAAGTAAAACTTGTAGGTTGAGATTAGAACTGTTTGATAATTTAAAATAAAATACAGTAATAATGATAAATGATGGTAATTAAAAGGGGAAAAAGTGGTCCATGATACAATTAGTCACCACCCCCTGACCAATGCCAGACCCCGCTTCCTAAACCCAGATTGGTCCCCCCTTCCCAGTACCCCCTATTTATATACTGGGCATTATATTCTAGTGGAATATACCTTTGGTCAGTTTGGGTCATCTGTCCCAGCTATGCTTCCTCCCAGTTTCTTTTACAAACATTCTCACTGGCAGGGCATGAGACTCCTGGGAGCAAGGTTGGAATTGGGTCTTAACCAAAAGGACAGAGACTTATGTAAGTCAGCATTCCTCTTATTTAGGCTTTTTTAACCCCTTCACATCTTGGATTCCTATCTGCACATTGGCCCAGCTTAAAAATGGAGCTGGAAAACAACCCCACTATAATCATATCATCAGAGCCACCACCCACCATCAGGAGGTAGATAGGAAGCTATTTAGGTTGAGGAACCAAATATTTATCCTACCAGGCTGAGTGATTGCTGCCTCCTATCCTGTAATTTATTCCTAATTTGGCACCTATTCCTCCAAGAGATCAGAGAAGAGCCTGTTCAGACGCAGCCTATGCCTGGGGCTTCCTGTGGGTTAGTCCTTGGCATCTCCCTGGATAACACCCAGGATCATTCCATATTGCAAGTTCCTCAGCACCCTACAGAGTTAGAAAAAGGAGATAAAGGAATCATCTGAGGGTCCTTTCTTTTTGTTGCACTGTTGTGTTGGTTTTTTAATAGTTTCAACATCTGAATTGGAAGGCAAGGGTTGGATTCATCTCACCCACACTAAACCATCTGGAAGATAGATGCTTGGTCCTGACTAATCGTGTCAGCTCTCTCTGTGTGCAGTTATGGCATATGATCCCTCCAGGGATCAGTTCTTCTCCTCTATCTCAGACACCTGTTTTAGTGTCCTCTGCAGCTGTAATTTCTTAGGGAGATTGCAGCATTATTTCCACCTGGATCTCCACTTTTAGATAGGTTAATGTGAGTTGGATATCATTAATTTCTACAGTTTTGCATCAAAATCTGGTCCAGTGTAGTCCATACATTAGCCACAGCAAATGCTAGAACTACTCAGTTGACAGTGCACAGATCCTATTTTTTTCCTGAGGATCTTTCAGTTAAAGATCTGTCAGAATTGATTCCATACAGAAATTGGGTAATAAAATCCTGAGCCCTGTCAGCATGTTTCTGTTCAAGTTAGATGGAAGTTAAAGAGAATGGAGAAGGTGTTGGTCCCAGAATCTACACATTAGTACAAACAGCACAATAAAGAGACTGTCCCAAAAGGGAACATGATCTGGTTGCAGCTTTTGTAGTATTTGAAGCTTAAGAGAGGTTATTTTACAACACCCTTCAGACATAACTATGCATCTATACATATGTAGGACACTGAAAGAATGTAATGATTTACTCAAGGGCAAAGTGATACCCCACTTGCATAAGCTGTTATCCCTTAGGCAATGTGAGATTATACTGTCTTTTCCACAGAAGCCTTATTTGTGGCATTTAACCAGATCTAATACACTTGCTATTAGACAAACAGTGGGAGCTAAAGTACCATAAAGATGCAAAGAAGGCTGCTTAAAGTGGAGGGATCTTATCATACTGTAATGGTTGTATTTACTGCAGTAAATATTTGGATAGTATTTAATATTATTAACAGATAGTTTTTTGTAGCTTTAAAGGATATGCAAAGGTGCTTTAAAATGATGTTTTCAATATCTGAAGGAAAGAGGATCATGCATGCAGTTTGTGTAGAAACTGTTGCTTTCAAATGTCTCTAATTATAAAAGAATGTTTTTAACAATCCTAATGTTTGAGGCTGGGAAGTTTATCTATTAAACAGATTGATTATCTTGGCATAGGAGCTAATGGCATAAATCCTCTTCTGGTACCTGAAGGGCAACAGTATAATTGAGGAACAGTTTGCAGTGGTAGCTGCAAGCCATGTCAGTGCTGGTTGGTCCTAGACCAGCTGTATGGTGATCTACTTTCCAGTTTCAACACAGTAGCCTCAGGCTGCTCTTGCTTGTACCAGTTTCCCAAATCCCCAGCACTGCTGCTGTGATTGCTGAGAGCACAGTGAGACACATGGGAGGCATGGAAGGGGGTAAAGGTGCCCTCACTGGAAGAGCCCACATTCTGGAACTTTCCACCAAGACCTGTTCAGAGGAGCAGAATCAACTATTAAATTAGGCTGGCTTAGATTTTACAGGTTTTTCATTTTGCCACTAGTGGCTTTTTGTATGAATTTTCCTTACACTGTTGTGCTTTGTTTTTGTCCGCAGTGAGGTTGTACTAATTAATATTGATCATGGTGTTTTCATATAGCATTCCCTTGTGATGGAAAGCTGGGATATAAATAGTTTTCAATCATTATTTGGATATCTTATATATGAGATATTTTAAAAATACTGCTGTGATATAATTTGAAAAAAATTTAAAGTAAATAGAAAATAAAGTGCTGTTTTCCTTCTCTAAACCTTTTTTTTTAATCTTCCAATCATCAATTAATTCAGTTCCCTGCATTTTTTGCAACAAGAGCTGAAATTCTGTTTTGTCTTCAAAGAGGATGAGCACAGCAAAATCTTCATGCACCTGGGCAAGTATCAAGATGTTCGTGGAGGTCTTGGAACAGGGCTTGTATGTAGGATATGTGTAGATGGGAGATGCTTTATGCAGTATAGAGAAATTTCTGTATTGCTTTTGGAAGAGGCTATGAATCAAGTCTGTATTACAAATGGCTGAGACATTTCTGCATAAATGGAAATTTTTCAAATGCAAATGTTTCAGAAAGATGTGTCCGTTTTAAACAGGGGCTTTTACTGGGGCAGGGGGACATCAGGGTAGTGGAGAGAAATGCCAGAATCCAGCAGTGCCAGCAGTGCTCTCGTGGGACAGGATATCCTAATGTGTTTATCATTTACACAGATGAAAGGATTGAGTGCACCTTTAGCACATTTGCAGACCACACCAAGCTAAGTAATACAGCTGACACATCTGAAGGCAGGGAAGCTATCCAAAGGGACCTGGAAAAGCTCAAGAAATTGTTCCATTGGATTCTCTTTAGCCTTAACAACACCGGGTGCAAGGTGCTGCATCTGTATCACCGCAGGTTTGGGGACGAACAGATCCAGAGCAGCCCTGCCAAGAAGGACTTGGGGTGCACGAGAGGCTGCACATGAGCAGGCAAAGTGCCCTCCCAGCCCAGAAGGCCAATTGTACCCTGGGCTGCATCAAGAGCAGCGTGGCCAGCTGGTCAGGAGAGGGGATTCTGCCCCTTCTCCACTCTGGTGAGACCCATCTGGAGTGCTGCATCCAGCTCTGGGGGCCCATCACAGGAAGGACACTGACCTCTTGGAATGAGTCCAAGGGAGGCCACCACAGTGGTTAGAGAGTTGGAGCACCTCTCCAGTGGGGAAAGGCTGGGAGAATTGGGATTTTTCAGCTTGGAAGAAAGAAGGCTTTGGGGTGACCTAACTGTGGCCTCCCAGTATCTGGAAGGAGCCTACAGGAAGGATAGAGAGAATCCATTTACAAGAGATGTAGTGACAAGACAAAGGCAATGGCTTTAAATTGAAAGTGAGTACCTTTGGATTAGGCAATTGGAAGAAATTTCATTACTGTGAGGGTAGTGAGGCGCTGGACAATTCACTCAGAGAACTTGTGGATGCCCCATCCCTGAAATACTTAAGTCCAGGTTGGATGGGGATCTGAGCAGTGTCTGGTCTAGTGGAAGGTGTATGTGCTCATGGCAGGAGGGTTGGAACTAAATGATCTTTAACGTATCTTCCAACCAAACTATTCTATGATTCTATGTTTACTTATAGAAATTTCTAAGTGTTGTGTCATGCTGGATAGGGATTGAAATTCCTCTATAGACATCAAAACTCTTCTCTGACTTCCACAGGCCATGCTATACTATGATCAATACATTAAATAAAAAATTCAAGCAGTCAAGATACCTGGAAGTATATCTGGGAGCACAAAAGATTATGTGTGGACAACAGGTCAGAGTCACAGTTACATCAGTGTTTGACAAATGAAGGATATGCTCTCTTAACAGGGTTAGATTAATTCTTTTTTCAAGGTTTTGAATATTTGCTGTCCATTTGCAGCAAGTGCTTAATGTATGAATTAAATGTCACAAGCACAAGGATAATTCTCTATCCTATTAAAGCACTAAACTTTTGCTTTGCATTCAGGTCCATGGTGCTACATACGACACAGTTTGTTTTGTACTCAATTTGAAAGGTTTCAATGGGCTTTCTTGTGTAAGAATTAGGTTCTGTAAATATGAAACTGAATTTCTAATTAGGAAATTTATCAAACAGAAAGAAAAACTAAAGACAGAAGATGTGACACTTGATGATTAAATATACTCCTCTCAGGACTGGAAGAGGGGTTCAGAAGATAATTGTTGTTGCTAATTTAAAAATGGCCTGAAGAAGTAACATAAAATGTACTCTAATTAACTTTGCCAGTTAGTGAAGCTATACATTTTTTACTTTAAAATACTTGTATTTCTTCTGTTCCAAAAAAGTACATAATTAAACATTAATTCCATTTTAATTGCGTCCCTAGTGAACACTGCTATGCCATTTTGTCTTTTAAAACTTTGGCTAGTTTAAAGCAAAAGAACTTGTACTGGTAAATCACCCAGAGGCATGATGTTGTCTTTGATTGACAGCTACACTAGTAACTCGTTTAATAAGATGGAGATGATATGGTTGGTATAGATAATTTTTCTCAGTGTGGGTGACAGCCTCAGGCACAAGTAATCTAAATGAATGCTTGAAACCCTATGCTTTTAAGTAGTCCCAGAGGTACAGCTAATCCAACACTTCCCTATATCAAGCTATCACATATCAAATGCTCTGAAGTATCTGTCCAGCAACAGAGGAGAGGTAAAAACTCACTTGTCTAATAAAGTGTAAGTGATTGGAGTTATTTTGTGTGTGCTTCAAAAAGGGGTTTTGTTGCAGTAATTAATTAGATGATTATAGGTGTTTCCTGTGTATGCATATGAGCAGTTCCCACAGTGCTGCTTCCAAAGACTGTCCTGTGCAGGAAGCTTACAAAGTTGGCAGTGTGGACCTGAGGATCTAGTTTATAATCATGAAGAGGAGAGTCTGAGACTGATGGAGATGAGTTGCAAAGAGCTTTGGAAGTAAAATAGAAAAACACTGCTATACAGCCAGGAAAGGGGAAAATTTGCCTGTTTTGGTGAGCAGCCAGGTTTCTTCCTTGGACCCTTCTACAGTAACAATAAATCAGCTACATCAGCAATAGACTTTCCCACTGCTCCAAGTAATTTTCATGGCAAAAGGATATTGCCTGCATAATGCATGGTGTTCCTCTAGACTCTTTGGTGTTGCATAAGATTTTTGTGTGGTAAGGTTTTGGTAGCAAAGGGGTTAGAGTGGTGGCTTCTGTGAGAAGCTACCAGAAGCTCTGTGTTTGAGAGAGCCAGAACCAGCCAGTGCCAAGATGAACCTGACACTGAACAAAGCCAAGTCCATCAGCAAGGGTGGATGTGATCCCATCAGCCTCTGGGATAACAATTTAAGATGGAGAAAAGGTAATTGTGCAGGAGAAAATTGCAGCCAGAGGGAACTGAGAATATGCAAGGGGGACAGCTCTTCAGAGACCCAGGTCAGTGAACAAGGAGGCAGTAGAGATGCTCCAGGTGCCAGAGCAGAGATTTCCCTGCAGCCCGTGATGAAGATATCATGAGGCAGCTGTGTCCCTGCAGCCCATGAGGTCTGGTGGAGCAGAGACACACCTGCAGCCCACAGAGGACATCACACCATGTCACAAATGAGTGAGGTTTTGCAACTGATACAATACCAACACATCTCTCTTTTCTGGGACAAAAGAGATATTTTTATATGTGTGCTGGTTTTATGTAACATTAATGGTACAATTCTTTAATCAAATAAATTGCTCTCCTCCATGCAAACAAGTGGGTATACTGAAGTCAAATAAAATACTTCAGCATTCTGTGAGAAAACCACCTAAATTTCATCTGAAACCATGCTTGACATACAGCAATGGTAATAGTACCAAAGTGAAAACTGCTGACAAAACCAAAGCAATGCAATTTGTGAAGCTGAATATTAATTTTCATCTTAGTTTTAAGGTGTGATAGTTATTTAGGGGCACGTTGTGATGTTCTGTCTGGGTATTACCTCTGCACAAACACAGAGCTTTTTCCAGTTGATACAAAGACTCACAGTGATGAGAAAGAACTTCACATCAGATAGGTAGGCCACAACTCAGTAAGGCTTTTATACATTTCTAAATGTTATGCATATGTCTAGATTGCTTTAATAAATAAGGGTTGAGTTAATCATGTATGAAAGCAACTTTGCAATTCAAATACTTAATGGGAACACACTGAAGACTTCTGAACAGGAAGATTTAAATTTTGGTTATGAAGAATGCAAGTTCATTAATTAATAAATATCTTTTAACTTTATTTCATTGGGTCAATACATATATTTTTTTCATTACCCAGTCAGTAAAGTTCCACCTTGCAAAGTTTCATATCAGCCTGTGGATACCAAAGATGCAGCATATACTGTAGCAGCATTTCTCTTCCAGCAGTGGGTGGTCTGATTCCTTAATCAAGCTGATTTTTTGTATTAAAAATCTTAGCTCAACTTTTTCTCTCAGAAAATTTTATTCTGCTTGACTACATTTATTTTAAAGTGCGTGTGTACATGCATGCAGAGTCCAGCGCCTAGTAGCTGTGTTATGTAGCCAGGAACATCTCAGTGTTTCCATAACTATTCCTTGCTTCTTGAGATTTATCACAAGGCAATAAAAATTCAGCTTACTCTGAAAACAAGGCTTCTGTGCTTCAACATACTTTACTACAATTGGAACAGAAAAAAAAAGTTCCATTTCAGCAATAAAATTCTAAGGAAATAAAAAGAGAAAATAGAGAGTAAGAAAAAGCTTCCCATAAAGGCTGTATTGTTTTTGTCTTTCTAATAACAAATTTTCAGACCATTAATTAATAAAAAAGGACATAAATTCCTAGATAATTCCAAGGGAAAATGCACTTTAAAAGGTCTTCTACCACCTATAATACATAATTCTAATTGTTGCACAGGATCATATTTTGGGTTTTGCTTTAAATCCAGGTACTCTCCTTATTTCTCTAGGTTGGATATATTTTTTGTCCTGTTATAAAAGTTACATGTTTTTTCTTCAAATAAAGTTAATATGAACTTTGACCTATGTCTCTCTTTTCTCCAACATTTTAACATGTGGTACTACGGTTATGTGTCAAGAAAAAGGGCTGCAAAAAAGTCAAGAATTAGGAGTCTGCAGAGCTTAAATACAAATACAGCTGAAGAAGAATGTGTTCTTTTGAAATTATTCCTTTTCTACAGCAGCATGAATCTGAGAACAATCAAACTTCGCAGTGTTCAAATAGATGAATAGCTATTTTACATGACAGAGAGACAGTATCAAGTCCTAGCTGGAAACTTTAAATGGACTATGAATCTATGATGCCCACATATCACTGAAGGAAATTGTTATTATGAAAAATTGTCTGTTTTGAGATGACAGTCTGTAAGAATTTAAAAATCACAGTTCTCTGTCTCAAACACTGTCAAGGCCACAGAAAGATTTTGCCATGAGATAAGCACAAAATGGAGCGTCAGGATGGCACCAATTCCAGGCCTGGCAGAGGCAAGACCTGATTAGCACATCCTGGGTAAGAAATCCAGACAAAAATTCCCACTGTGGCAAACTGTGTAAAGAAGCAACTGCTCACACACATCTCACTGGTCAAACAAGAATCACCCCAAGTTATGGCACAGATGGCATCTGTGACCACCCAAGCTTCCCCCCGAATGGAACTTCATGGAGCTTGGACTGTAAATTAAGCCACATGATGGGAACTTGGGATATGATAGAGGTGGGTTTATTGCCTAAGGGTTGTCTCAGACAAAGGGGGAGGTTAACAAAGCAGGGGGAGAGGAGTGTATCACTGATAATGGCCATAAAAAATGCAGAATTTATGGCCACAAGGAAAGCCAACTCAACAGCTGCACTGAAATCAGCTCAGGCTGTGTAAAAGGAAATTCTGACAAGGGGACATCACAACCCGCCAATTCAAAACTCTGAGCATGGGACTATTTAGCATTAGAAGTGAGGGAATCATTTAACCAGTAAAATAAGAGAACTGTGGAGCCAATAAGCATTACTTACTTTGTTTGTTAAAATGTATAAATAGTGAAAAGTTTTGAACTACCTTGTGACCCCCCACCGCCAAGAAGCCTAGCTGAAGGATACTGATAAATTTATCCCATGTGCCAATGGGATACTTCTGGATCCATGGATGGTGATCTCTCCTTGATTTCTCTCTCTTTTTCCCTATTTCTTTCTATCGCTCTACCTCACATTTACTGTAAAATAAAATTCACATTATTAACTTCTGCATATGGTCTAATTTGCACCTTAATTTTTGTAGAGGCATCTCTCAATAATCAGACCTTAACAATATTTTTAGGCTTTGAATTATGCTACACTCTATATTCAGTTAAGAGCTCACTGCAGCCAAGACATGAATTTACATTTTCCACCTCCATATTGACTTTGTTCTCATTTGGTTTTTTTCATCACTGGGAAACAGCAGGAGTTCATGGTTCTGTATCTGCTACACTATGATTACAGTGAGAAACAGCATAATGGAAAGCAAAGGAGATTAGATGAAGTGCAGAAATTAATCACATGAAACTGGTGGACTAGGTTTTCTGACGTAGCTAACTTCTCTGCTCCAATTCCATTGAAACCACTTGGGAGAGGTAGCTGAGCCTAGAATCCTTCCAAGGAAACATAGGAATTATTCTGCAGACAGCAGACCTCTAGACTGCTTTGATATGCTGTTTTCAATGGGTACACACATATTTATAGATGAAGATCTATTTTTCTAAAGAGGAAGACTGTGTACCTGATATCAATGCTAAACTACGCACAGTATCATGAAAAAAGTTTATGTATGAAAAGTTTATTTTCCTATGACAATTTCTAGTCTTTACTGTAGATGTACAATTCTTAATGATCTGAGTAACATCAGCTTCAATAAATATTATGTTTCCTTGCAGAATAAAATAAGTCTTCATTATAGGGAAGAATATAATTTTTACAGTACTTTCCAGACCCTTGAATCAGAGTTCGACTAATTGAAATGTCTAGAAATTGAGAAAAAAATTTAAAACTCTAAATGGGTAAAAACAGGTTCCAGTATGCTGAACTGTAGCAGAATCAAATTTGACTTGTTCATCCTAATCCTGAATCCTAACTGTTCATTTTAAGTTTGAATCATGCTACAATGTTCTTATTGCTTTTCCAATACCAATCATCATATGTGCTTTGAAAAGCAACTGTTTAAAAGGCAACACATGCTGTGGGATGAATACAGTTACTCTATTTTCAAGATGTACCTCTGATTACACAAAAACAGTGCAAAAAATACAAGTTGAAAATAACAAGTTTTTATGCACTTTTAGTAGTACTTTTTATGTGTTAGGTGTGTTTGATTTTGATGCATCCCAGAGATGCACAGCTCTTATGTGGATGATACAAAATGCCTTCTCAGAGCTCCTTAGGATTTTGAAAGATTAGGGTTATGGTATAATCATGTGACATCCCAAAAAGTAATTTTGATTCTGGTATAACGTTTTATATTCATACAGCTGATACATTACATTAAAAAATCCTATTTTTATTGTATCTTATATTGTGGTATTCTGTTGTAAAGACTTTATTGAAGTCCTCTATTTGTTTTGGCTTGATGGATCGAAAAATTGTTTGAGTTGTACAGGTCTGATCACTTAACAGGTATTCATTTAAATGGGTAATACGATACAAGGGTTGTGTAATGAGATGGAAAATTGCTAACCACATATTAGGTAATTACTATGGGTTTTGTCCAAATCAATTTTGGCAGAAAATAATAAATCTAGAAAATAGACTTGGAACCTACATTTCAGGTTGGTAATCAGCAGGTCACTCTTGTGAAAATATTTTCCTATTTGTTCTTGTTTAATGGGGAAAGAGGGCATTGCCTTATTTAATAGTGATTTTGTAGTGAGATACAAGAGTCATATAAAAAGGGACATGCATCTGAGCTAAACATTCCCTCAGACACGAAGTCCTGTCTTCTGTCTTTTTTTTCCATTGAATATTGAGATGTTCCTGGTCATCTCCTACAATAAATAAACTCCATAATCGCCAAAAAAAGGAAGGACAAAGGCAGAACTTCTATATGTGATTAGGAAACAAGAATGACAGCTCAAGCATGGATTTACTAGGGAAGACTTGGGTTATCTTTTCCCCAGCCTTGCTGTGTTCTCCCAGCATGGCTCTTCCTCAGCCCTCCAGGCCAGAGTGCACCTCAGAAGGAAGTTTGATCTCCCTGCCAGAAGACACATGCTGGCAGCAAGGTGACAGGGGAGAATCAGAGGGGTCATGAAGATGTTTGAGCCTTCCATTTCCTGAAGCCCCACTGGAGGCCATTATCACAGTTTTCTTAAGCTGAGAAATCTCATTCTCTCTATCCTGTAGGATATCAGTCACCATATTTTATACATATCTTGTTTTTTACAATTTCATGCCTGTCTACCTTGGGTTTACCACAACCCAAAATTCAATAATGTCTATTTAGAATTTCCATGCAGTCATTATCTGCAAATTTTGTCCATAGAACAGGAATTCTGATGTAAAGGCAAGAGTGGAGGACAAGCAAATTGCTGTGGTAACTTTGTGCTTTATGCTATGGGAATTGACATCCAAGCCTCTAATATAAAATCAAGGAGCTAAAAGTTATCCCTGAACAGGTCAACTAACAATAGCGAGGAGAATCACAGCAGCTGCACACATACCTCTCAGCTCTTACAGACTATAAGGATATCTTCTAGGCTATTGCAACACAAAGTGAAAAGCCAAAACTATACAATTTCTGAATATTTGGTTTAAACTCAGCCTTAAAGAATAGTATGTGTTCACATGCTCATTTGCAACTCAAACACTTTCTCAGAATCCTCTTTCCCCAGCCTCAGAGATACTGCTTGCTAAGTTACAGTTGTGATGTACTACTATTCTGTGAAGAAATTTCAATGATAATAAATAAAATATGCTTCTGACCATTCTCCAGTACTGCAGCCAGTGAACCTAGAAAGACTGGTACCCATACTGTAAAACAAACCTTCTATGCAGCACTGGCAAAATCTAAAATTACTACTGGAAATAGTCATTGGACTGTGATAACGCCTAAAGTGTACCCAGGAAGTATTTACGAGACATCTAGTTTGCTCAGGCCAAAACTTTAAAAAAAAAATAAAATTAGTAATTGTAGTAATAACTCAGCAATGTAAACAAATTAATACTGGTACAATGACTGTTGCCTAACACTGGTCAATTTTCTAATATAAATACTGTATGGCTTATGCAGACTGACTTCATACCTGTTACAATATCAGATCTATGGATGGGCTTTTATGTTATCAAGTACAAACCACAAAAACCAGGACAAAGCAGAATTAACAGTTTGTTTGATCACATACAGTGATGACATGCTGTAGTCTTATAAACATGCTTTTTTTTAAACAAGAATGTCCTGCACTACATCTGCAGGAAACAGGAGCTACTGTAAAGCAAGCAGGAAGTAATAGTTACATCACTAATTACTTGCAATGTAATTATTAACTACTTGAGCAAGGTCAGGGTCTATCCTTACTACTGGCCAAAGACTTGGCATTATTAGCACATTGCCCCGCAATTTACTGTGAGAAACTCTGGGAGTTTGTGCAAATAACAGATGGTCCACTTTGTGCGAGTGACAGGTATGCTATTTATGGACCAATATAGTTAATCTACGGTTAGGCCCCTGACTTTAAATAAGCTCAGTGTGGGCAGATGCCTGCATTTGCCCAAAGCCCTATTAAAGCCTCTAAACTTCAAAGGAGCACAAGACTCAGAGGAAATGCAGCTCACTGCAAGCTTGGGGATGTAGTATGGGTCTCAAAATTACATTAAAATAGAATTAGTTTTCTGTGCTTCTATTTTAAGAATTTTGTTTATCATACTACTTCTTGAAGTCAAAACAAAATATGTCTTGTTCTCATTCTGCCTTCAGAATGACTTTGCAAAAATTCTCTTTTCTTAAAAAAATCATACCTTCTAAGCATCTCAATTCCTTATGCTAATTGAACTGGACAGAAGGTCAGTTAGCAGTGAAATAACGTCATTTAAAAACAAATCCCCATCATGCATCAGAACTGTCCATTAGGGAAACATTAGTGAGATAAAAATTTATGTTTCCCAGCTTGCAGCTTCTGACTGTCTATTTTAATTTTGTTCTTATGCCACTGATTATCTGCAGTGGATTTAATATTCTGCAAAACCCGATTTTATGTGATCTCTCTGGGCCTTTTTGTCTTGCTTTCCATTTATTACTCCATGTTATTATTTGGTTGCATGAAGCTTGATCTTGGCTATTACTCTTTTGTTTCGCTTCTGCTGCCAGAATAGTTTTGATCAATACAACTTGTAAAGTATTAGCTCATAAAATACAGTGCATTTAACAAAACTTTTTTCATCTGTTCTGATAACTTTCATTTCAAATACAGAAACTATAAACCATATATACTGCACTTCTGGCTTTTTAGTATATTTTGCAGACTATTAAATATAAAATACATGTGAACAGTTAGTTCATCCTTGAAGAAATGCATTGAGTTTGAAGGTTTTTAATATTACTGTATAAATTCATATTTCAAGATATTTTCAGTTCCAACATGAAGTATACAATATAATGGATCAGAGCTAGCAGGATGATTTAGCACTTACCTCTAGCTACAGACTTTTTCCATCAATAAAAGGGCAATAATATAAAAGGGAGTTGTGGCAGTCTCACTTTCTGGGGACTCTACAGAGCAACAAGCTTTTATAATGTATATAACAGAGTTCACATTTCTATTACTGAAATTATTATCCCATAAAACCACACCAGGGTGTCTTTCTAATGACATTTGTATGCAAAACGTTTGATTCAACAACAAGACCTATTCACACCTTTAAAACTATTTATGCACTGTTGAACGAACAATTGTTCCTCTACACAGTCAGTAACCTAATCATTTTAATCTTAATAACCCACAGAGAAAACTCACAAGCAGTTATTATATACTGTGGGGGCTGCTTTCCATTCACTTTGGAGATTTCTGTAATAAAGCTCTGCCTGGAATCAGAGAAATTCTCCACCCTTAAGGGCTACAGGCTGGAGAGTCACATTTTTGAAAGTAAGAAAAATTCTTATTTGCCCTCAAATAAAGTGAAACTGAGTATTTATCAAAATCAGAGCTATTAAAGTAAAATACACCAGTGAAAACAGTAACTTAGAAAGCTATCACTAATTTTGTCCAAGTTGTCGTCTCTTCTGAAGCACACCCTCAACAACTTGTAAAGATGGCTTGTGTCTTTTCAGATTTCTGACTAGCTGCAAGTTGGTTTTCACATTAATATTGAAAATATATAGAATACATGGTGTTAAAAGCGGCATATTTACAGTTCCAAATGATAGTTTATGGTGTATCTGAGATATCATGAAGACTCTGGTTTTGGTTTTAAATATTTTTCTTAAACATAATTCAGAAAAATACTTATCAGAAGAGAAAGCAAAAGGAAATAATGCTAAACATATACAGTCAATCTTAACCTTTAGAAATCAGGTTCTGAGTAAGCTTTACCCAAATGAGTCCTCTGTGTTCAGTTTATAATAGAATGAAATGTTTATTGATTAGACAGTTGTTTGATAAAATAGAAAATATCATGTATTGTGAACAGGGGATTAATGAAAACTGCTTTCCTATGGATTTCCATCCTATACACTATGCTACATGTGAGTTCTGCAATCCTCATTCTCAGTAAGTTCACATCACTTTTCTTCAGTGTTTGTTGTTCCCTCTTGCACACACCCTCTAACTACTGCAGCAGCAGCTCTCTTCCCTGGCTGTGCCTGGCCTTGCAGCTCAGTGGGAGGGGATGCCAGCACACAAGCCTGCTGACCAGCCCATGAGGTTTTGCATATCTAGGTGAAGAGCAGGTGGAGTTTGTTGGGGTGGCCTGTATGAGCACTCACATTACAGCCTTTCTGATGGGGATTTTCAGTTCTCCCATCTATATCTTCTATTCAATGTGTGGTTTTCACCATGCTTGAAGAAAGCCATTATGTTCTATATCTCTGTACACTTGGTTGAAATTGGTTCTTGGTTAAAACCCACAGAAACCAGAATATGACAAGCAATTTAAATTTCTCTTGCACCCTGATGTTCTCCAGTTCCTCTGGTGTTTGCTTACATGAAGAGACATCTGGCACAGGGGAGGACCAGCTCAGTTTGTGAGCTGGTCTGGTTTGCATTACAGGAGTTCCTCTGTACAGATGTGCCAAGGACCCATGAAAGCCTCTTCTGCATACTGAGCTGTGCTTTCTCCTCAGCTCAGTCTTAATGTAGATTTTAGTTTCATTATCCTTCCCTTCAGCATGGGTAGCCCTTCACACCTCTGCTAAGCCATTTACCTCTCTTACTGGAATACTACTCAAAAAATACATTTGCATTCAATGGGCTTGAAATTACTATACTACACATGCCACAGATCAGGGAAGAATCCTTCATGACTAAATACAACTGGGAGAATCATCATTAATCTGATTGCCATGGTGCAGTTCATAGATACTCTTCAGTGACAACTCACCACTAAGCCAGCTTTCATAATCAGGAAGCAGAACTCGTTGTTGGGTTCCTACTGGTTTGTATAGCTCCATTGCTTCATGTTTTCCATTTCTGACTTTGGAATGCTCTTCTAGCTGTATACTAGGTTATGTGAGTGTTTATCACCCCCAGAAAACACATATTTTTAAGAATATATTTTCTACAGTGTGTTCCAAATATGTAATGCTCAGGGAGACTGAAATATTTAGAGCATCAGCAAAGCAGTATTGAGAATTTTCTCTCTAGGGTCAGAGTGAAAATCTACTCTTTTTATTAAAATGCTTTAATCAAAATAGAGACTTTTCTCCCAGCTTTGACATAAGGTTTTTTGGTAACTCATACTATCTCTCCATGTATGTACTTGCAGAGGAATGGAAGAAAATAATTTTTCTTATTTGAATTCTAACCCCACCTTCTATCCAAAGTCATTCCATGCAAACATTATAGCTAGTCATGGAGTTGATAATAATAAAAATAACAATAATATTGGCATGGTCATAACTTGTGCTTTCTGCTCAGTTCATTGCACAGTTTCAAGCATCAGAATTTTTACCTTTGATATCATCTCTACTGTAGTTCCAGCAGAAAATCCAAGCACTCCCTCAAGCTGCCATGTCACAGAGCATTCATAAAGCTGCATTGTATTTGTGTTTGGTGTTAGCAGATAGATGAGATTTAGCAGATAGCACAAAAGTGCATAGCACAGTTTTGGTCTTTGTAGGATTAGTTAAAAGCTTCTGCACAGTGTCTCAGGTTTCTTTTGTGTACATCTTTGCATGAAGTACTTCTATTATAAATCTTAACTGTTAATTTTGCAAACTGGCACTAAAATGTAGTATGAAGTTGTGAGGACTTAAAGAATGCAGTTGCACATCTCAAAACACCATCCCCATTAAGATAAGCAACCACAACAGAACTTCAGATAAGCACAAACAGCACAGCAGGAAGGACCTAATTCCAGACCTTTACCTCCAACAGAGGGAAAAGTTTGGAACTAGCACA
>JAYDZK010000056.1:22879802-22959076 GCA_034509185.1 Euphonia xanthogaster
GGGGGGGGGGGTGTTTGTTTTCCAATTTGGTTTAAAAATGAACTTCAGACAAGGAAGAGACAGCAGTTTTTATGGATTTCCTGAATTCATTTGAATCATGATTTTCATTTAGGCTTTAGGGTGGCTTCAGAAAACCAAAAAAACACAGAAGCAAGTTAACTTTTAACAGGTATTCAGAATTGACATTAAGATACATATTGGTTTGATTTAGGTTGAAGTTAGGTCCCACAGGGCTAATATATTTCTAAACAAAGCCTAGGGATAGGATGATGGTTATAGTTCTGTAACCAGGGGATGTCAGAACTGATGCTGTGGGCTAATTAAAAGAAACCTTTGAGACAGATGGGAACAAGCATGTGGTTGATGTAATTGACAAAACAACTTTGTCTTGCGACACAAAACAGGTAGAGAGCTAAAGATATAGGTGGAGTTTGGATTCATTTACAGGAAAGAAATCATAGATATATATTGTATTGAGAAGACCTTTAAAGAAACAACCTCTACAGGCTCAAATTTCAATTGAACAATTCTTGTCAGATTTCATTTAATGTCCTTGGTTGGCTAGGTAACCCTGGGTTAAACTACATAATTCTAGGTTGCCAAATAATTGACAACCTGACAAATTTCTATCACATTTGGACAGACCAAACTATGTTTCACCTTTTCTCGGCTACCCAGGTCACATCAAATAGGTATGGTATGGTTACACTTTTTTGGTAAGCTTACATTTTGGGGGTTTGAAGAGTTTTTTTATTCTTTTTTTTTTCTTTCTTTGTAAATTGGAAACTTTTTGTTTTTGTTTAGATAATATAGTTATTGCTTCACAGGTTTTCGGCAAGAGAAAATTAACTTCTCTGGAGACCTTTTGACAGCATGTTTTTGTGACTTTTTCCATAAGGAAAAGGTGACTTTTCCCTGCTAGAAGACATCTGCTGAGGAAATCTTCAGCCTGTCTTTCAGAAGTCTTTTGATGCACAGTGTTTGAAGTGAACACTCTATGAAAAATTTTTCCCTGTCCATCTACAAAATATCAACAGAATGTTTCCTCCAGGTGGACACTCTACAGGTTCTCCCTGCAAGGGGGTAAAGGAAGAATGAAAGGATGGAGACTGTGCTTTATCTGTCAGTCTTAGAACCAACAATAATTCATAAGTCTAGACAGGAAAGGAAGAAAGAGAGAAAGGGAGAAGGGGAGTACCTATCCAAACCTTATATCAACGAATATCAACCAACACCATTCACTCAAAACAAACAACACCATTCACTCTTCGCTATGTGAGAACAAATAGAGAGCATGAGGAGTGGAGTGCTTAATTTCAGAGCTCAGAAAGGGAAAACAGTCTGGCAGACAATGACTAGTGTTTCTCAAGATCACTTTATACTGCTTCAAATTAGTCCCCAAAGATCTGAAAACTTGTGTCTTGGCCACATTTGGGAGGATTTTCACATGGATAACCCAAAGGCTAGCTTCAAACCAAATATCTATTGCCCAATATAATACCACAGGGAATCTACAGCATCTAAGGAAAGGTCTCTGGTATTTTCTCTTAATGTTGTTCTTGGAAATAGCTTTGCTGTCTTGGCTGAAGCATCCAAAAAGGGAAATCCAGTTGGATACAGACATTTTTCATAGAAAGATTCAGCACTATATTGCAGAAGTTTGACAGACTACAAAATTTGAAACAAGATGCTAAAATTACATCTACCAGCCCCCTCTAGAATAATGACTAGATAATTACTGCATTCTATATTTTTTTAACATCTCTGGGTTTTTTTAACAGGTTGAAAAAATAAAACCAAAACACCCAGCCACAGCCAATTAAATGAAAGTGGAAAATAAATTTTTCATTTTCATATTTTAAAGAGAGAAAACATGGAAAACTTGACACCATAACAGGTCTTGCAAATTTCCAAGTATTAACTAGCTCTAGACACACACTGAAAAACTAGAAAACTTCTGAGTTGAGTTGGTATGGTAAACAAGACAGCATCACCTCCTTAGACTTAGGAAAGAAACAAGCATTCAAATGCCTTTGCTGAAACAAGATCCCCTCTAATCTAAAAAATCAAGGCTTAAGAACAAGTTCCAGAAAGTTCACCAACTAATGTCAAATGCACTAATGGAATCACCTTCATTTTTATTCAGTATGGCAGTAATAGTAAAAAACCTTTGTAATCTGCTCTTGAACCAAATTAAGTATTAGAGAACCTGGAACATTTCCAAATGCAAGGAGGAGAACCTTGGGGTCAATAGGATTAACTCCCACTTCTTCAGCTTTACTGTGCAAAGATCATGGAGAGCATGATGGGTTTCTTCAGCAATTCTTTGGTAGTTTTACAGGAGCTGCCAGACTAACTAATAAATCCAGAGGCACTTCTGCTGCTGTTCATTGTACTTGTGGTGGGTACCAGAGAACAACACATTACTCTCAGGAAAACAACTTATGTTCTTCAAAATGCTGAGAGGGTATTTTTTTATTTGGGGATTTTTTTTTTGTTGTTTTGGTTTGGGTTTTTTTTTAAGGGTTTTTTATCTCCTACTCTTACAACTTTAAACTACTACTCAGTACTTGATCATTACTAGGGAGAGGCAAGTGATAAAGTAGAAGGGAAAAAAACTGCTTGTGATCTAACACTCTAATGTCCTTTCAACAGGCAGATTTTTATTAACCTAATGTTAGACAAAAACTTCATAGTAATGTGCTGTGTTACAGAATGTAAAATATATTCTGAACTACTGAAATATGAAATTATATGTTTTAGATTAATATTAAATTTAAGCCAGTATTGTGGAAACTTTCACCAACAAGCCAATCCAAAAATTTCAGCAATAAAGTAACATCCACTATAAAAAACTGAAGTAAAATTAGTTCCTATTCACCAAAAGTCTACTTTTAGATTTTATTTCTTAATTCAAAAGAATCTCCTCAATATGCAAAACAAAAGTGCTGAAAAAAATACAGTCTTGGTGTTTTGAGGTTACTTGTGGGTATTGGACATAGAGCATTAGAGGGAGGAAAAGATTCTGGAACTACTGAAAAAATTCCAAAATCAGATGTAAATGCTTGGTATTGATCTGAAGCTAAGTCTTCTGCTAAATGCATTATCTGTTCAGAATAGTTTATTGAACAGAACTAAGTGTTTCAAAGCCTGAAGATGCTTGGCTTTTATGTTATCTATAGGGACAGGATACAGCTATGAAATTAACCCTAATATTCACCAAAGCTTTGGAATTATTTTGGTGCAGAGTCCAAGTCTTGCCTTACATTAACATTTTCCAAAGAAAAGGCAAGGTTAAGTATGCCCTGACAGTGCTACTACAGAGAAGGGAAGGCAAGTTTCATTCTGTCATCATCTGAGCTGCAGTGGAGTGCACATATTTGCAATGGTGAAGATAATTGATAAGAGCTGATACTCTCAATTGCATTTGCAGGAGGTGGTGAAATGCCAGTATCAGACAAAAACAGATTTTTTCTTAAGGGCAAATGTTGTCCTCTCCTGCCCTCTCAATGGGTCCATGAATACGGAAAGAGGATATTGTCCCCAAAGTATATGGTGGATAACTGGCAGAAAGCAGTTAGCTTTGCAGGCTAGATATGTCCACTATTGATTTAAAGTTCCTTCTTTCTATCTCAGGGGGCAGGCTTAAAGTTGTCTTTCCCTTATGTCCAAATGCAAAGATGATATTTTGCAGGAACATCAGTTGCTTCATGGTTTATAGACTGAAAAAAAGGACTAAGCTGGGATAAAGGTGAGGTGTCCTCATGCCTGTTGATACTCTGCACTGAAACTAGCATACATGTCCATCACCTGACCGGCCAAGACTGAAGGAGAAATCAAGTGACCATGTGAAATCATGTCTGCTGAAAGCCAAAGCTATCATGAGATAGCAGATCTCAGAACTGGCCACATGTTGGTCTTTCTTATTCTAGGAAATTGCATTTTCCTGCATTGAGACACAGCAATCACTTTTACAAGGTGACTACCAAAATCCTGTCTTAAACAAAAATGTGGTCCTGTGTTTCAAATACTTAGAGACTGATTCAAACCCTACCAGCATAAGAATGTCTTCGACTTTATTGAGATTTTTGTATATTCTAACATGAAAGGGGAAAACTTCTAACACCAGAGGCAGGATTAATCAATAAGTGTCGAATTGATTCACATAATGACATTTCCCCTTAGCTATTCTGAATAATTTCATTCATGAAAGAGAATAAGACAGTCATTTTCATTTACCAGTATGTCAGGGATTTCTAAACAGGCTTTGAATATCTACATTCATTTAGCTGCATCCCTGTTTGAATGAGGCTTAGAATGATTCACCAAAGCATTTGAGCAGTCATTTCCCCCTGAATTCTGGAGGTTAGTTTCCATTCTGCAATCATAATGAAAATACATAAAATAAAAGAATGCACTGGCTACAGATAATGTCAGAAGTCAGTACAAAGTCAATACAACTGATAATTTTTTCATAAGAAATACTAATACAAGGTGATCCCCTTCCTTCTACTTTATCACTTTAGTTATCTTTTTAAATTGCATATTACATCACTATTACGGTTGAATGTTTTTGAGAGTTCAGTGGAACCAAAACAATACTTATGGGTTTTGCAGCTTTCTTATACAAATTTTTCATCTCAGAGTCTACAGCACACACTGTGGTATTTTTTTACTTCAAGTGTCACCTTTTTTGAGAGAAGATGTGGATAAAGGGGTTTTCCACTTATAGTGATGAAATTTGTGTGGAAAAATCTGTGCTTAAAAACTAGAAGTTTTAATTTTACAGTATAAAATAAATTATGCATTCTTCAGAGGCTGAAAATTATGGAGAAAGCATGGGTATGCCCCATGTGCAGAAATGCACAAGAAGTGATACCAGTGGTCCCCAGAAGTTCAGACTCTCCAAAGGAAATTGAGGACACCAGTACCCCCAGCCTGTACATGTTCTGTATGGTATCACAGGGAGTGGTACACTGGGAAGAAGGGCATGTGCCTCGGTCACTTGTCTCTCAGCAGACCTGGAGCCCCTCTCTCCAGCAGGCAGGACACATCTGCCCTAATCAGGACATGGACCTGTGAATACTCACTCAGAAAGTGGCACTTAAGCCTCTTTGGTCCTTTCTCACACAACAGACACCAGGAAAATAAGTGCATAAAAGAGACCAGAATGACTGTCAGGAGCACTCTGACAGAGCTCCCCAGGTACACTGACACCAAAGCACTAAAAGCAGAAGAATGGCAAAGAGGATGGTAGAGCCATTCAAGTAACCTTGCAGCTGGGAATGCCAAGGCCTGGAGAATAATGGTGTGGAAAACCACACATATTGTGCCTTCTGCTGTGGATCCTCTGACTGTTTTGAGGAGTAGGATCTCTGTGTAGAGATATCATAGGTGTTTACAGAGGCTTGGAGGCACTCTCACTGACCTGCTTGAGCTCCCAGTGTTGGGAGAGAGAATATCAAAGCTCAGAGATCATAAATCAAGAACAAGGGAGATCACAGCATGGGCTGCACGGGCCCTTGACAAATGGGTGCAAACAGCAGCCTCACCAATCACCAGGATGGAGTAAGCCTGATGGTGCCAGCATTCCCAGTTTTGTCTCCACTCAGGCGTTGCTTAAGGATCCTAGCAAGGTTAGTGAGGTAATAAAATAAATTAACCCTTTGCATTTCAGTGGTTTTGTGATTGCCAGCCTGTGTCAACTCACACAACAGCAGATGCAAAGACTCTGAGAGCAGGATATAGAGTGTTGAAGTAGTAAGCAGTGGTGGCTTGTTGGTTCAGTCACACAAAAGGGACTGGTGAGATATAAGGGCAGACATCAGCTGGGTCCCAGCTGACCAGATGGGCACTGGTCCAGTGAGGTCAGGTCAGCCTGCAAAGCCCTGGGATTGGCTCCTCTGCAGTGCCAAGGTGCCATCATCCAGCTGCCCCACCAACAACAATGACTTGACCCAATTACCAAGTGAACCTGGCTAGCCTCCTTTCCTCCTTGACCATTTCTTCTTTTTTGGGTTTTGTCTTTCTATATTGCTTTTTATGCTCTTGAATCTGTGAGCTACTTGGTAATCTGGTCTTGACTCTCCTACTGCTGGCTATAATTTTATCCTTCTTACCTTTCAACAGAATTTCTCCTAAGTCTTCCTCGGCAGTGTGAGTGAGGTTATGCAGCTGAGACAAACCAGAGCTGGACCTTGGAGCTTTAGGACACAGGCAATTAAACATTTTATAAAAGAGCATGGTTCCAGCAATAGTTCTTCTCTCACCTTTTCCTAACATGATCTGCATGGCATATGATCGGGCAGGAGATAATCAGTGGTTCACAACCACAACAGTGGTTCAAAATATATCTTCAATAGCACAGATTTATGGTCTTACCAACTGCAATATAAATGCCTGCAGGGCACACAGGATTTTTAAGACACTGTATTTAAAGTAAGAAACAGAAATCCAAACAATCCCTAGTGATTCAGAGGTGTTTTTTTTTTTTCATGTCGAAGACAAATTAAAAGCGGAAAAAGAACACTTACTTCAAGGTACATGCCAAAGGAGAAAGAGGCCTCAAAGCACTTTCTGGTGTAGCTCCTTTACTTTTTCCAGCAGACACAAAACTTACAAACCCCTTTGCTTATAAGAACAAAATTTGTCTGCCCATTTGCTATTCACCTTTTGCTCCATTTGGAAAGGAAATTCTAGAAATATTTGCTAGCACTTCTAGTTGCAGAAAATCAAAGTTCAGACTCCAGTACAGAAGAAAAATTATGCAGGTCAGGAATAATGAAAAATATTCAATTTTCCTTTAAAGAAGTAGACAATATCTGTGACAAATCTACTTATGCATGTTTCCAGAAAATAAACGGTTGTGCTTGCTCAAGCCATATTTGAATCACTTTCTAAAGAAAAGTTTCATTTATGTTTATTAATTCACCTTCTGTTTTAAAGGAAGGGTGCAGTGGGCTCCTATTTCCTCTGAAGTACTGAGCTAGGCAATTATGATGTCCCAGAGCTGCAAGAGGTACCCAGGTGCTTCACATATTTTGATTTTTATCCAAGCTTTACACTTCAGGTAATTGACTTGTAAGGAAAATCATAATCACAATCCATCAAAGTTGTTTCAGCATGTGCCTAGCCACGTACACTCAAAGAGACTTCAAAAAGAATAAGTGTCACAATGAGAAGTGAGACTATAGGGCTTGTCTAAACAGTGCATGTCAAGAGGCTGCACATTTCTGAGCACAGGGTCTTGAAGTTTCATTAAAAAATAGGACTAATTTGGTGTTCAGGAACTGATTTAGAGCACTGTACTGTTTACTGCATTGGGTAGACCTCATTTTACCATTCAACTCACCTTTATAATCTGTAAAAAAAACTCAAAACTACATTTTCTAAGACCCAGTTAAAAGTTTGCATCTAAATTAGATCAGAGTCAGTTGTGTGGGGCATATTTCCGTAATAACTTTCCTCAGGTTAAAAGGCCCTTATTGCAAGCTCTGTCATTGCATGCTTTTTGTTGCATGGGTATAGCACATCAGGGGGCCACATTTTGATTATTCCTACATTGACAACATAAGAGATGTGGAGAACTGTAAAAATCACTGTATTTCATTCACAGACTGATCATAGAATCTAAATCTAAAAACAAAGTGTTCAGCTCAGGACAGCAATCTGTTATCCCCTGTCTACACATCTTTCCAGCATTTCAGCTCTTCCTTGAAAATTGAAGGAGGAAAAATTACACAACCTGAAGAAGAGAGGATGCTAGCTACTGCATGATATGTTTTTAACTGTGTGCTTCTAGAAGGTTTCCAGCTCTGTGAGCCACTGGTTTATCTTGAAGTACTAGGAAAGCTTCACTAGAAAGGACAGCTGAGACAGAAACCATGAGGCAGCCACACCTTTCAACACAGATTTAATTCACTTAGCCAACTGCCCTGTTTAATATCTTCTAATGCAGTGCAGCATACTAAAAATTCAGATGAAGTATCTCACATGAGAAAATCATGACATTAGTGCTAATTATTAAGTATGTGCAGTCTAAAAATCTACACAGCTCTCCTGCTTCTCTGACACATTTTTCTGTAACAGAAAGGGGAAAATCAGTTTAAAAACACTGATTAATGCCCATCTTGTGATACCTCACTAATTAAGGCAGATTTCACTACATATAGTAAAATTACTCTACTAGTAGTACTAAGTAATTGAGTCTTAGGTACAAAAGTAAAAATGTAATAGGATTTAATGATGTGCTTTATACACCTAATGGTCTCTTCTCCCATGAAATGTTACAATAGGTTTTTTCAGCACCATCTAGATGTCTCCCAACAGGTACAGTTCTGTGGTTTCAGAGGATTATTTTTTAAACTTTGTAGCTGAAACTTGGTTATAATGTCTCCATTGCAACCCAGGCATTTAAGAAAGAAAAATGCTGACTCTCCCAAACTAAAAAAGCCACATTTCAAAGGGTTGTAAACATTTAATTATTTTATGATTTAATGCATTTTTTTATCAGAGTGGCAGTTTTAAACATAGATTTAAAAGCCCAGGCTGAACAGCTGATCCAATATATCTGGCTGGTAATACTGCTTTCGACAAACACATTTGATGAACAAACGTCCTCCTAGCCACCTACATTCATACCCATCTGTTCAGATGGCAACATGCCTCTGAACTAGGTAAGATGCCAGTATTAGAAGGCCAGAGAAAAAAAGCCAAAAGTGAGGCTAAGGAGAAATCTAAAATCATTGCACTTACTACACCTTCTTCCTGAATTTCATCCTACTTGTAAGAAGAATTACACTATTGCACACTGACTTTTAAAATTTTGCTCCTGTTGCATACAATCAAAGGACTAGCAGCACACAGGAAAGCAGAAATGGTTGGCTGGGGATACTCACGGCTGCCAAAAACCCTTGAGATGAATTGCAGCTAGTATTTGAGAAGCCCATTAAGGACATCCGTCAATTTACTTTGAAAAGGTAGAGACAGCAGGTTCTGCAGGTGAAGACAGTTCCCAGGAAGACAGCACAACCTGGGACAGTCAGTCACTGCTGAGTCTGCACTACAATTTCTATCCCTATAATGACAGCTTGGAGTGGCAAGAAGTCTAGCATTCACCCAGTATGAATCACAAACTTTGTCATATGTTTGTTTTTCAAACCTGTGCATCGTACTTCTTAAAAAGCACAAAATCTCAGAAAATTTTATTTATCCATAAGTCTGCAGCTGATGCATTCACTGCAGTTGTGTGTCTTTGCCACTGTAAAGTGGGTAGAAATTGTTCAGTATTCTGGGGGGGGAAGAGAAAAACCTTATTTTACATTTCCAAGTATATAATGAGGAGGGGTTTCCTAATTTTAAGGTTTTAACATTACCAAAAATAATTTCTCTTTTGGTAGAAGTGCTTTCATCTTTTTCATAACTATAATATTGTCCCCAATATGCTAAAATGTAGCTTCTTTAGAAACTATGTTAAAAAAAAAGGCCAAATTGACAAAATATCTCTTATCAAAACTGATGATTAACAAATTATTCATTTATATATGACCTGTAAAATTTTGAGCTGAGATTAGAAAAGCATTTGCAACTTTGGCACCCAAGCCCCATTTTCTAAGCTTTGGAAAATACAGATTTTAATTAGTAGGCCATATGCTGCTGTGTATACCTCTTTCTAAGCAGAATGCCTTTGCTTTGGGATCTCTCCGAGACTTGGCCACCCTGACATATCCAAATCTCCCACTGACTGTACAAACTACTTAGGAACTATTCCAAAGCCCAGTGGAAAAGATTGTTATCATCCTTACCCTATTCCCCTTGCCACGAGAGCTGCACACAGTGGGGAGGTGCAGTCCCACCCCTTGATATGGTTAGAGTTAACTCTGAGATACTTCATCCTTTCTGTAATAGAGCAGAGACAGGTAAAGTTACTCATTTTTAAATGCTTTGAACTGTGACAAATCTATGCCAAGAAGATGAATCTTCCAGTTCTCTCCAGCAGGGACAATGCCAAGTGTTACAGCCAGCCCATGATTGGAGAAAGTAACCAAGAGAGGAGCACTGCACAGAAAGGAGGACAGGAAGTGCATACGAAAATTTTCAGTTATGTCAACCCCCCTTAAGCTTTTTTGTCAAGCTCCTAGCAATTCAGGGCTATTTTTTTTCAAGGACATTGTAGAATCTGTAAGAATCTAGCTTCTTGATGAAGTGTCACTGAAGAAAAAGAGAGTAGGAGGAAGACACCAGAGAGAGATCGGAGCTCCTTCACTAAATCAGAAAAGAGGAACCTCAAATACTGGTCTGTTTTCTACTGTCATCTCTATGGATAGTCTGTGTTTGATAGCTGTTAGCATTGTGCCCTCTACAGTAGTTCATTTGCTCTTCATATAATTTAAATTCTCTAATCTCAATTTTACATTATAAAAGGGACTTCAGTTGCAAAAAAAAAAATAAAAAAATCCAGCACGTAGATCTGCTGTAGCCCAAGAAGGCATCCAGCCTCTGTCCATTCAAGGCTAATGCCATGAAATAATGTGATCAGTAATGCTAACTATGTTCGGTTGTTTCAGCATTTAGAGACAGACATTGAGAAAATCAACATCTTACAGTCATAAGAACCACTCCTCTAGCAAATATCCTCGAAGATCAGTCACATATAATGTAGAAAAATCTGATACTTAATAGAGAAATAGTAGGGTCATTTCCCTGTGTTGAGGTGAATTTCTCATGTACTGTTGGTTTTCTAAATGAGCATTGCTTTGTACCTGTAGTTTCTATTTCTCAAAACCTCTAAACAGTACTTGTTTTTTCTTATTTCTTGTGAGCTTCTACTTAGAACTTTTGAAAAATATCCCAGTTAGATGGGATAATGTCATTTAAAATCAAAAATTTTAGTTAGACTAGTTTGGGCTATAGGGTTGTATGACAGAATATGTCAATTAAATTATTATTGATTTAGAAGAGTGGAGAAAAGTTCATTCTAGTTAAATCCAGCAAAATAACCCCAAGGGATTAACCCAAAGAAAAGAGAAAACTCCACTTTTAATATATTTTTCTGTCTCAGCTCCAGAGCTGTCTTCTAATCATGTGCTGAATTAGTATCCTACTAGCAGTATTCTTAAATTTCAGATATACAACCAGCCTGATACCTTGCTGTTAATCTACCTAATGTACTAGACCTACGTGTAAAGCCCAGTACTATTGTTCAACTGCGCAGCAAACTACACAAGAAATAAATACCATTATAGAGACAATACAATTTACTTGTTTACATCCTTTGTACCTGGGGTAAAAAGTGCTTTGTAGACCCAATCAGTTAGGGACTAACTAGAAAAAGAATATTTTAAGAAGTGATTTAAGTAGAAGGAGTAATTCATATATCAGATGGCAAAAAGTTCTCTATTGCATTTTTTAAGATACAAGATAGCTGGAGAGAGCAGAAAGATCAAATGAAGATTCAAATGAAGATGTGAGTTGAAGAGAACGTTGGGAAGAGCAGATTGTGAAAGCGAAGTCAAGCAAAGCCATGAAGAATGGTAACAGAGAGAAGCCCAGCATATAACAAGGATTCTTCCATAAAGCGTGGCTGTACTGCCTGTAAATTCAGTTGAATTAAATATCATGGCACTTCTGAAAAGTTTACTTGGTTCCCATTTACATATTTATCCAATGGAACACTGCTGGAGGTCTAATACTTGACAAAATAGCAGTAGCACACAACTGATAAAATGTTGGAAGTCAATATGAACGTTATGACAATCCCTGTCACAATTTCAAGGCAAAGGAGAAAGCATAGAGTTGGTAAGTGAACATGAGTGGTTTTCCTTGCTTGCAGTTTGCAGCTTTGAAAAACTGTACCTGCCTAGGAGGTCTCTTAAAGGACATGGTGAATAGATAGCCCGAGAAGATTGTGAACTTAGAGAATCATCAAGAAAAGGGAAAGAACTGAAATTGTTACATTCGTCTTGTACAGATCTATTTCAAAGAATAACTGGATTATATTATGAAAAATACCTCCCTCATAAAAGATCCAGGAAAACTGAGAGCGCAGGATATCATCACCAAACAGCATAAGAAAATGTTAGTCTGGAGCTATGGTTCTGACCTTGTGTTCTTGTTTATCCAAGCAAAATTTGGAGAAGTTGTTCCCTATAAACATCAGGAAACAGCATCAACAGCATATAAAAGCCACCATAGAGAGGGCAGTTTTGTCAGAGAAGGATAATCCAGTTCTTGTCCTGTTATAGGGTAGACAACAGACAGATGTTTTTCAGGTTTCTGGGAAATCCTATACTATCATACTTTGGATTCCATTTGCTTTCCTAAAATACAACAAACAAACAAACAAACAAACAAAAAACCCAAGAAAAAACAGAAAAAATGTCTTCATTTTCTGTCTAGAGTTTTAGTCAGTAGCAAAATCTTTGAGGAGGAGACTAAATGTCTCTTTACTTATTCCTACAGTGCCTGAAACAAGCCAATTACCTACAAGTTAGTATCACTGTAACAAAAACAGACAAAACTTACTAATTCTGATGAAATCAAACCTTTAATAAACACATCATACAGCCCTACAGTCAGAGAAGCAGAAGAGCCTGCCAGAACAGCCTACATTATGCTGGATCCCCTAGTTATGCCTCTTGCCTTTTTTTTTTCTCCAGAGAAACAAAGGTACGCATTTAAAAATGAATGAAGTTAGGAGCAAGCAAAGACTTTTTTCAGCAATTGCTTTCATCATTCAACAATTTTTCTTAAGCACAGCAGTCTCTCATGAATAGTCTCAACAGTGTCCAGAGGCCTGGTGATTATTCCATGATTGAATAAATGTGACTGATGGGAAATCAGAACACTAAAACACTTGAGCATTGTGCAATCTGACCAGGCAGATTTGATGTGAAATTGTTTAGCATGTTTCATTGTTCTTAAAATTGAAACTACAAATGCATTTGAAGATCCATTAGAAACCCAATTCTTTCTTTTTTATGTATGCAAAAAAGTAAAGAAGAAATTCCATTCTTGCAGTTTTTAAGAACCACTCCATATCTATATTTTGACTTACATTGACTTATTTTCAATAAAATTAGCTCACTAACATTTAATTTCTGAATATTCCAGAGAAAAGTTCCACTCAATATCAACACTTTCTTATCTGAGCAGTAGGAATATGTACTAAAGAAATGGATATGATTCATCCATCTTAAGGATATTCTTCTCACATCTTTTACTCTGTCACCTGAAATAAATGTCCACACTCTTTGCAAAGGTGCATATGAATCTCTATTGCTATTTTCAGATGTGTAAATAATATCACAGGAGAGCCATGGAAAGACTGCTGAGCACCTGATAGAAACACTAGATGATGCATAGCATGCAGGAGACTCAGATTTCCAGATTTGTGATGAGACTGCATTTTTTCAGATACGCTCAATTGTGAAAAGAATTTTTCAACATATATTCTGCTCTAGAAATTCAGTTAGGTGCATTGCAGACAATATCATACCTAGAAACATAGCAGTGAACTTGAGAACAAATATTAAATTCCATTTATCCTGTGGTATATTACAACTATTTAACTCTTCATTTTGAAAGTCTTTTTAGAGCGCTCACTCAGATTTATCAGATTTAGTGTCAACCTTCTTAAGGAACAACTTAAAAGCTTAAAATTTTACTTTAGTTATAATTTTAAAATTATTTTTAAAACTCTATTTAGGACATTAAAATAAATTTAATCTACATATTATCATCATTCCTTGTCGTACTTATTACAGGCTAAGAGACAAAAATTATGAGATTACGAAACACTGGTATTGAAGATGAGAAATGATCCTTGCTCAAATAGCTGCCAATCTCAATTAACAAACAAGAATGGATGGAAGGAGAGAAATATGCCTTTCATGCCAATACAACAGAGTGTGGCTGTGAACTCCATGATAATTCCATAACTGATTCATTTTTATTTCATTACTTCACTTTTTGGGTGAGAATCACAGAAACCAGCTGCATCCTGCAGTCTCTGTGTGAACGGTTTTGTGCAGGTTTCCTTCCAGCTCCCTTCTCAGGTAGAAAATGTGATTTCTGCTTATAAATCCAGTTGTTTCCATATTTTATGCAAGAAATAATAGAAATTTGCATCCTTTGGAACTTCCTAGTCATTATCAAAGTCTACAACTACAGTTAGATCAAAGTTTTCAACCGCAATTAGGTGATAGAGTCAGTAGGGAATTAAGAAAATACATCCTTTAGAAGAAACTGAGAAGTCTGGTAATGAAGGGAACTTCATGAATGACACACTTTACTTATTTTCACTGCTTGAAAAGCAGAATGAAACTCTCTAGTGTGCTGTCTTCTTTCATGCTGTGCATCATACTGGAAGGGACAGAGGGAAAGGGGGAACAACTGCCTTGGACACCAGCAGGAAGTCAGAATCACCAAAAGATCCCACTGAGTTCCTGCTCTGTGGGCTACAGATGACTTCCAACCCAGATGCACACTTCTGCCACTACCCTTGCCTGCCTGCAGTATGCACTGAATTAAAAATTGTCTCCTTCCATTTCTGTCCTGCTCTCCACAGTCACCCCCACCCATCTGCCTCTTTTTGATCTTTCATGCAGCCACTTTGTGATGGTGACTGGGTTTTTTCACTGCTCAGGGTAAACAGAATCCAGAATTATAAGCAAACAGCTGAGAACAATCTGAAAGTGCTTACAGCTGCTTAATTTTACAGCATCATTCAGCTGGACACAGGATATAAGAGTGATGTAAGAGTTTTGAAATAGTTTTGGAAATCCTTAAGGAGGAATACATTCATGATGTCACAGGACAACAGCTCTTGGAATATCTATCAGACTCACCTCCTGCACCCAATTAGCATTTAAGTTGCTACAGATATGTTAACAGGTAGTTTTGGACAGGAAGTGTTGATTCCCAAACACATATTCTCATCTGGATTATGTCATTATTTATGACGTAATTTCAGGTTTCTCTCTCAGATTCTTTCCAAGATGAAAGGTAATTAAGGAACTTCCTGCACAGAAGCAAGCCAAAATTATCAAAACAAAGGTCATTACTAACTTTGGTATCTCACATTCCCCTAATTTAAGGAATAGTAAGACCACTTTAAGTAGAAGTGTTAAAGGTCCTTTCAGTCTAGGAAGACAACAAGCTCATTTGACCTAAAAGGGGATAAAGGAGTAACACACAGAAGCCAAAACTGGAAACTAAAATCTGAGAATGACTTTTTACTTAAAACTAATTTGGAAACCTTTAATCTTTCTCTTTAGAACAAATCTGGCCACTTTAAAAGTTAAGGAAGTTTTGTAATTAAAGCAAGGTTTATATTGAAAGATTTTTTAACAGAACTTTAGAGAGAAGAATGGACTGGTGAAGCTTTAGAAGGAATTCAACTCCCCTGGAATATGTTACTTCAGAAAACTAGATATGCCCAACAAAGAGAATACAATGTAAAAATGTTGATAATTCATTTTGAAATAGATTTATTCTGGTTTTTTTACCCTGCATTGTAACATAAAATATTTTAAAATTCAAAGAAGAGAAACATTTCTACTTTATTGAAATTCTTGAAATTCAGTATGAATTTTAAAATATTGAGATGGGATTTTTTTTTTTTTGCTTTTTCCTTTATGAAATACTTTGACATTTCAGAGTATATTTCACCTTAGAAGCTTTGACAAATTTTGACATCTTTTGAAAACAGAATGTCCATCATACAGATAGTTGCAGTCATTGGCTTTTCACCTGGCACAAAATTTTAACCTCTACCATGCATGCTGTGCTTTGTAAGTTGTGCAAACATTAGCTAATGCTTTTGAGCATCTTCAAATCCATTTTAGGGTAACTGAATGTACAACAAACTATGTACCCTCAGAATACGTACAAGGAAGGCAGGAAAAGCACAGGAAGGACACTATAGTCACCTGAGACAAAAATAATTTAAAATCTTTGGAAAAAAGAGAGAAATTTTGGTTACTGAGCATTTATATTGTCATAGAGGTGGTTGTTATTGATAAAGTTATCTTTATCACTTTAGCATTTTGCAAAAATTTCTCCTTAACTTTGAAATGGTTCATCGTCGTTACCTCTTTTATGTGACTACTGCAGTTATCCATTATTAAAGAATTGCATACATCTATTACATGGAACATTAAATCATCAGTCATACAGGTTTCAATAAATTGTTAATCCATTGTTCTAGATTGCAAAAGTCAATGAGTTGGTAAAAAATTAAAGCTTCTCACAGTAAAAACACCTTTTTCCAGCACACTAAAAGGAATTTAGCATTTACATCTCCTCTATGCAAGATGCTTAGGACACCTGGTTAAGGAATTCGAAATGGAAACATGCAATGGACAAGTTAGTGTTGGAAAGTAGGCTATTTTTAACATGCTAACTGAAAAAACAGAAGATCAAGGAAAAATAATCATGTTGCATCTACTTCGATATCAGAACTTTAGCAGATTTGTGAATTCTCATAATTTTATCGTGAGGCATCTTTGTTCTTCTCTTTGATTTCAAAAAACAATCAAGGCATCAGAACTGAAGACAAATGAGACAATTTCTGGTTTTGGTTTCATATGGAGAAAAAAAGCTGTATATATTTTCCCAAACTTTTGTTTCCAAAGAGACTGGGTTCCTGACTGGCCTCCTAAACATGTCAAGGCATTCCCTGTGTTCCTGCTTCTCAAATCCACCAAATCAGAGGACCTCGGGATTGCGTTGCCTTTGGTACCAGTTCTAAGAAGTGAGGTTTTCTTGACATGAGAAGTAGCACAGACAAAGGTGAAAGGGATACATGCCCATTTCTCATATCTCCCAATAGATAATGGCCAGATAAACACTCCAACACAGACCTAGGATGGTCTCCCAAGGCCAAATAACCTAGGTGTAGTCATAGAAGCACAGACATCTAGCTTGGAAAATGATAATAGGAGAATTATTAAGGAACAAAAATTATTATTTAATCAAATTAAGTCCTTTTTGAGTCCTGCCAGTATTTTGATTTGGTTCTGCCCAGAAGTGATTTTAGTAGGGGCTAAAAAGAGGAGGTCACCTTCCACTACCCCAGCCCTACTGTGATGTAGCACAACTAAGTTGGGTAGATGAAGGAACACGAACCATTTTCTGTTCAGAAAATTGCATTCAGCTTTCTGTTTTGTCACAGCAAAATGTTTATGCTTCTTACCATTCTACTAGCCAGTCTGAATTTTCTGCAAAAGTCCACCGTAAAATGCACAGAATTTCTCCAGCATTTATTTTTGGCCTTTCTTTGTAATAACTGAAAGACTCACTGCAGCTTTGAGAAGGTATTTAATAATTGACTTTATTTTTTTCAGTCACAGAAAATAGAAATTTTCTGTAAAAAATAGATTAAAAACTCCTGATTCTGTTTGATAAAAAGTGATTTAATTATACCACAGTAAATTGCAGAAGGTCATACTGACATCTGGCGGCCCTTTAGAGATACTAAAAATTGCTCCCAGCAAATACTCAATGCAAGAACAGTAACAATATGAAAATGACTTTGTGGTTCTCTTTGTATGTGTCCACATTTAGCAAGTATTATTCAAGACCTGAGTTAAGAGGTAATGAGTCCATGCTGAAGTATGGCATTTAATTAGCTGCCATGTTAAGTCACATTTGATGCTGCCCTGGCTGCAGGCATCAGAAAGCCATAAGCTGTCGTAAATAAAGCAATTAAGAATGTCAAAGCCATCACCACCACTCTGCAACTGCTCTGGGAGTTATCAGGATATTTCTCAGTGCCACATTTTTATTAAACAGAACTGCAGACAGTGGGAATAAAAGCATCTTATTACTAATATTGCTATAGTGGGATCTAGTAGATCCAATCATGGACCAGAACTCCATCACAGAAGGCAGTAAACAAACCATGAAAATGATGGGCCTGTCCATGGTAGACTATAGCCTAATTCTAAGACAAGGGACAATCAGCAGATTGAACGTGCTATCGGCCAACATATTAGAGTCAGTCTCTGAGAAAATGTCACTAAATAGGAACCCTTTTTTAAGAAAAGGAAGCAGAACTCTCCTGTGGTAGTGTAAGAGAACCAAATTCTGAGAAGTAAGAGTCTCTTTCCTGTTGAAACAGCATATATTTTGAGGGGGAAATATCTCTGCTTCATCTACGGAAGAGATTTTTTATGTAACAGGAGAAGTTCCCCTAAATCAGGTACAGCAAAGGTCTTGGGAGACACACTGCACTGCTACTGCTGCTAAAAGAGGAATGAAAATATTGCCTTCTCCCCTCTGAAACAAGGAGTATTGTGTGCTTTTGCACTCACTGTTGGGAAGTCTGCTATGATGTTTCTAAATGTTGGCCATTGGAGAGGGGGGAAAAAGTTTTCTGATTTGCTCATCCATGCACTAAAACACACAAAGAAAACCATATGAACCTTTGCTGTTAGCTGTCATCAAGAATTTCATTTTAGATCAAGAGAACAAAATCTTATCTGCAAAGGTTTTCCTGTCAATTCCCAGTCTGCTGATTCCATTGCAAGAGATCATCAAGAACAAGGGTCTCTATCACAGAGAAACAAAGTCCACCAAAAATTGGATGATAAAAGATATAAACTTCATCCTGAATCTGTTCAAGGAATGTGTAGATATTTTCCAGACAGAGGAAATGCTGAAGGACATTTAATAATATTAAAAGTCTTTGGGTTTTTTGTGAGATTTTGGTTCATTTAATTTTTTTCTGCTACAATGTTTTAAAATTGAGTTAGACTACCTATGGTTTATGGCCTACATGAACAATATTGCCTGAATGATTCATTCAGTTTGCAACCTACCAACTTACCAGATCCTTTCCCTGTATCCTCAGATGCAGGCAGAAAATATATCATAATCCAAATAATTGTTACAGCTCAGCACTTGCTTCCTGAAGCCTGGCATCTTGCGCTCCCTATCCACACAATCAAAAGGAAAGAACCTTCTGACTGCAAAACCCAACACCCACTAACACCTGGCTGCTACAGGTCCATTGCATGAAGGTGCACAAACATGTTTTGGTGGTCCATCCAAAAGTCCTGCTTAATGCTTTGCTTCCTCCATGCAGGATCCAGAGTTCCACCACTTCATGATGGAGAAGTGCCAGAAGAAGTGGCCAGCTTCTGGGATGGGAGAAGATGTGAGGGCAGGTTTGTGAGGACAGGTTTGGGCAGTATGATGCAGGCAAGGAAAGGAAACAAAGGAGCTGAGATGAGGAATAGCCTCAGGAATCTGTTTCGTTAGGGACAGTAGTCCATAAAGGGTCTACAAATGGTCCCAGGGGTGAGCAAGGAAGAGATGCTTTTGAAGGAACAAAAAAATTCTCCAGGCACACAAGCCCAGCAAAGAAAGGAGGCATGGCATTGAAAGAAAAACACAATCTAGATGTAAAGAACTAGTTTCTTAATATGTATGGAAGAGAAACCTTCAAAGCAGATGCTGAGGAGCGGACAGAATATGACTGCATATTATGATTGCTCTGCAGTCACAGTTCTTCAGTTGAAAAAAAAATATCGATGGAGCTTTTTATTGTAATCACATACTGAAACAAATACATTAGGCTAATGACCTGAAACCAAAAAAATATCCCAGTTAGTCCAATGTTTATGAATTGTTGGACATCACATTCCATGTTACCACAAAGCACCCGCACCAACTTTTAAAATTTATTTGATTTTTGCTTCTTACTGATCCATAGGCTTTTAAAATCTTGCAGGTTGCACTATGTTACCCAGCTGATACTTACAATAAAGATATGTGATTATCAATAGAGAACTATTTCTAAAATGAATTTTTTAAAACAAGCATGATATTATGTTTTTAAAGACTCATAAAAAAGCCTGTGTGGCATATTCATCTGAAGTATCTACTTATTAACCAGTACAGTTTACTGGCTGTAAATTTAGAAGCCAGAGTATCAATTTATTTTCACTACTGTTAAATTAAAAGGTGTAGTGAGTTTGAAAAATGACTATGGTTTATGCATGTCCTAGCCTGATAAACTAGCAAAGCTACCAGTGTTTGTGAAAGCCTAAATCATAATAGGAAAACTGTGAAGATTTGTAATCATTGAGGAACACATTCATCATCTTCTATATTAATATAAAATCAGCAAGTCTTCAATAAGCTGTAGCATACCTGAAACCAAAGAATGCAAACCTGGAGAACTTCACAGGCACAACCACATTCAAAAAATGAATGTATACTGAAAACTAAAAGAATTTGATACCGATAAACCAGAGGAGTCCAATTCTTAGATGTAGTAATATGCTACTGCTTCAATATCATTTCAAAAACCCAAATCTTTGTAAATAATGAACAGATTTTCAAATAAGAGCTCAAAAGACACTGCACAGGACCTGTAGCTCCAGCCTCTAGCAAAAGAAAATGCAAAGTTGAAACAGTTGTGGAAAGCAGCTTTAACACCTGTTTCACAACCACAGCCTCAAGAGAATTCTGGAGAGAAGCTTTTGGCAAAATATATATTGACTTGGTCAGGAAATTCATATTGCTCTTCATCTCAGCTCCTCACCACCAAAAGTTCTTTCTCAGTTCTGGGCACTGAGGACAGCCCACCACTCTGGAGCTCTTAAGATCATGGAGATGTTTGCAACTGAGTTATACACAAATTTTCTAAATAAACTAATTAAGAGAAACTACATCTGACAGAAAACTTTAGGCAAAAGTTAGTCGAGTATTACTGAGCTATTCAATATACAGTAGCAGAGCACAAGGAATAGTTGTCTGTGTCTCATTGTCATGTTATTAGGAAAGGATACTCAAAAAAACTTGCACATATGACTTTTAACTTTACTTTTGAACATTACTTTATAATGTTACTTTCCCTTCAAAACATAACTCCAGAAGAATTCTTGAATTACTCAGGAGCGCATCAGAATAGGCCCACCAAGCAGTGAATTCCTCCTTATCATTGAACTGAAATTCTGTTTTACAGCCTATATGGAATGGTGCCAGTGGAGTGCAGACATGTTGCTTCTGTCAGTCACCAATACAGCAAGTCCCACTGGGTCACTCCAAATGCCCAGCAGGACAAGTGGCAGCAAAAGCTGACTGCAGGAGTAAAAGGCCTTTGAGCACCAGCTGAGACCCAGGAATTATTTTTTTCTGCTTTTAAAAAATCTATTATTTTGAGGACATTCACACAGAATATGTAAAAAAATGTGCCTACAGTGTAGTTGGTTTGCCACACTCCTGTATCTGCATACAAACCTTAAAACAAGACTAAGAAAATTCTATGAAAGAGAAAATTTTACATTTTTACAGACTCCCGGTTATAGAAAATATATGTGTCTCCAGGTGAATATATCACACATGAAGCAATTTCCCTGGCTGGTTTTAATAGAAATTATATTATATAAAGGAATACTGTAAGAGAAAATTGTGTGGATGAGGGGAGGTAAGCCTCGAAAAATTAAGAAATTAACATGTGTATCTACATTTATTGATTACTCTATAAGGCAGAAATATTAGCTACTAGAAATTATTATCTCCCAAACTGCACTTTAATATTCACTGTGTTCACTTTCACAGCAGTAGAAGCAAGCATGCACATATGCCCCAGCTCTATCTCAGGGCATTAGTCCATTAATTCAAATAATGAGTGTTAGAGCAGCATTAACCTTGAGATAGTTTCTGTTAGAAAATACTCCCCACACTATCTTAACTATTAGCATTTCTATTTACACAATATGATAGATTTGTTATCACTCCCAATTTAAGAACAACTTTTAATCCTTGGGAAATTTAAATGCTGCTGTATAGCCTTATTTATTGACATAAAGAGCTCAGGTAGTACAACAGTTTTACAATGAAAAAAAAATTTCTAATATTTAATCTGTACCTCCCATCTCATCATAAGGCCATTTCCTCAAGTCCTGTTACTGCAGGCATGGCAGGAGAGACCAACCTCTACCTCACAACAACTTCCTTTCAGGTAGTTGTAGAGCGATGAGCCCCTCTATGAGCCTCCTCTTCTCAAGAATAAACAAACCCAGATTCCTCAGACACTCCTCATAAAACACATTCTAGACCTTACTCAAACCTTGTTGCATCTCAATGTCCTATTTAAAGTAAGAGACCCAGAACTGAATACAGTACTTGAAGTGCAGCCTCACCAGTGATGACTACAGGGGGACAATCACTGTCCTGGTGCTGCTGGCCACACTATTCCTGCTACAGGCCAAGATACCACTGGTCTTTTTGGCCACCCGGGCATACACTGGCTCATGTTCAGCTGGCTGTAAACCAGCATCCCCAAGTCCCTTTCTGCCAAACAGCTTTCAAATCACTCCTCTCCAGGTGTGTAGTGCTGCATCCAGTTGCTGCAACATGAGCGAGAGGACCTAGCACCTTATTGAACATCTAGCATTTGTCCTCAGCCCATTGATGGAGTCTGTCCAGCTCCCTCTGCAGGGCCTCCCTACCTTTGAGCAGACCAACACTCCTACCCAGCTTAGTGTCATCTGCAGATTTACAAGGGTGCACTCAATCCCCACATCCAGATCATCAATAAAGGTGGTAGACAGGACCAGCCCTAAAATTAAACCCTGGGGAACACCACCAGCGGCCGGCTGCCAACTGGATTTAACTCCATTTGCCATAATTCTCTGGGCCTGGCCATCCAGCCAATTTTTTACCCATCAAAGACTCCACCCATCCAAGCTGTGAGCAGACAGTTTTTCTAGGAGGATGGTGTGGGAGACAGTGCTGAACACTTTACTGAAGTCTAGAGAGACTACATCCACAGCCATTCCCTCATCTACTAATTGGGTCACTTTGTCGCAGAAGACCAGGTTGATCAAACTTTTGTAAATCCATGTCATGTGGGCTGGATCCCCTAGCTGTCCAGCACGTGCCATGTAATGGCACTCAGGATGATCTCTTCCATAACTTTGCCTGGAACTGAGATCAGACTGCCAAGCCTGCAGTTCCCTGGATCATCCTTCCAGCCCTTCTTCTAAGTGGGCATTACATTCACTAATTTCCAGTCAGCTGGAACTTCTCCAGTAAATCAGGACTCTGGGTAGATGATTGAGAGTGCTTGAGAGAGTGACTGAGAGTGGTTGAAGTGTCTCAATGTAGCCCTGGAGAGGCTGCTGTATTACCCTGCCTCAAAGGTGCATTGCTGGCTCAAGTTCAATTCTTTTGGCCATCAGGACTTATAGTTCTTTTTCTTCAAAGTTCCTTCCCAGCTGATCAGCCTAGTAAAGTCTACCAATCTGGAATACTGTATTTGTCCTTAGGTACAGGACTTGCCATATCCCTATTTTTTGTACTTCATTAAATTCTCATTTGTCTATTTGTCCAGACTGTCAACATTTTTCTGAATGGCAGCACAGCCATTTGGGCCTCTGCAAACTCCCCGAGGGTGCACTCTGTTCTATCATTCAGGTCAGAACTGAAGGTTTTAAACTCTATTGGCCCTTATGTCAGCCTCCAGAACTAGTAACTGGCCTCCATCTGTACTTCAGGCCACTGACCAGAGCACTTGGAGCACAGCTGTTCGAGTAGTCAGGCCATTTGCAAGCCACATCCCCATCTAGCCTGTACTCTGTCACTTATGAGAGGCAGCGCTGCAGTACTGTTAAAGACAGGATTAAAACTATCCACCACTCTTCCTTCATCTACCAAGCAATTCTTCTTATCATAGAAGGTATCGTGTTGGGTAGGCATGACTTTTGCTACATAAACCCATACTGACTGCCCCAGATCATCATCCTGCCCCTTGCATTAGGAAAAGGTTTCCAGAAAGATAAGCTCCATCCAGGTCCCAGGGAGTGAGGTGAAGTTGACCGGCCTGTAGTTCCTTCTTGGTAACTGTCTTCCAGTTCAAACACCTGAGCCCATGGCGCCTTGTGGGTGTATTTCTGTGCTCTGAATCCAACTCACTGTGTCCTGCTGAGGGGTGAAGGGAGCAATGCCAGCACAGCCATGCATGAGCACATAATTATCAAGCATCCAGAAAGATTCTTGCTAACGACTCATCATGCTAGAACCAGCTAGAAAACTATCTGTATCCTTCTGTAAAGATTTGCCCTAAACCACTTTGGTAAACCACATACTTGTGCATGAAAGAAAGCTACACGCTAGGAACCTCAGAATCTGAAGTGCTGGGCTCAGAGACCTCTCATCTCATTTGGACATATAAAAGTTAAACACCTAAATATACTGTAATCAGCTGGGGATCTCTTCAGAGCCAGAGGAAAGAGGCAGATCAGAGAACAGTCCACTCTAAAGGCTCTAGGGCAGATCAAATGAATCCTGTTGTGCACCTGTTTCATTCTCCATAATATCTGGAAGCCAAAGATAGCTGATTTAATCTCCAATATCTAACCTGTATACTCCAACATAAAGCAAGATGGTCTGCCTTATCACTTTATCTTCTTGAATTTTTAGCTACTTATAGAAATACAGAGGTAAAACATAATCAATAGCAGTTTAGATTCCTTAGGCATACAATTTTAGATCATCAGTTCTAATTCTTCACTCCAAGGTGAGAAAAAAATATTCAGACAATTCTTAAGAGATGTCAGTCTGATTTGTTCTCAGAAATTTTCATTAATGGTAATCCCACCCCATGCCTCGGTAGCTTGCTCCTGAGGAATCCTCATAACTAGAAATTGCCACAAATCTCAACTCTCCCTTAGAGAAAAGAAAGGAAGTTAAATTCTTGCACACAATGGACACGTGAAGGTCACTCTCTAGTTTCCTTTTCCGACCACTTTTAATCTCCATTATTTCTCTTCTAGAAGAAAACAACTCAGATGTTCAGCCCTTCATCCTAAATTTTATACTTTAAACTTCTGATTATTTTTATTACTCTCTTAGCCCGATCTCTGCAATTTTTCAGCATCTGCTGTAGCATGAAATACCCAGTATGGTGATCAAACTCCAGCTGAAACCTTACTACTGCCTGCCAACTTAGCAGAATGATTAGTTGCCATGCTGTCAATAGAAAACTTGCATTAGCATATCCCAGAACAACACCTCTTGTGAATGGCTTAGCATTGTGCTGTTTAGTCAAAGACAGTTTGTATTCACTCAAATCCTTCTTTTCTATGTTAGGTGTAATACTTTGCTTTATACTAATTCTTAGCAATGAATCCTTGTTCTGCCATTTTGTGCAATGTCATCTCAATATCCATCATTAAATCATCCTGACACAGAACAGTTGTCTTCTCCTTATCCTCACTATGCACTCAAATGTATCATACACAAGGGAAGAGTGTTTGCTACAGAATCATTTCACTTTCAATTCAACTTCAGCAAAATAATGAGTAAAGCAATAGAAATTATACAGTCAAATATATTCTATACCAGTGACATTGATGACAACACATGAAGCAAAAATTCTTCCCAAAAGAATTAACCTTTCCAAATTAATGAACTATGTAACTGGGACAAGTAGAACCTGTGAATTAATACAAAATATTATAAGATACAACAACTTATTTGTCTTACATGCTTAATTGCTCATGTATAAAATACAAAGCATTTTAAATTAAAACAACTGAGATAAACAAGAAAAAGGCTAAATGTTAAAATACAAACACATATCTCTAAGAGATACTCAGGCTTAAAAATGAAATATCAGAATATTTATAAAATTAAAAGGGAAGGTGAACTGTAACAAAATGGAAGCATCTTAACCAGGGCAAGAGGTAATTAACCCCACTGATAAGGTACCAGTCTGCAGCAAAATTTAAAAAAAATAAGATAGAGAGATGATTGTGCATTTAAGGACAGACACAATGTTAGCTCAACTAAAATAAAAAAGTCCTATGAGACAGACTTACAATCCAATACTTTGGATTATTGATTGATGCCACTAGTACACGAGAGCTAACAACAGTAACAGAACAAAAAAATATCCTCACCAAAACCAGGTACTCTGCAATGCACAGTATGGAACAATGATGAACTAATAAAGAGCCAGACAGACACACTGAATAATCCAGCCTCAAGGAGAAGACTACACTATAATTTTCTAAATAATTTAATCCAAATATTCAGTGAATGTCACTGTAGTCATTACACAGTAAATTGCCAGAGAGTATTCTATGTCTTATGAAGAGGAGGTCTAGAAATGCCATCAACATATGAAGATTGTATTCATGGAGGCTTTCTTTTTCTTAGCTACATTTTTACTATTTTTAATATTCTTTTGTTTGTAAATTATATTCACTTATGCATTTCAGTTATCTCAGTAAAGAAAATACACTTTCATTAGGATGTGAGGAAACAAAGAAAGCAAGGGAAGATGTTTTCCTTCTTGTAACTTGCATTTGACACAATGAATGGAAACAATGGCTACAGTTCAGTAGTCCACAGGCTTTGTACTCCAGAAAATAAAACAAGTTACTGCAGTCTTAAAAAAGATCTTTCTCTGGAATCTCCTCAAAAAATGCAATTACACAAATCTTGTCTGTTTATTGCAGATGTTTGGGTAAGGAACAGATGTGCTTTTTGGCAATACAAATATGAGGACTTGGCACAATTAATTTGTTCAAGGACCTGTGTACAGAAATATTTCACTGGGTTTCATTTCATCACCTCCTCATTTTAGTGTCAAAGAAAAGACACAAAGAGAAAACAGAGAGGTTCAAGTCTATACAGTTATCAAAATTCAAGAATACTTAGCTACACACACCTTTCTTCAACTCATATTTTTTCCGTTTAATTGATCATCCAAAAGCCTAGATGTACAAAAGTGGAATTAACTCTAATGAGTTAAACCAGAATGCTTTCACTTGTGAAACTAAATTAATTCCCTGAGTCAGGTTTCAATCAAATCAACAGCTAAAGTAGATTTACAAACAGCAGTAGTGACCACTGTTGATATTCATAACCTCTAAGTTCCCAGAAAGATTCATTATTTCTTCCAGTGTAGGGTTTTCCAGTTTCATCTGTTCTTACACATTTCCTCCAAACTGAACTGTACAAGGTTTCAACTTTAGCTCACTTTAAAATTACTCCTTTAGAGTGGATTTCTCCAAATTTAGACCAGTACAAATTCCTACAGGCACAGATCATCTGCTCTGAGGTTGGCATACAACTTCCCTGATCTGACAGTGCAACTCAAAACACTGGTCACTGGTGTTCAAAGACTCAAAATACTGGAACCTGAACTCTGAAAAAAAATGTATCATCTCTAGTTGCTCAGAATACCTTGAAAACCACCCTGAAGCCTCACTCTGCTGTCATGGCTGTTGTGCTCCCTTTTCTGCCTGCACCTGAAACTCACTGTCTCCATTGCTTTGGAGTTCGTCTGCAGCCACCATGCACTAATCATCTCTATGTGCCTTCTCTTTCCTTCCATCTCTTTTCACCTTAATCTTTTTCCTACTATGAAATTTTGGTCTAATTTACTCTACTAAATGTATGTATCCACTAAATTGGTGATAAAGCAGCGGAGAAAAAAAAGGTTTATACATTCATGTTTTGGGATTCAATACAAGTAGTGGAAAGCGTTAACCTCTGCATTGCCTTAATTGCTTTTGCCTGTTTAAATGTACTCACTTTTAGATATATAGCAGTTTTTCCCTGCTTGCAGAAACACAATATTGGGAACCAATGTTCCACATGTATTTAGGACCAAAACCAGCAATAAATAAAATTTACTCTGATATAACATTTTTCTACCTAGTTCTCCTATTTTGTATATGTGTGTTACTCCCACAGGTTGTCACACTAGAAGAATGCAACAAGTGCAGGGTTTTGTTTCTTTTGGAATTAATTTGAAGTCTGTACTTATTGAGGGTAAGTAATATGTACACAAGAAATCAGCAAAAGACAAATGTTTCTCCCGCCAATAAATAATTCAAGAAGGAAAGAACAATATTATTGTTTTTTATTATATTTTGTGAATCAGGATGTTAGAAATATTTAAGACAAATTTGCAAAACTGGACATGGATTCACTTTTTTTAAAAGGAGGAATAAAAACATTTATCATTAATTTTCTCAGGTTCCTCTATTTTTTTTTTCCCAAATCACGAGTTTAAAGAAATGCCATTATAGAAACATAGAACCAGAGAAGGGCTGAGGTTAGAAGGGGCCTCTTGGGATCAAGTTGTTTTCTTACTGGTCAGCCCCTATCTACTGAGGTTTATGTCTTACCCAGTCCAGGGTGTTGCACTTTTTTTTCAAGAACAGTTTCTCTGTTAAAGACTGGGGAGTTTAATTTCTTTTTCTTGTTTTTGTTGCTTTGAGCAGTTTTCAGTTTTTTTGTTTATTGGGGAGTTTTAACAAGGAAAGTAAAACGTAATTAGTTGAAGGCACATTTGGGACATTTACCCTTTCCCCTTGTTGAACTTGATGAGGCTCCCATTAGCCCAATTCTCCAGCCAGACAAGATCACTCTGGACCACAGCACAACCCCCTGGGATGTAAGTCAGTCCTCCTGTGCCATCAGAATACATGGTGAGGGTATGTTCTGTTCCATCCTCCAGATCATCAGTGAAGACGTTGACCAGGAGCTGCTCATCATCAGCCTCCAGCTGCATGTTGTACCACAGGTCACCACCCTCTGGGCCCAGCAGTTTTCAGCCTCTTGTCTGCTCAGCCAGCCCATACTTCATCAGCTTCTCTGTGAGGAAGCCTTGTCTGTGTCCACCAGTATATACATTTATTTTGATTTCAAAAAATCCACAGAAGTGATTCTTTCAACACCATTTTTTTGGTGCTTTATTTATGCCTTGGTTAATTTTTCCAAGGGAAACAAAAGTCAGATTTCTTTATTTTAATGATCACCTTTTAGATTATAGTAACTTACATCTAATAAAAATAAGACAGCGAGTTTTAAGAGTTTGAAAACCCTTAAAACTTGGGTACCTTCAGAGATTAACCCGCATGCTTTATTTATGCATCTGAGTTACAGATTTGGCTGTGATGGAATTAGTGCCTTCAAGCCCTATTGGGAGGCACTGTTTGAAAACAGTGTTTTGAGGATTTTTTTTCATCAGAAATGAAACATATGATGTTTCCATTTCAGCCTTGCTTGCTTCAGCTGCACCTGAAGGCCTTCCTACAATTGTGTTCCTTCCAGGAGAAGAGCAACAAATAAGTTTATAAGATTGCATTTCAGGTGACTCTCTCTTACCAGTCCTGATAATATCTAATTTATTGAAGTGAGAGCACAGGAGGATGGAGAAAAGCGAAAACAATTTGTTCTTGACCACAAGGCTTAGTGTAAATTATTGGCCCACTCAAGGCAGAGATTTAATACTAATACTGTTGAAGACATGTCATTATTACTCATTAAGTTCTCTGAAAGCAAGCAAACTGCATATTATCTATGTCTGTTTACTGACCAATTCACCGGGAGCTTTCTACAAAGTACTGTGGCTTTTGCTTTGCCAGCTGCAAAATTTTTTTGAGTATTCTTTTAATTACAATTAGACATTATGAATAAGTTTCTGTACTTGCAAATATTTTCAATGTTTCTAAATTTTATAAAAATTCATTGTGTTTTACTCAATTTATAAGATTCACATGCTGAAATAATTCATAGCATATATGGACAGCATCTGTTTCTATAATTAATTCCTAAAACACACAAGTTTGTTTATGCTTTGCAATTAAGTTTAGTTACATTTCATCTTACTATATATCAAAGAAAAGGTCAAAACATTCCATTTAATGGATGCCAAACAAAAGCCATGTATATTTTTATGGTTCTTGGACATCTTTTACTGTTGAACTATTTCACCTCATTTGGGAATGATTTGGACTTATTTTGACCTACCCAACCATGCAACAGGAGTGCAGTGCCTGTTTTGATGTAAATGTCACCAACTGTACCCATGCAAAAGAGAAAAGGACTCATGGCTCCCCATATCACTAGAGTTATCTACTGCACAGCACCCCTTAACATCTTCACTGAACCTGAAATTCCTGACATTGTCATCTTGCCATGGCCAACAATAATGTGTGAGGAAAATAAAGTGTGGGTACAGATGCCTTCAATAAGAAAACAAGTTTTTAGTTGGATATTATTAATCGACAACAATGACTCCTCTCTGACTATGAGAGATTATAAAGAAATCAAGGACAAGGATCCTGGGAAGCTTGTAACATCAAGTTATTTTGATGACATCAGTCACTCCTTGCTCTGTGCAGGCTGCAAGTGGCATGTAAGTAAATACACTCTTCAGCAACCTCAGACCAAGTATCAGAGTCTGCTCCTAGACAGTAGCTATCCACTTGCTACAGATAAAGCAGAATGTAAACCAGTTAAAATCAATCCAAGGTTCTGCTACAAGCCTAAAAATTAACACTGCATTTCAAAAAATCTATTAAGCTTGTTGAAGTCTAAGAATTATTCAGTGCCTAACATGACATCAGGGCTTATGTGCAACAGTCATATCAACACAACTTACATCTATTCAAAACAAGACGTGGGTATTTTGAGCAAGCTCAGTAGTACTTCTCAGTATATAGAGATAAATCCTGTTATTACTAGAGACTTGCTGAGCCTTTAATGACTCTAAGTTGCTTGTTAGAAATTGCTTGCTAGCAAGAAGTGATATCATTCCTATTGCCAAAACCTCAAAATTAGGCTGCACAGAATATAACAAAGTGCAGTTCATGAATCAACCCTGAATTGGCACAAATCCCAATTTTAGAAAGCCTAATACACCATTTCATCTCTTAACTGCAACAGTTCTTTGCTGTGGCCTTCATTGTTTCTGCAATAAGACCATGATTGATCATTAATATCATGCTTTCATGAGTTTGATCTGTGATGCTATCTTTAATAATTCTCTGAATCTGATCTTACCTTCAAATACATGCTATCTCTGTTCTGCAAGCTGTCTCCCCCTAGGAATTTCGGTTGGTTTTTTTGTACTTTTAAAAAACAAGAAGGGTAAGAACATTCAGGCTACCACTTCCCCCAAAACAAATCTCTCCTTTTTTGTAAGACCTACAAAGCCATTGTAGAAAACTGTTATAAGCCACTGGGTCCTCCTCAGGCTGAGAGAACTGAGGGAAAACACTGAGACTGAAAGCAATCTCCAATTAAATTTAATTTCAAGTAATAAAATTTTCTACATCTACAACATGTATAAATAAAAATATTCAAAAATATTATTTTAACTAAGATCTTACTTTACCTGTCACACCACTTGACCTGATCCCATATATTGACCTCAGTGTGCAATAAGTCACTCAATAACATCGCAGGATAGGAGCATGTTCATGGAAAAATCATTCTCGGTCACTATCCAAAATTGCTCAGTGGATTATTTGTAATTTGGTTCTGACTGTAAAGATTTCTTAGAGTAAATTCATTAATATTTATCCAATGCTCAGCAATCAGAATTTAAAATCAGTTATAGAAGCAGCACAATTAGCACACGTTCAAATAAGAAGCGTTATTATTGTGATTAAGTAGAGTTGAAGAAACTTGTTTTACAGCTTAGAATTCATGCTAGTAGGAAAAAGCAGTGCTTAGATTTAATTTTCTCCCATTAAAGTGGACAGGAGTCTTTACACTGAGTTCAAGGACAGTAGAATCATACCCCAGAAAGATAGTTGCCAATAGTCAAATTCAGAAGTCATGAATGAATATGAACTTAGCAGCAGAAGTTTATACCCTCACCCGTAAGAAAATGAACAATACTATGGTTTTTATTCTTCTTAAAACTATTTCCAGGAAAATTATATATCTAAATCTTGATTTACTTTGTGTTAGATATTGTGTATTGAATACTCAAACTGTCTAAACCAAAAAACCGACAGTGCTTTTGCTTCATCTTAGGTTTTAACCTACTTATGGCAGGGCAGATGTTTCTAGGGCTTGTAGGTACCAACATAAAGTCAATTAATAAAAGCAGTGATAACTAGGATTAAGAAATCCATCATGTGACTGAGATCAAAACTGAGTATATGGTGGGGGCATTTCTTCTTAGTAAAATAAGTATCCTGCTACTTTTTAATCCTCTAGCAATTACATTACCATGAAATGATAAATGATAATTTAATATTTGTACTGCTGTATGTAATCAATAAGTTCTTCCATCCCCCAATATATGAATAAGAAGCTGAACAGTAGATCAGTCAAATAACCCATCAAAAAAGAGTATTATTTTATGTGCTTGTGGGCAGCAGAGTCATGAAAGAAGCCCCACTCTAAATGGCAGAGTGACAATGCACCATGCAAGAATAAGACACTGCCCCTAAGGCATGGAGCCAGCAGGCTTTGATAGAGAAGCCAAAAGCTCTGTGCTTTGCTCTGCAAATCCATAGAAATCCTGTCCATGTGTTTACATGTGTGCATATGTGCACAAACACTCCTGCCTAATCAGACATCCCACACTGCATGTGTACTTTGTATGAAAAATACAAGATCTTGTCCTGGCTTCTCCTTCATTTCCTTCACTTGTCCTTCACTTCAGAGGTAGGAACAGGAATGTATTTGTGCAGACTGTAGCATCTTTTTTTCCTCATTTAAACCTGGAAAATTCTGATAAGCACATTCTAGGGTATACAAGAGATTGATGTGATATCCCTTTTTCTAGCAATGAATCAACTCTTCAGTGTGATACGTGTACCTATTAATTATGTAGTGCTCCCATTTTATAAAATCTGTTTGCAGACTGTCTGGAATACTAATTAATTATACAGTACATATTATATGCTTTATTTCTCTCCAGCCTACATTCAGCTAGCCTCTGTTATTCATTATGGCTGTATTTGTATGCCATATACACTGTTTAACCCTTAGCTCTTCCTGCACTGCACTGAACCCCTAAGACTCAGCTGCAGAATCCCCAGCCAGGGTTCCTGAAAGAGCTGAGGGTCACTGCCTGACCAATAACTGACCAAGGGAGGAGGACTTCACAGTCAGGAATACATGTAAGAGAGATGATAAGCCCCATGCCTGACACAGAGAGGCAAAAAAAAAGCATGATCATCCTCTCCAGGACAAACCCAGGGGTCAAGACTAGATTAAACATATTCTGTGCAGACATTTATGCCACCTTCCAGGTGTATTCAGTGTAGTCAGAGCCTGATTGATATCATATGTTTCCAATTTGAAATCCCAAGGCTTATATACTTGTATTTCACAATGATTTATCCTATAGCCACTGATCTTTTAACAAGACACTTGATATTTGCATTTCAACCTGTTCTTTGCAAATATATCATTCTCTGTTCAAAATGGAGGGGAAATTTCAGCTTATAGTGATTAGCAAGACATTTCCCAATTGTTGTTATGGGATTTGATCACTACCTAGATGAGCAGCCTGTCCTTGGCCAATTAACAGAAAAAAGTCCAACTAAGTGATGGAAACCCACAGTATGAATGAAAGAAACAACAACTGCGATTCTTTCTGTTGTCCCAGTTATTATTTTGTCCAAACCATAACACATACAAATATATATTTTGATTCAGATAAGATAGAAAATTAGATGTCTCGGTTTCCCTGTGGAATTTCTTAAGCAAAAGCAGAAGAAAAAATGGAAATAAAAATATTCTGGCTGTTGAGACCTTGTAGCTCTAGTTGTTCAGGAAAATTGCTATTTAAGATTGATAAGAAAATCAGATGTTCAAAAGCAACAGGGTCTGTGTATTCAGTTGACCAGAAGCAGGAATACCACTTCAGATGCTTTAAAGTAACTAATGTAAGAGAGTAGAGTAACTTATCTGAACTATGTAATGTGACCATAGAAAGAGTCATTGTGATGTTTTCTTTTAGTAATTCTCCCATCAGTTAATATATTTGATGTAAGAGTGAGCACTACATAGCCTTAATGTCACATGGGAAACACAGATTTCTCCATAATTTCTGTACATCAGTGGATAAAATTAATTTAATTACATCTCATCCTATGAAAGAGAAAGTAGACTTTTGTAGTGAGATATTGATTCAATGATTACTGCAATTTACATGGAAGATGTCTCAGAGGTGTCATCCTGTAACACTTCATCTTTGTTACAAGACACATTACAGAGAAACCTCTGACATACTGTGACTTGTTCCCAACATTTTTTCAGACAGTTTTCATGGAAGCTACTATTTCATGGTAGCTCTTTTTTCTCACCTCAGTTTCCATTTCCTTAGCTATTCTTTGCTTTCCAACCTTTTGCAAAGATTACATCTTACTAGTTCTGGGATCAGCATGTTTTTCTATTCCATCCATACATTTAGAAAATTTACAATTGCTCTCAGAAATCTACAGAGAGGTTCTCCAAGAATTCATCTCTTGACTAGTTGTTAAGACTATCTAAACTGTAGTATGTTCTTATTTTAGTCTCCAGCTAAGTCTATGTCATAAAGTTATAAAGAATCACTGAATGGGCTAAAATTCAGTGTCCTAGTTCTTAATTTCATAGGATCTGCATGCAGTTAAATTTTGAAGACTTGTTTCATTGTGTTCCAAGAAGGCATTTAAATTCCATAAGGAGACAATCAAATTGTTTTTGACAACAGAGACGCATTTGTTCCTTCCCCCTCTTTCAGTGAGTTATGAGGTCCAAATGAAGCACTTCTGGCAAAGACCAACATTCCCTTCTGCCCTTCATTTCACACATTTTTATTTTCAAAGGCCGCTTCCAGCTACCTTTTCACAACATGTGGGCATGAATGTAAAGCATTCATTGATCAATTTTCAGACCAAATAGGACAGGTTATCAGAAGCTTGTGGTCTTCCACACTATGCCCTGAACATTAAAAGCCTTTCAGGGACTGATCTTTCAAACACTCATTCATGCAATCAAGTTTTACAGAGCTTCCTACATGCTTGAAATTAAGCACCTACTTCAGTATCATGCTGAACTACACTCTAACTCTTCTTTATTACCAACAATTACTAAGCCCCATTTTTTCTTTTAATTTTACCTAGCCTGTCAGACAAACACACCCATAAAACCCAATCTGTTACTGTCATTCATACATACAATAATCCCCGGCTGACATCATCTGAGCCTGAAGCAGACAAATAAAGAAGCTTACACCTGTCAGGAATAAAACATGACAGTTACAGCAATGAATTTGCACTTGAAACATTTTAAATATTTTTATATTATAGCAAGTATAGTCTTATTCTCAAGAAAAGGAAAAGAAATTAACATTGCTTTAGTATTAGCTCTTGAACTATCAAAGAAATCTCTGATATCATGAAACATAAAAGAAGCCTGCAAAACAGTTCTGTGATGAAGACACAATGCCTGATGAAAATATTGTCCATATTTGTGCAAATCTGATACGAAGCTTTAATTTGTATGCAGACACAACCCTGCAAACCCTGCAAATCTGTGCAAGTAATCAATTTCTATCAGATTTCTGGGAGTTTATGACATCATGTACACCTGAATTTGAAGGATGTAGCCAATGTCCTTCATACTTTCTTATAATTGCCCATCTTGCAAAATCACTGATCAGAAAAATCAGTGGAGCTTTAAATTAATCTTTGCATTTTTTTGCAAAAATTTGGGTATGACATTTAAGCTTATCTCATCTGATGCAAGCCAATGACCTTTATACCTTCCCACTCTGTACTTAATCTCTCCAAGGCTTTATCAAAGTTAGTAGGCCAATACCTTCAACAACATATAAATTCATACCTGTCAAAATACAGGGACTCACACTGCTGCCTCTTTCCACACTCTATCTGCTGCTTTTGTCATTTTTGACCACACTTCCTGGCATGCCACCTCCCACTTGGGCCAATTTGCCTGTAAACAGAGCTTAGTCAGAAATTAGGAATGATCCTGAACTTTCTTGTTCTGCCTCTGCCTATGTTTCTGACATTTGATGAGGGGTATGTTGCCACCAGGGCACTTTCTTCTATGACAGAACACAAAATCCTGTTATTACACTAAACCTTCTGCAGAGTTACATGATGGCTCATTAATAAACACTCAGAGAGTCAAAAATGGGAGACCATCTAGATCCCCAGGCAGCTGAGGACAGCACCCATATCTAACCATTGCTCTTCTCAGTGGAAGCATGTGCAGACCAGCAAGCAAAGAAACTATTTCCAGATTCTATCATGAATCATTCAAGTGATTCAAGTTTTGCAGTGAGGGTAGACTTTTCACTATTTTTATTATCGCTGCATTGAAGTGATACCAGTAAAACTGAATAACATGCGACGTAGTCTCTTCAAATAGTTACCATGACGATACTCATTAGATGTTCTATGCCAAAACAAAATGCTTCAAGTTACTTTGAAAATGTGAAAAAAGCTTGAAATTGTTCAGTTTTGTCCTAATTCTGTCACTGCATGTATGACACAAATAAGCAGTACTTTGATTTTTTTTTTTTCTTACTTTTTACAGCAGTATTTTCCCAAAATAAGATGCTTTGCTTATGCCTCACATTAAAAGGAGAGGGACCAGAATAGGATATATCATTAGGGGCACAGAAACAGAAGTCAAAATAGCATTTAAAAAGAGGAAAAAAGAAGAGCTCAACAGTAGTTGAGAGAAAAGAAGCATTTCATTTCACAGTGATGTAAGGAAAAGAGAAAATCGTCTATAAAGGCAAGATATCCCTTCACTTATGTTTAAGAAAGAGGAATTCAAATGGGAACAGACTCAAAGAAGCATTATCACAATGATTATGAGAATGGAGAATTTTTGAAAACCCTTAATATGTCTCACAATACAAGGTAAATTACTTTTATCTGCTTATCCTAGAAGAGGAATATGATAAGCTTTTATAAACACATTAAAAGCAGTATTTGAGAGGGTGGAAAATTATCCAGATTAAAGGATAATAAATAGTACAGATGCAAAATCAACTGTCTATTAATTGGCCAAAAATATATTTTCACTGAAAAATAGAAGTGTTCTTGTCATGTGCAGGGCTGATTACCCTATGATCCCATAATCTGTTCCAAAGGAAAATTAAGATATTTAAAGCTGAGTGCAGGCTCTAAGGTAGCAGGCTCTAACAGAGCATCTCTAGGAAAGTTTCATGTAAGAAAATTTATAGAAGTTCTGCTAAGGTACATGGGTATTATTAATAAGCTTCCCCTGCATTTTTCTAATAATGGGTTTGTATGAGGCATGAACCTGTTTGGTTAGCAACTGATACCGGCACTGCTCTTCCAGAGAGGAAAAGTCACAGGTGACCCTAAATCTCATCTCCCAAACGAAACTTACATGACCCTGAATCTGACCTCTCAGAGCAGCAGCAGCCAGGACAAAGAATGGCTTGTCACAGGAATGTTTCTGAGTTGGAGAGGTCAGGTAACTTATTTTGGGGAAAACCTGATGCTACCCAGCTGCACACAACCACGCAGCACGAGAAGCTCCTCCTTTGCTGATTGACAAAACAGCTCAGCCAAGAACAGAGGGCATCCTCCCCTATAGGCATAGCTACAAGCTGTGCCCATGCATTGTTTGGAGTGGCACAGCTGGCATGGGCCAAAGCCAGGACAGGGAAAGTGTGAAAAGTTAAAGCACAGCATGCCCTTGATGCGCATAGCTGCAACATACAGGTTTAGCTAGAGGGAATTTGCCCTGTGCCTTGTGACCCATTACAGCACTGCAGCAACCCTGTCCTGTTTGTCCCTGTAATGGAAAGCAGTGCACAATTTTAACAACAATCCTCTCAGGTGAATAAAATTCAGCTGACACCACTTAGTTATATTGTTTCTGAAGTGCTAGCAAGACCGAAAAACTAGTAAATATTACTTGTAACGCTCGCAGGCATGTTTATGAACAGAGAGAGTGGAACAGATTTGCTGAGTATGGAGGTGCTGTTGTATTTGAGAGCACAGCTTCTTGTAAGCATCCATATTGCCTAAATTTAGCATATACAATATTATCCACCATCAGATCAGCACGTACTGTATGAGTGAGATCAGCACAGGCAATTTTTCTACACAAGACAATCTTTAATGCAGTGCTGGGTGAGTAACGCTTTTTTTAATCTATTCTCAGAACAGGACAATGTTTCTTATTTACAAATAACACCTCCGGTCACTACTTTAATCTACACCTTTCATTCATTATGGATAGACTACAGCATATGGTGATGGATCTCAGATTCTGGGGATTCATTAATCTATGGTGAACTGAGAGGTGATTTATCTATGGGATAGAGGAGTCTCCTGGGCTCCCAGAGAGTGACAGTATTACTGCTGACTTACTGTTATTCCCCCACAGCTGTTCACAACCAAGCCTGCACCTCTCCAGCCAGCAATGCAACCACCAGCCCCAAGGATGTAACGCTCAGTTACAGTCTGGATGAGAACTGGCAGTGTGTTTGACACACAGAAAAAATCCCAGGCTCCATGTCAAAACTCAGCACCAGCAGCCTGCCTATATATGACACACATGCAGAAGGTCACACCATAAGATACAAAACTACTGTTCCCTGGACTATTGTTATTGTTGGGGTGCAGGAAAAATGTCCCCTGGTGTTGCATGTTCTCATTGTCCTTAGGCTGATGCAGCCTCACTGCAGCAGCAGAGCTCCACAGCACTCAGTTCTGCCACCACAGCCTACGGAGCATACTGAAAATTAGCAGGTTTCAAAACACTTCTCTCTCTTGTTTTTTTTGGGTTTTTTTTGTTCAATGCATTAATGCCAAGCAGTCACCTTCTCAGCTCCACCCACACCCACCACCAAATTCCTACTAATTATCTTTCTCGACGGAGAGGAAAATTCTGTGCATGAGGTGCACAGATACACAGAACTAAGAAAGATGAACAGGACTTTCTTGCCCAAAAGTACACTGATGGTTAATTTTTGTTGTTGTTGTTGATTTATGGCTATATCAGTTAACCTTCCTGTCATCTACAACTGGATCTGAAAGTATTGTTTTTGCAATTTCAGAACCCTGGGCTATAGCCATTCATGCCAGAAGTTTCTTTTATTTGAAACAGGGACTAAGCCTTGCTCCACCTTGCAGCTGTCAGATGTTTGACTGAATGTCAGAAGCAGCTGAGTTGATATACAAGCAGTTGTTTATAGAATTGCTTGATTTGTAGACACCTCCTGATTTTACTTTAATTGTTCTAGAGCACCTGAACTGTAATGACAATAATAGTGGGTAGCTGCCATGGAAAGGTTCATAGCACACAAGATATTTAATCAACAGAGGGAGGAATATATTTTTCATTTTCCATTAAGATAAATATGCTTTCAGCTCTGATTGCATGCCACAGTTTACTACAGATAGTAATAAAAACTACCTCCAACCTGAGAATTAAAGAATCATTATGCATCTGAGTTTTCCTGAGGTTTAAGGCCAGCATTCATGTTAGCTGTCCCAGGAGCTCTGACTGTTTAGCACTGCCTGAAAATGAGATCCTTCAGCTACATACAAGTTAAGTGAATCAGATGGCTGTGCACTGCTGCTCTCCTGTGGTCTACAATGGAGTTTCCTAGGAGAGGGCTGGGAAGCAAAGAAAGTCAGGTTCAAATGGAGAAGGGTCTTTGCAAGGGACAGAAAGGTGGTAAAGGATGCTGTATATAAGGGGCAGCATTGGGCTGCCAAACAAACATTGGAAGTCCTTTCTCCTGGGGACAGGAGACAGAAGGAGGACAGAGCCAAGGGCAGGAGGAGAGGGCTCTCTGCCTGCATTCCCTCTGCACACTGCCCTACAGCCAGGGGAAGCAGAGGTAGGGAGGGGCTGGGCAACCCATCACCCCAAAGTAGCATCATCATCTGATAAGGGACCTTCTGCAGAGGCTTTCCAACAGCCAACTCAGCAAAACTGCTCCCAGGGCTGCTCCACCCTGGGCGGGGCAGGCACTGAGCCCAGCCTGATCCATAACCTGCCTTGAGCAAATTTTGTGTACTACTGCAATGAATTCAATACCCAGGGTTTTGCACAAAACAAATATGATTGGTATGTATACATTAATAAATGCAAGTAACCTCCAAATTTCTTTGAGACATTATGGGTACTCCTAGACGTACAGCCTGGAAGGAGGCAGACAGCAGGCAAGTGAATTATCATTTTGTGCCTTATGTTCTCAGAAAGATAAGAGGAGAAACTGGGCACTTGAAGCTCCTGAGTGGAGTTATAATAGAAACTAAACTGCTTAGATAAATCTGTAGCAAAGTGGTAAGGCTGTAATGGACTGCTATATTTTATGTTGTGTTCTGCCCTTTAAATTGAACCATTCATTTAAGGAAAGAACACAAGATATTAGGACTAAATATAAATGAGAGGGAAATTGAGGAATTTGTTACTAAGAGGAATAAGGTATATACAAGTGGGCTTTACTTATGCATTTACTTATATATTCAGCCAGCTATAGACTCCAGATAACCATAGCTAGGTTGCAGAACAAGCATTTACAAAATTTTAAAAGTCACCACAATCCCAGAGGAGGAAAACTAAATTTGTGAAATGGACTTCAGCATCAAACTTGCATTTAAGGATTCCGTAAGTTTCTGAGACCATAAGGCAGGAGACTAAAGGGCAATGCAAAATACTGGCATTTGGAGTCCAGGAGAGTTAAAATTCCTCAAATGGCAAAACAAGACTGAGAAACTCCCCACTCTTTGGACTGGAGATTTTCTTTTTAGAGGTATCTTTTTGAACTATAATGTATGCTCCTGTAGGTTTGTGAATCTTCTTCTGCTCACCTTCTGGTTTGCCTGTATTTCCTAACTGATGGCTAGCTTGGGAGAGAAAGCAAAATGCACTGACTACCTGGACACATAGCAGTTTGCACCCAATACATCTTGGGATCAAGAGATAAGAGCAAAAGAGAATGTGTCCATCTTCCTTGGGACCACTCATGGCAGAGTCCAGCTTCATGGACTTGTTCAGCAAGTCTGTGAAGCTTGTTCTTTCATGAGCTTAAAACCACCAACTCCAAAAGCAGAGAGAATTGTGTCTTCATGTGTCTCTAACTTACAGTACCACCCATAGATTCTCTGCACGTGGTGGCCATCGGTCTTGGCTGGTAGGTAAGCAGAAAATATACAATAAAATACCCCGGTTTTGGTAAGTACTGTGTGTTAGAATCAGAACCTTAAATAAAAATAAAAATATAGAAAACTAGCAAAGATAATGTATCCAGTGCATTAAAAACCACATAAACTAAGATCTAGATTCATCCTAGCTAAATGTCAGAATCAGCTGAGGACGCTTCATAATCCATAGGCTGGGGAACATGAGGAATCTACAAGAACCATCAGACACCTGAGTGCTGACACTCTGGGGTCTCCCTGGAGCCCTGTAGGACCTGAGCCTTCTCAGGTCAAAACAAGTTTCTACAGACACTTATATTCAATAAATGCTGAGCACTGCTAAATGTGAAGGCTTGACACCAAGATGACAGACTCTTTCTTATATTTTTCTTCACAGAAAAAAAAATGTTTAAAAGCAGAAATCCAAAACATTGTTAAGTAATGACAAAGAGCTGAGGACTTTTTAACATGCAATAGCAGAACAAACTCTGAGAAGTTTCAGTTACTAGCTGTGTTCTTCAGACCACGTTCCTGATGATGATTTTGGGATTATAGGTGCAAAAGCAGAAATTTTCAAAAGAAGGACAGTATTTGCCACGGAAGGTAATGAAATAATTTTGATTAATGGAGTATCAAGTTAACTGTGTAAAATTCATGCATCCATCATGTTACCACAACCATCACAAGATAGACTGCTCAAAAGATGATAGTTTTAAAAAACAAGACAAAACAAACAAATCAAACAAAAAAACGAAACAAAATGCAGAATGGCAAAATATGTAAGTAAAGTGTGTTTATTCCATTTTAAACATAAAAATGTAAAAGTGTTTTAAGGGTAAGCCTGAAAGAAGAAGAAACTCCTGGGTTTTAACAGTAGCCCCATCATTGAACAAATGCATTAAAATAGTGAAAAGCCTTCACTGTACCAAGAGTAACAAAGTTCCTGATCATTGTATAGTAACATGCAATAATAGTATTATACTACTGGACTCCCTTCTCTCTCCAAAAAACAACTGTCAGCAAAAAACAAAAAAAAACCCCTAAAACTTCTTCCCAAGACTAGATTACTTAGCATTCATGGATTTGCCAAAAGAAGACTGGCCCTTTTCAATTAGCAAGGATGATAAGTTTCACTGCAGAGAAGAAAGAACACGTGCTATTACTGAATCTGCTACACAGATGAGCATGGTTTGCAGAAAATGCTAATTTGACTAATACCTTCTTCCATATCAATATCTCCACCATATGGTGACAGTTGAAGACAAATGGTTGTTCCTGTTTTTTTAACAAAAAGTGTCATGGTTGAACTATGGTATCAAATTATGATGAAACTGAAGTAGCACACTAAAAATAGTACACAATGGAAAGTCATCTGTCTGTGTTGTCTGCCACAACAATTTTCTTAATCTCAAAAGAACATAGCTGGTACCACACTTAGAGCAGAAGGAGAAGTTATTATCAGAGTTACAAACAGGCTGAAATTATTTAACCAAATATTCTTAAAGACTAATTTGAAAGTGCAAGAAATTTTATTTTAAAAGCTTATATCAGCATTTTTGCCATGATGATACCCACACAGATATACCACATCACTTAAGTTCAATCTTTAGTAAAATACTTTGATGCTTCATCAAAGTATTTGTACTCAAAAATCAAGCATATTTTTACTAAACTCCTGACTTGCTGAATTTAATGCTCATGTTTGAGTAAAAGAGACTGACAGACACAGAAGTGTCAAAAGTATTTCAATGAAATTATATTAATATAATGACATTACTCAGCGATAGTAACTTTAGATTCAGGAGACCACTTCATTCCATGAGTTCCAGGAAGACTCCTATGAGACTAAATGAATAATAAATTTTGGAAAGGTTGCTTACTTTCCAATAACTCTCCATTATAAACATAGAAATTTCACACTTAGAAGAAACAATTTTTAAAGTATGGGGGAAAGAAGACCATTGAACAAACTGGGGTGAGGGAGGAAAACTAGTCATGGAAAAGCTAAAGAATTAGAACTACAATTATTTTGGCAATAATACCTTCTTCCCCTTATGTCTGCATAGCATGACATTTTTTAGTTACATAGTAGACTACTGCATTGCTTGAAGATGTCTGTGTCTCCCATTGCACTGGTAGTACAATTTCCAAGTAAAGGATCATAGGAAAGAGAATGTCATTCTTCCGTATTGAAGATGTACTCACCCACTGTCTCTGAATGACATGGGAAATCAAACAGACCACCTTTATCTCTCTTCTCATCTCTCATTGACTGGAAAATAGCTGGTAATTTAATTGAGCACTTTTAATGGAGGACAGATGTGATAGATTCAAGCTACAAAATTCAGTTTGGTTTTACCTATATAATGTACAGTATTGAATCAAGCTATCACAGGGCTACACTATTACATGAGGTCAGCAATAAAGACCAGGGAGCCTGACAGGTCTTTTGACATGAGTAGCCACTCACAACATCACTTAGCTCACTTATTTGGGGAGGGAAGAAGTTAAGTCAGAGAAAATGGACTCCGCACAAAGGCAAAGAAGCCATTGCTGCTGCTGTAAGTGCTGAGAAATAGCAGATGCATAGGGAACCCTATGAGATGGATTTGTGTCACCTCCAATGCCTATTTTACAGATATTTGTACACAGAGATTTGCTGGCTACATTTTAATTTATAAAAATAGAAATCACTTCCATTTTTTCACCAAACATAATGAAAAAATATGCACAATGTGTAATGTAATCTGCCCTACAACTCAGAGCACTTTGTCTGACAGGCCATTCACTGATATGCATGATGCTACATTTTTATATGGTGGCCTTCTTGGCATATAGTATCACCAAACACTTCAAGGGAAAACTTTTCTCCTCAGAGATAGGTCCATTTTGAATAACATATGAATGACAGAAGAAGGGGGGGAAGGAACTGTCCAGTCCACATCTTTGTTATTTAAGACGTTTCTAATAATTCTTTTTAACTGTTGAAATTATAGTGAATGAAGGCAGACAAAACAGTAGGCCAGATTAACTTTACCTTTTATTTCATAAAACAGGTATTTTGCTGAAAATTGCTCATTAAATCATCAATCATTTCCACTGGCCAAAATATGTCCAAACCCTACTTCTCAAAAATCAATTATTAATTGCTGTACTAGAATTATCTCAAGTAAAAATGTTACAAGTAAAACTTATCACAAGCTTTAGAATATGCTTGGATGTATCCCAAAAATTATTTCCTTTTTATAGCTAGGATATAGGCTGAATTTGCATTGAGCAACATATACCTGCCAAGCAGGCAGCTTTGTTCAATATCTAAACTTATTTTAGTTAGTCACGACTTTTAAATGAGTAGAAGTTCTAACAAGAAGTATTACAGGAAAATTGCACCAGCTGAATAATAACTTCTGCACAAGTTAAACGCTTGGTTGAGCAAAAAAGACCTATTACAGCTGCCTCCTGAAGAGAAGAACAGCCAACAACTTATGTTTTCAATGAGCTGTCCTTTTTAACCATGATGGAACACATTTCTCCAAAACCAATCAATAAAAGACAGCCTCAGTAGTAAAGACAGCACTACATCTGCCCTCTATCTAACATTCCACAGAACAGAAAGCTTTTCAGTGAGACGCTTACATATGTTGATGTGACAGAAATATAGAAGAAGAAAAATTATGGTAATTAGTTCTTTTCATCTCAAGAATAATCTCTTCCCGTAGTGCTTTCCTGTAGCATGAATGTGTTGGAGATAAGAGTGGAGGGAACAGGCTAGAAACAGATTTGCATCAATGCTTTACACTAGTTAGGCTTGAATACTCCTTTCGCTGGGGCATTTTTGTGTACGTACTCAAGTTAGAAAGACTATATAAACCCTGCCTTGTAGGTGAATTCACAACAAAATAAAGTTATAATTCTGAAAGGGGAATAAATCCTGTGCCAGTCACTGACTCAGCTGGTTCCCAATATTTTCAATTTATTGATGCACCTTTCATGTCTATTTGACAGAGGTGAATTGTTAGAAGACAAGTAGATGTAATCAAAAATTAACTCATTCACCCTTGACAGCCTTTGAAGGCTCTCAACACAAGGCCCACAGGAAAAGTTTAGTTTGGTATCATCTCTCATATACCCTTAACCAGTGTAACCTTCCCTGCATATCAACTGTTCCTTGCATATTAAATGTTCTGTTCATTATTTACTCCTGGTCACATAAATCCTTTTTTAGCACTGCAGTAATAGTATTTGTAACATGATTTAGTGCTGATCTGTATAGTTTATAAAAATCTAGTTGATGTTTTAAAACATCTGTTGCACATCTGGGAAAATATCATACTTCAACACACACAGTTTAGTGGAATGGATGCATACAGAAACAAATCTGTCAGTGACGGTGATAGGTGTACCCAATTCTCTCAGTGGGTACACACTTTGCTTTATGGACACGGCCCATAAAGAAATGCTGACATCACAATAAGTATCTCATAACATTACACGGATATATTGCTATGCCAAATGTGGCATTTCACTGCAGAAATGATGGCCTAGCTGATTGTAAGGTTGCTATATGAAAATCATTAATTTTAAAGCCTCCCTTTGACTAATAAATGTCTGGGCTAATTAATTTTAAGTCACATATGATATTCCCTTCTAAGCTAAGTCCCTTCTTTATCACCACTCCTGTCATAAAGTCAGACACAAGCTCAGAATTCAGCAAAGAATTCTAAGCATTTCCACATAAAACACAATTGTAAAGCAGTAAAGATCAGAAATAAACATAACTTCTTCTTTTAATCTCATGTTTACAGATTCCTTTCATAGGAACTTTTCATGCTTAGAAAAAAATCATAGCTATGACTCAAAATTTCTGGAACCACTGACAGTGATCATATCAGTTTCTGTACAGATGCCCTGACAAGGACCACTACTGTTCATTCTGGAAGGACTAGAAGAGGCCGATACAATCCAAAAATTATTTGCAAACATCTATGAAAACGCCAGAGGCTGCACTCTCTTAGTCTCAAGCAAACATTATCCCACATGAGCTCAGACTGGGCAAATACTTTCAGATATAACATGATGGATTTTTCCCTAGCAAATGCTCACCAAAGCTAACAAAACAAACTTGCACACAACAAAGAACATTCACTCTTCTTTATACACTAGTTGGTTTTAGTAATCCAGCTACTCATTGTTGCAGTGAAGACAGCCATGATACACAGAGTATCACCATACAATTTCAGAAAGCTTCAACCCATAAAGAGTAACACCAAACCACAGCAGAAAGCTTCTGGTATCTACCCACACAGAGTACCCTCCTATCACTTCAGATGGCTGCAAGCACCTGCCCTTCTTCTTTAGCCCAACCTTTTATCCCCTCGTTGTTCATGCATTGCACCTGTGTGCCCTCTGTTCTCTTTGGTGGTTGGTCAGTGCACCTGGGCACTCCATGGCTCATGGCTTCCAATGCTGCTCACCTGCTGCTCACAGCTGTACCCACTGGGGATGAGGCTGGGCCACAGTCCCACTCCCAATTACCACAAACTGTGTGCCTATAACTCATCATCCATTTGCTCCCTAAAAATTTCAGGTGTTCAAATGAGAAGCAATAACAATACTGCTCGACTTCAATGCCAAGTCCCAAGATTAATAGTAACAGAGTGCCTACCAATGGGAACATTTTGGAAGTGATCCATGGGAGGAATGGCTTCTCAATTTGCATTGAGCAACATATACCTACCAAGCAGGTACCCAGACTATCAGCAAAAGTACCCAGACTATCAGCAAAAGTCACAGCTCCTAAGGACAGCTCTTAAGTGTTAGCATTCCCATTCAGGTGAACCAACACCTTTAGCCACATGCAGAGACCCCCGCAAGCATATACCTTGTTTAAACTAAAAAGGAATTGTTTATCGACCAAAAAAAAAGCATAAATCTCCCCTGTATTTTTCTCCTCTGAGATTTTATATATTTTCAAAATGGCTTTTATTTTCTTCTCAATCTCTGCCTCAGCAACCCTACATCTGATTGCAATTTCACATTCCTTATCTCTCTGTAGACCTCTCATAGCTGGTTCTCCCCATAAGGCAATTTCTTCAGCAACATAAGCCAGGGTTATGCATCTGGCCCATGCAAAGTAAAGCCAAGGATCCTTGGACATCACCAGTGCCAGCCTGGCCAAGGGAAGGCTACAGAGTGGGTTACAGTGTGAACAGGTTGTGTGACTACTTAAATAAAATACTAAGTTATTCTTTCCAGTACAACTACAGTTCTGGTTCTTGTAGTACTGAGAGGGAAGGTTTTTCTTCCTGCTAGCAGCCAAGCACCCCATCCTACTTCAGAGGCAGCACTCAGGATGACCAGCTTCAGAGAACAACCTCTGCTGAGTCCTCCTGAACACAGTGCAGTCCAAGTGAACTTTGCACTACAAGGATCTGCCAGATACAATATAAAAATGAAATACTCAGACATACAGCTCCAAATTGACAATGACAACTACCGTATAATGTCCCAAAGACTGATACAACTTCAGTCTTACTTGAGGGGCCAGATGGGTATATAGGCTGTGCATCCACAAAAGCAGGGTCATATGGAATAATGCAGGAAAAAGGGTTATGCTGCCTAGTGCTACACCCATTCAGCTTCTCCCATCTTGTATTGCTTCCTGATATCAGATTTGTCCATAAGATTGTGGGAATCTTTCAAAAACATAAAGGGGTCTTGATGTGGTTGAGTTGTTACAGTTATTTGTACTTCTCAAGATGTCACTAAAATTACTTTTGATTGAATTATTGTATGCGAGGATAATAAAGTGAATTCTGCTTTGTGCTGTTAAGAATCTGTGTCCTGAATTACATTGCCTACATGTTACATTAATAATCCTTTTGCTATTTAATTTCTCTTGACTGGCTCTTCGGAATTGATTCATTTATTTGAACTAATAAGCATTATAACGACTTTGAGCACACAACAGAATACATTTAGGATTAGACTTTACATTTGGTGTAGTACTTTCAGGCTCCTGGACATTCAAAACTAGTAAGATCATTTCTACAGCACATTCAGTTTCTTATTTGTACAATTCCTCCATACTTTTAGCTTACAAGTGAAGAGGTGTAGGCTACAAAGATTTGCAAAATATAACTTAATTATGCAAAATTTAATCAAGAAATTACATTTTTCTTATAGCTTGAAGTAATTCCTAAAAATCTAATTAAAATCTCTTCAATTAATGCTGGCAAAATTGTTCAAGTGTCAAAGCAGATCTTATTCCCCACCTCTAGCAGAAATGATAAAATCATTTTACAATTTATATGCACTATTGCTTCTGGGGAAAATATGGCCATTTGACACTTTCTAAACACTCTGTTCAAAAATGTTTAAAGAAAAACTGTGCAATGAGTCATACTGGCATTGTACTGCACACGACAAGAATAAAAATTCATTATTATTCTGGCAAAAACAGTGTTCTGAGATGTCAAACACTGTGTCAGTCAACAATGTTATCTGGAGTGTACACTGATTTATTGCCAATTGGGTGAGGCAAGGTACTTCATTCTGTCTAATGTATATTCTTGTTTATTCATTTAACAATAACTTTTGAAACTTATGTCTGATCAGTGTCAAAAAGTTAGGGAATGTCCAGCTAGATTTCATTCATTGTGGTCAAAAGTCAAAAAACATGAGAGGAGAAACTGGGCACTCGCAAAAGCTATTTGTCTCTCTGTACCAGCAAAACCTGCACAGGTATACCTGTTCTTTGGAAACATTGGCATGCTCTAGTGACATGCACACAGAAAAGAGCTTGAGCCTTTGCACTGCAGGAGTTGTGTCCACTCAGCCTTTCATCACGTGTGCCACTGAGTAAATAGGGGATTCATTTTGTGCATCTCACTCCACAACCCTCTGCAGCTGCATGTTCCATGACCACCACTGCACACCCCACAGAAAGGACTGCAGCTGTCACAGCTTCCAGCCATTTCTCTGAATGTCTTTCCAAATCATGCTACAGCCATCTGCACTCATGGCAGACAGTAAAATGAGGACCAACACTAGGGCCGGCATCTCAGGAACATCCTCTCCTCCTGACAGGAGAAACAGTGTAATTGCCCAGCAGCATATGCAGGGCTGACAGGAGATGCACAGCAGAAAGACAAGAGGGAGTGGGCAGAGAGGGATATAAGGGGAAGAAAAGAAGGAATGGAGATGTGGAACAACACAGTCAAAACAGAAATGGGGCCACAGAGAGTCAAATACCATGTGCCTGGGATTTGCAGCTGGGGGTGCACTGTTCCTGGTGTCAGCTGTTCCACTCCTTTCCATGCAGCATGGCAGAAAAATGCCAGGCACACTCAGCAGGTTTCCATCTCAGTGCACTGGTATTAATGCAAGACATCTCCTGCTCTTTGTTCTTCTGCCTAATGGAAACTCACCTGAAAAGTTAGTGCAGACACTGCGTACCAAAAGACCTCTGGCTCCCAGACCAGAAGAGCTATCTTCCTCATCACTGCCATGGATGTGCTCATGCAAGATAGCAAAAAAAATCAGGAAGACAACAATAATAAACAGATCATAGAATCATAAAATTGTTTAGGTAGGAAAAGACTTGTAAGATCATTGAATCCAACCATTAACCTAACACTGCCAAGTCCACCACTAAACCATGTCTCTAAGTTCCACATGCAGACAGATAAACATGCAAACACACATTCACACCTGTAATAAATCCCCAGCAAAGTTTCTCCTAATTCCATGACAAATTATGAGATTCTTCTGCCTTCCCTCAGCAAGGAAGTGAAGGTATAGAAAAAGTCTGGGGGCACAGAGCTAGTAAGAACATAAGAGATCCAGGTCTGATTGATTAAAGGTTTCACCTGGAGTTCCTGCCACAACCCAAAACTGAGAGCTCCCTCTTCCTTGAAAATACTTTCCCTATCACAATGGAGAGAAAAACTAGCATTCACGAAATAATGAAATGTTTTCTAGCAACTTCATTTTCTTTCTTTTTGATGCATTGTTAAGAACCTGAGCATCAGTTCTGCCTCCTTCAGGTCAGCAGGCTGTCTTATTTTGTGAGTACCACAATTATGCAGTAGTAGTAGTAGTAGCAGTACACTTCTCTTGTCAACTGCCTTTTTCTGATTATTCTTTGAAATATCTCAGATGCATTGGTGGGGGTAAAATAGAGGTTTGAGGGGCATCTCTATAACTGAAATCTGATGCTTTCAGAGTTAGAAGACCTGCATACCACAAGACATTTGCAATAAATATTGTTTCATATTAGGGATGAGCACAGGTGCTCTGGAGAGGGATCCAGCAATGATTCCCTGCCTAGTCACATACAGCCATTCCTCCTGACTGGCTGCTGTTACGGTTTTTACTACTATAATTAATGCTAACAACAGTAATAATAGTATTATCTAAAGTTTGGTAGAGCTCTCAATTAGTAGATCTCATAATACTTCCCAGGAACCATTAATTTCTCAGTTTGTCAGTGGCATAAATGAGATGAACTAAAGCGCCACTTACTGTCAAATGTGCATCACTGTCTGACACTAATAGGACTGGCAATTGCCTTTATCCATGTATGTGAGCATAATTACTTATGGTTGTTGTCTGAAGTGCTGCCATAAACTAAGAATTAAAAAGTCTCAAATGCTTTTAAATAAGCTGCCTGCCAGAATAATCAAGAGGGACATCAGCATTCAAAATCTTTAGAGATATAATTTAGACAGTGAAACGTTTCAGTTGGTTTTTCATATTTTCTTCCTACCAAATTGTAAATGGAAACTTTCCATTATTATCAGACAATTTTCTTGTATGTTTATGTTTTTATTGTATGTTTCTGTTTAAAAATTTCTGCATGGACTTAGTCCATGACTAGTACAAAGCCAATGGCACCTCTGTGCTTGCTTATTCATGCACCAGTGCAAACCCCTGTGCTAGTACAGAGAATCAACACCACAGCCATTTCCACAGAAGCCAGCCCAGCTCAGAACATATACACCCTAATTCTCCCTAATAAACTCTGCTAAGAAAAGTAATTACCTGAAGTATAAAGTCACCTGAATGAAGGCACATAGTGTTGAAGTTAGTGGGAACTTTTTGTAAGTTTTGATGTGCATTAGGATTTAAAGTTAGTGAGACAGTTTTTAAAGCCTAACTTCTTGTTCCTTGTATTATGGGTATGGGCAGGGAATAAAAGGTCATAAGAATGAGTTAGAAGAGCATTATTTATATATATGCAATGTAAATTTATCTGCTGGAAGCATGTTGCCAAGCAGAGTAATAAGTGTTGTATTAAAATTTTCAGGATTATACCTAGTATCTTAATTTCTGTTTTATAGTTAAGTAAAAATTTCTCTTTAATATATAATGATAATATAGTCCATAAAATAATTACATTTTTAATTAATTATGACAAAGTTATACATTGCATGATTTAGAACAGATTGGTAGAGAAGAAGAACTCTGCTATTCGTTGACTCATGTATTTCATACTATAAAAACACGTAACAAACATAGCAGTTATAAAATTTACCCTAGGAAAAAAGTTTTGAAAATTAATACACAGGCTGCTAACTTGGTCACTGCAAATAAAAAGAACATTCATTTATGCAGGCAAGTTGGACTCTGATGAGGTTGAACACTGCGGCTGAGCAATCAAGGTGCCTTTTGCTTCCAAAAATGAGTAATTTTTACACCATACTCAGTACAGCTACTCACAGCATTATTTTTAGCTTTGTTTGCAATAATGCATTGGAATATCTGCCCTGAGCTACGAGTTTGTGACATAGTACAAGTGCTTCTTGTGCAGACTCATTACAAGACCCAGCTGTGGCCTAACAACTTTCTGTCCTCACGTTGCAGGCAAAGCTTATTAAAAATTGCTAACAAAAGTTGCTGGTAAACTGCATAAGACCAGATGTATCATGAAGGCACATAAGTTTTCCTTTTGCATACTTTTCATGGACACACTAAGACAGCCAAGGTATTTCTTTCTGGTTTACATTTTTTTAATTGCAATACTGGGTGTGCCCAGTCTTGCAATTAAAATTGTGTGAGATTAAAATTTATTTCCCCCATACTTCTGTGCTAAAATTTCCCCCTCAACACCTCCCTTGACTATGCCAAAGTGTTGCACTGACCTGAATGGAAAATCACAAAAGCATCATTGTAGGAAAGAAATGTTGGAAAAGGTAATAAATGCATAATCTTTTCCTCATGAACATTATCTGGCTCCTGTTAACAGCAGAGTTACATACTGCAAAATATGTTTTGGGGTTTTTTAGACTGAAACAGCCCATTCCTAGCAGTTCATTCATTCACTAGGCACTCTGGAAACCATAACTCTACTTGTATGAATTGTCCCCTTATGTATGCTAAATATGGACAACAGCTGCATTTAGCAGATTTCATTGATTGCTCAGTGCTCCTGAAGTGTAGGGAAGTGCTGTGTACATTTAGGCCTAAAACATTTTACAGGCCTCTTTTTCGTTATCAGCCAAGGGCAGTTAATCCCTGGAGGAGAGGAGGTACAATGTGTTTTTAGTTTGCTGTTCTCAGTGTCAAACTTGATTGTCTTTAATTCTCCTCCATTTCTTCCTAAAGCAAACAACTGGTTGTCTGCTTCATATTCCCCTGCGGCTCTGCTATTTCAGGCTGCTTGTCTGAATTTCCTTGAAGAATACACTTTCTTCCAGACTTCAAAAGAGAATTATCAAGTGGGCATGGCTGTGTAACTAAAGATTACTTTTTCACTTAGCATCCTCCTCATGTTTTTCCACACACTAATTTTTTTTTTCAAAATCAGCTTCCTCTGTACTTTGAACAAAATCTTAATCTTCTTTCTCTGTCCTATATTTGTCTCCAGTTGCATGGAGACAGAAGTTTGATGGGAGCACACAGCTGTGATAACTACTGAGGGACTGTCTGAGAAAGGAAGAAGTTGGAGATGATGGTTCTTAGCACAAAGACTGTTGTTGGCAGAAGTCTGAGATGAGGTCCTGAGGGAAGCACTTCTGCTAGGAGGAGTGCTTTGAGGAAGAGGATGAGATAATTTAAGGTGAAACTATAGGAACTGGAAAAAAATGGGAAATATTAGAAGGAGAATATAGCAGTGAAATCACAGCAGGATGAGAAAGAAATGGTAAGTACAATTCAGTTCCTGAAAGAGAGGCATTTAGTGCTATTTGATATACTCTATAGTACTTTAGATATCTCCATGGGACTGGCAGCTAAAATACAGAACATAAGTGAGTGTTCCTGGACTTGCAGGGGAACATTTCCAAGGACATTTCAAAGGAAAATAGATCCCTATGAGTATTTGATTGAACTATTCCTGGTATATGTGGCAGGACATAGAAATTAGGGAGAAACAAGGACCACTCTATAAAGAAAGCACAAAAAAGTAATCACAAAAAATGGTAAAAGCTAAGTAGAGAAAGGAAAACTTGACAGATCATATTAAAGAGAGAAAACATGCTGAAGAGTAGAAAGCACAGAAGCAAGGGATCTCTGGGGTAACAGTAAACAAGCAGAAAACTGCAGTGCTGCTTAAAAGCTCCACTAGTGAGCTACTGGCAGACACTCCCTACGCAAGTCAGGTTTAACTTCGAAAATATCCATGTCCCACAAGGCCTCAAGTTCAACACAGCTCTTATTCTGTAATGCCACGACCTCATCCATGGGTATATTGCATTAACATGTAGAGTTCTAATGCTACATTTTACTTAAAGGTAATAATTTTATATTTTCTAAATCAAAAGCTAAAACTAAGGACATAAGTAGGTCAGCCATTGAAGCACATACTTTGCTTATGTCTGAATCCATCTTTCTTACCAGTTGGTAAGAGTGAGCAAATGAAGGATCATAAAGTTCTTTATCCAGTAGAAGGAGAGGGGAAGGAAGAGGGTGGAAAGGAAGCAGCTTCATCCTCTTGCCTTAGATCAGCTGGGCATGACTTCAGGCAGTGGGCTGTTTTTGAAGCTGGAAGCAAGAATTAAATTGATATGTTCAGATCCAGGCTCAAACTGAACATTTTTCCCCATGACTTGCATTTGCATATTCAATTCAGATCCTGATTTAGTTTGATTAAGAACTGGAAAAAGATGCTATTTAATAACAATTCGGCCTGGATAGACTAGAAAATAAAGAAAGATGGCAAATAATTCAGCCAAATAGGTTTTTTTTATTGCCAAACATATCTATAGATTTCATTGATTCTTCTATGGGAACAAGGAATGTATTCAAGATGGGAGATAAGGGCTTACCTCCAGTGGCCCCAGATTGCCCATCTTAGGGTTTTAAGTCTGTACAAAATGTTAACGTACCGGAAGGAAAAAATAGAATTTATTGCAACCCCTAATGTCTCACCACATAACCAAAATTCTGTAAACATAAATTGTTCTGTAGAAGGCATTTTAGCAGGCAATATACTGCATTAAGAATCGAACTGGCTCTGGCGATGGCTTGACATGCAAACTTGACTTCCTGTGTTCTTGTGTACCTTTATCCATTTTTCTTTCACTGCTAATGAGCTGCAGCACGTACAAAGTGTTTTGTAGTACCCTGACCAAAGGAGAGCCCTAGTTCCTATGAGATTTCTGAATGCACAAGTAAAAGTATTAAGAAAGGGTATCCATAGCATCCAACTGTATGATCCTAATTTAGCCTTGGAGCCCACTCTGTTAGTAAACCACAGTTCCGGGGAACTGCCTATGGCTCTTTACTGCTAGGCAAATGTTACCCCTGTTTAGTGAAGTCTGGTGCCTATTGCTCAGCAAGATAACATCCTCCCAATGGAAATGTACCACATGTTTAGAAAGGCCTCATGGGCCTAAAATGAAGCAAAACAAAAGCAAAAGACGAAAACTTCAGTTCAGCTGTTGATTTCCTATTGTACTTCTCACAGAAGAGGGAGAGTAAGAAGAAAGATACAATGTAGTTTTTATTTCAGAACAACTGAGAACCACCCACATATCACTGTAGCATACAGTCATTTCATACATGTGAATAGAACCATCAGTGCCCAGCCTGGGAACACAGTTCATGTTTTCCCTAAGAAATTAAAGTAACATTAATCCTTGATGAATTGAAGTATCTTCTAAATACCAACCCCTGCAATTTCTTTTAAAAGCATTTTTTATCACCAGACTATAAATGGGACAATATGCCTGTAAGCATGTCACTCTGTAGAGAACAGAAGCTGAATACCTATGATAAAGAACTGTCTAATTAGTCTACATTTTTTAAAAATTTTTTGCTGTCAACCATTTAAACCATCTTTATGGAACCACATTTCCCAGGGAAGCAATTGAAATGACAGGATGTGGATCCCTGAATATAAACCTTCCTCAAAGAAGAATATAAACTTTCCTCAAAATTGGTCCTATTTCTGTTGAGTTATAGAAAAGTATCTTTTCAGTGCTATTTTATATTGGAAGTGCTAGGCATAAAATTACAGAAAGATATATTTAAAGGTTTTTCAGGGCTCCAGAAACAATACTTTTCAACTAATGTACAATAGCTTATTTCAAATAACAAGGCCAATGATTTATTTTATGGTATATGGTAAGTGTCCCTAAACTTAAACAGTTTAAAGCATAGCTGTTGGTTTTTCAGAGGACATAAAGCCGATGCATTAACAGTGGCATGAACAGAATACTGTGAGGTTGAAGAAAAAGGTCTTGAATATTAAAGCTGTCACTCCAGGGGAAGATGGAGGCTATTTTTGGATCTTCCTTTTAAATTGTGCTTAGAGCAATAATGCATTCATTATCAGACTCCATGGGTACTTCTACAAGGTAAAACCTATTCTGTATGTAGTGGTACAGAGACGACTTTCTAAGATACTTTTACATAACTTAGAAAACATAAAGCATATTTCAATAAATATAAGTATCTTTAGCAAATCTCAGAGGAGCTATTTTCCAATACCTCATTATGTATCATGCCTTCTTATTCTAACAGCAATTAGGCACCAGGGAGGAAACAGATCTAATACCAGGAAAAACAATTAAATTAGAGATGGAATAGACTTTTTTTGTTCTAGTTATATCCCTGAATATGAATCTGATATTACATAATCAATAAACTGTTAAGAACAGAGGTGAAAACTCTGCCTAATTATTTATTGGACATTGGTGTTTATAGATTTGCATAACTCAGCTCTTCATGCAGTGCAATTTGTATGCTGTGATTTACAAATCACATATAGTTAATTTCTGGTTTTTTCAAGGCCAGGGTTCTACAACTTGAAAGTTTAAAAAATAGGAAATTTAGAAACTGGGGAAGTTTTCATGTTCACACTTACCATGACTTTCAGCAATGCATCTCTTCACAAAATACTTATTCTCATCCTTAACACCCAAAGCACTATGATATTTAAAAAGGGGCTACTAATGTTTGCTTGCAAAAAGTCTTTATTTCATTTTTTACCTTAGAGAAGGATTAATTGTGATATTTGGCTTCCCAATATATATAAGCAGAAATAAAAATCCCTGCTAATTTTAATATGTCTCTGAAGCACAAAACTAATGACTACTCTGAAGTTCACACACTAGAAATAAAAAACCCCAAACCTCTCTTTTGCCATCTGAATTGGCAGACACCAGATGTCGCAGGTTTTGTGTTTACCTGCCATTCATTATTGGAAATCTCTTAATGTCAGCCTTCAGGAGCATTTTTGTCACTCTGTAAAGGAAGAATCCTGATTTTCCTTCCATATTCAATATACAATAGACAACAGAGATGGTATTACAAATAGAAAAAAAGTTCCCTGAGCTTCATTAAGTTAGTGATTATTTGACTACAGGCCCTAACATGAACATTTTCCAAAATACTATGTTCATTCTTTCAAAATACTATGTTCATTCTTTTTGCTACAAAAACCACCCCAACAAATCAGTGCCTTTAGATATATAGCTTCTAGGTACCTATATACCTATATCTAAGTTTTATTTTAGCTAGCTTCAAAAATTTCAAAAGATACCCCTTCACTTACGCTGCAAGGACACAGGATAGCCTTAGAATTCTTTTTATTTGAAAATTATTTATATGAAAGGATTTTTAGTTGTGTGTATGTATATAACATATTACCTATGTGTGCTCTGAAAAATAGAAAAATGAGTGGATTTGGAACTATAACTATACTTTTCCATGTTACATGGAGCATCAAGTTTCCATAATGAACGCACCAGTGACATCACTGAGATTTTACTTTTGTACATGCAAACAGAATCCAGACAAGACTGGACAAATACATCAAATAATAACAAGCCATATTACTTATTGCATATTTATTAGGTGTATGTTTGGCTTTGATTACACTTTGTGTGTACTATATGCATCATTTTCAGGCATCTCTGCTATAAATAACTAGAGTGGTAGACTCTGTGAAGAAACAAATGGACTCTGTAAGACAATATTCTTGCCTATACCAACATCAAAAATTAAGAACCTAACTGGGAAAAAAACTTGGCATACCACATCAAATGTTACAAGCAATGTATTAATCAAATATACTAGTCACAGGTTTACTGTGGTGAGCTATGGAAACAGGTCACATTGTACTTTTCTGTAATTTTTAGAAGGAAGTCTGAGCATGTCTCCCACTCTCCCTCATTTGTTTTGTCAGCAACACTTGTCTCTTTGATGTCTAATTGCAAATTTTCTGTATAATGCAATTCTGCTGGTACCCACTACACCCAAGCTCTACTTTATCAAACCAAATTGATTATTACTGGTCTGAAGTTAAAATTCCTGATTCAGTTCTCAACAGAGATGTTATAAATCCGCAGATAACACTGAATCCTGTAGGTCACACATGGCCGTTCTGAAAAAACAGTTCATAAACTTGCAGTCCCTGTCAGAGTCCAGTTACTACAAGCAATTCAGAGGAGGAGGCAACAATAAAAACTGTCATCCCATCCAAAAGATGGCAAATGACACAGGGGTATCAGGATGGGAAAAAGCACAAGCAACAGTGCAGTCATCTATGTCAATTTGAAGAGAACATAGTTTACAATTCAATGTTATGTATGATAATAACAATAAGATAAAACAATGAAAAAGAAAAATACAACAGAAGAAAAGGTTTTTTAAGTGAATATGAGGATAAAGGTCACAATGAATATAAGAGTTGGTAAAGCCATCACTGCAATGCAGTTACAGAAGAGGAAATCAAATAAGTGAAGAAATTGCCTTTTAGAAATGTTTCTATGCTTTTATTACAGAATCAGCACCAACTCAGATTTAAATCTCAGGGCCTTTTCACATTTATTGCTATGTAAATTGCTAATGTTTCAACTGGAAAAACTCCAGCCCTTAGTGCTGGTGAAGGGGGAGAAAGGCACAACATTTTTAAAAATAGGAACATCTCTATTGTACCAAGCCCTGGAATAAAATCTCACCACTGGGGCCCATGTTAAACTCTTACAGCTACCAACATAATTGAAAAGGTTTATCTTCCTAGAAAGAAGACAACTTTCACTGAACTACTGTAAAGCACATGTTTTACCATTTCCTCCAATTTCCTCTTGGCTGCCATCCAGTAGATCATATATAGCTGCTGTACTGCAATATCCAGTGGGCTTTAAAGCCTTTTCTGCAGGGACTAGTGGTATGCACACTATAACCATTGCATCATGTCATTAAAAGCAGAATAAATCTTGGTGCACATCGCACTGGCATGTATCTTAGATGGGAAAAACAAGTTATTGCAGAATTATTTATGTGATCCATTCAGTTCCTCAGAGATACACCTGGTATTGGCCTCACATAATTACTACAATCTCTAATTTTGCTTCTAGAATACAGGTTGTATTCATAGTTGTAATACACCATGCTAAACATTACATGGTAGAGGTCTGCAGCAGGGAATGCACTTTTGTTCATAAGATGCTCTCGAGATTTGAGGAATCAGTATGGATACAGAGAATTCCTGTTAGCTTCACAAATTTTTGTGGTTCTCTTTTGGTTTACTGACTCACACTAGACAATAATAAGAAACTGTCTCCACTTACAGTCAAAGAGAAACATGCTTTACAATCACAGAAAGTGATAATATTCAGATTTGAATGTGAAGCCAGTTTAAGCTCAATATCCAAATTTAAAAGAAGACTCTGAAAATTTGAACATAGCTTTAATTATATTAAAATAAACAGTGTGTAAACTCCAAAACAGCTGAAGTCTGCTGAGTTTATCTATAAGCATACGTCTGACCAAATGTAAGAAAGAAATTTCTTCCTATGAGGGTGGTGAAACATTGGCATGGGTTGCCCAGAGAAGTGGTGGACATCCCATCCCTGGAAACATTCAAGGTCAGGTTGGACAGGGCTCTGAGCAACTAATCTAGTTGAAGAGGCCCCTGCTTATTGCAGGGGTGGTGGGACTAGATGACCTTTAAAGGTCCAAGGATGCATCTACTTAAGCATCACTGTAATTAAAATAAAATAAACTCATCAGATGTGCGGGTTTCAGCTGGGATAGAATTACTTTTCTTCTCAGTATCTGGTAAAGTGCTGTGTTTTGTATTCAGTTTTAGAATAATGTTGATAATACACAGATGTTTTAGATGTGGCTAAGTAGTAGCTACTCTAAGCCAGGGACTTTTCAGTGTCTCATGCTCTGCCAGTGAGGAGCTGCACAAGAAGCTAGGAGAGAGCATGGCCAGGACAAAGGGATATTCCACACCACAAAACATCATGCCCAGTATATAAGCTGGAGGAATTTAGCTCAGACTTCTCCTTGGGGACAGGCTGGACATCCATCAGCAGGTGGTCCACAATTATATTGTTCATCACTTTTTTTAACTTTCTATCTTTTTGTAGTCTCCCTTTTCACTACATCATCATCATCATCATCATCATCATCATTGGGGTTTTGTAATTATTAATATAAATATTATTTTAATTATTAAACTGCTCTTATCTCAACCCACAGGCTTTACTTTTTTTCCTATTCTCCATCTCATCCCACTGGGGCAGAGGGGATGCACAGTGGGCTAAGCTAATGGCTGCATGGTACTTAGTTGCTAGCTTGGGTTGAACCATGACATCAGTTAACTCAGCACATTTTTCTTGAGGCTGGGAAAGTCAGTTGATCATTGCCATTACTACTTTTAAGTCCTTGGGAGGCGGTCTGATACTCCAGTGACAGAAGTACACAAAGTCTGAAGGAGGTAAATGGATTTTCTAATTGAAATCTAAAATATTATTATCAGGTTTTCCAGAAGATGTGATGTTAGTCCCAAGGGCAATACAGTGATGGGGACCCACTGCTTGACGTTATAAATCCCATACAGTTTTTCATTTCTGTCCCTTTCATCTCCCTTGTAACATGAACCATCTACATGCAGAGAACTGAATGGAAGGGACTTTTTACCAGGAAGATTAGTGCCTGGATGGGATGAAATGCACTTTCTTTGTAATCTCTGTAAACAATGAATGATCTTTCCTGCAACAGCGACTAACTAGGCACTACTGAATCCAGACATTAATTCATGAACATTTCACAATATTTTCAGAAATGGGCAAGCAGTTGTAGGGGCCAGAAACTTTGCAAGTAGATGACATCACACTGCAGCTTCCATCTCAATCAGTTATCACTTGAATGTCCAGAAACACATGCACATTTTTTTTCTTTTAAACCGTGAGTTATATAAAATAGGAAAAATACTTTTTTTCAAAATAAGAATCTGGCCTTTTTGTACACTTAATTCTCCACCTGCCTAAATTACTTCTCTGAATAATATTTTTAGTATTGTGTGAAGACATTAGTGTGAAGCTTTATAATGGAAATCGTTGTTTAGTCTGTATCCAACACAACTGGATACAGACTAAACTGTTGTTTACTGCGTATCCATCACAGTATTACCTTTCATCATGTAGGGAATTTCTATCTTCAAGCAAAATCATCACTTGGAGTGTGGAATACAAGTACACTACATGATTCTGCTGTTGTTATTGTGGTTTTAGTAAATTGTTATTTCAACTCATAATCTCATTTATTGTCCCTTTCTTACAAATAAGGGGCAGAGGGAATGGCTTAGTTGGAATTTAATTTCCCTACTGGTGGTAAAACCAGCACACTGAGCTACAAGCTGGCCACAAAATACACTGACAATTTAAAATACACCTTTGGTAAAGTCATGGCTTTAACAAGAATTCACACTTAATCATAACACTGTAGAGATGACACTATATTTCATTACCTGGAGTTGAGTTCAGGATCTATCTCTCTGTGTTATAATTCACTGGTTTATAGTATTGAACTGAATGTATTTGAAGTACAGACTATGACAGGCAATAATGGAGCGCGTTTAACTACAAACTGTGACAGGCAATAACCACTCTCTGGTTATCAGGGAAGTATTATACTCCTAGAAATCTTGAAACACTAGTAAGAGAGACTAACATGAGTCTATAAATCTAGTGAAGACATCTGCATTAGTCTTTCCTCAAATGATAGTGACAAGACAAATTTCAAGCTGTAGCTATCATGAATTTAAGTTCTGACAACTTTCTTGTTAGAGTGCAACAAATATTAAATAGTTGGTTACAGGTCTCCTTGGGCACTTGTGAGAGACAGCAGAGGAAAAAGAAATAATGGTAAGAAAAACCCATAAAGCATCTTCAAATAGCTCTAAGTGTATGAACACCTAATATAATGGAAGTCCTTTGTATAGACTTCCACTCAATAATTCAGAATATCATGCACCTTGAAAAACATGAGGAAAAAATAAAGCAGCATTGAAATGCATGAACAGCAACTTTTCTGTATGCCTTTGTTAATGAACGTGTAATGTTTTAATCTAACAGCAACTTTAGCTTTATAACTGGAAACTTAGACATTTTGCAGTATTTAACCTTAAGTGCTTTGGAAAGAAACTGCAAAAAGTAATCTAGTTATTCTTTCCATGTTGAAAAATGACTGTGCTGGGATGGGGATAAAACCACCCCAAGTGTTTCTTCCTCTTAATCTAAAGTTTGGAAGCAGTCCAAGTAACTTTGAAAAGATCATTTGAATATTTAAATAGCTACTTACCACACCAAGCCTTAAACGTAACCAACAAATGCTAACAAAAATATAAATGCAATAATATTATAAAATACTAAGTTATAAAAACTAAATTGACATGAATAAACTCATTTAGGTAAGAACTCAGTCTTGCATCTATCATGCTGAAAGAAGCATGTAGCATGTGCTTTTTTTTTGTTCAGTCTAATGCTCTCCCAACTGAGCTATTGAAATATCCAGATGTCGACCTCACTTGCAATGGGACAATGAGCAGTTCCAGCAAGATTTTTTTTTTAATCTTTGGAAAATGTAATAAAACATAAAAGGTGTTTGCAGTCCTTTGTGACAGAAAGCATTAGAACAAAGGAATGCACGTTACCAAGCACTTTTCAAGTATCACATGCTGCTTCCTTTTTCTAGCTGCCCAGTATTTTGACTAAACTATAAAACAAGTACCAGAAAAAAATAAAACAGAAAATTATACAGGGCTTTGATAAAAACTAAGCAAATCCAAGAATTCCTTTTTCCTTCTTTTGTCTTGGAATCATGGCTAAGTGAAACTAAGTGCTTTTCATGCATGTGTCTTAGTTTTTCTTTACCTTGTTAAAGGGTAAGTAACTCATTACTTTTATAAAGGTTTTTTAATGCATTCTTGTCACTGAGATTGCTTTTTATGACTCATTCAGGTACATCTGCTGCATTCTTCCATTTATTGCTACCTGAAATTTTATATGCAAGAAACTCTGCAATGACTGCATTTGCACTCTTAAGAATTTTTCTTTTCCTTTCTACATTCTTCTCCATCACCTAGTCTCACCTCATTGAGGTTTTATTGCTAGTGAAAGAACATTTACTTACATGAAGCAAGCACCCCTTTTCACAAACACACATGAAACAGATGACACAGCTATAGAAAACAAGATATATGCATCCAAATTATACGGTACTGCAAATGCAGTTTGATGACATTAAATTCACAGGACAAATGTACCCCTCAGGTCAGCATTATTCAGATCAGTACAGATGATTGGATAATTTGGCTTATTCAAAAAGCATTCCTTTATGTGATTTATATGTCACCCATTGAGAAGAAGTAAGTCTTTGTACTGTCTCCTGTAGGGAACAAGGATTATGACAGAAAATGCTGAGCTGCCAGTACAGGTCTTGGGTCCACCAGCACTTTTTTAGTCCAATCTCTTCAGTGTCTATTTAATATACTTATTGGCTCCTACTGATATAGCTTCTAATCTGAGGAACATGTATTCTTAAAATCTTGGGGTCTGAGAAATAGCACTGTTCCTATTCTCACAGGTGGGTGGAATGAGGCACAACTATTTAAAATCATTTCTAAGGATCAAAGAACAAATTCCTGCTCCTCTGCAGTTTAAGTCTGAGCTACAAATGCTCTAGTCAACTTAATGACTTCTGAACTCTCAAACTCACTAAGGAACAAGCAAACCAGGGCAGTGCCTGGATAGCATCAGTCTGATGTGGGGCACATGCATGCCTAATGAGTTCACAAACCACAAACTATGTTACAGCAGAAAAAAGTCTTCTCTTCCACAGGTCCCTGGCATATCCATCAGGGCCTCACTAGAGGACAGTTCTAGGGCTGAGACAGGATAAAACCCATTTAAGTACTGAAATCAATGTTGCTGCACAACAATAAAATGGGGTAAGACTACAAGGACTCTGATGCACGCTGCTGAGTGCATGTGTCCTGAAACTACACAGGCACCTTCCCCAAAGTCTGGGAAGACGAAGGTTCAGCACAAGCTTTTTCTGCTTCTTTCATCCTGCTGCAGCTGGTGCAGCAAGCACACAGCTTAGAGCCATTACAGGCAAAGGAAACAAACTGCAGCATGGAAGACAGGGCTGCTGAAGCACAGCTGTGCTTTGGTTACATGGTGCTGGGCCTGATGCCTTTGGTAGGGAAGAAAGGCCTCTTGTGGCCGTAAAAGCCTTCCTGAGACTACTTATGGGGAAAAATACCCATCATTAGTATAGATAGGAACAAGGACCTCAGACTGAAAAGATGCTTTGTCAGTGACACAAAGTCTCATTATGGCATCTGCTATTGGCTCTGTGAAAAGAAGCCACAGAGCTGTGTACTTAAATCCTCTGAGTCCTCTGTGTTGGAAAAGGGACTTCTACCTGCCCTGAATACATAAATCCATCCTCTTTTAACATTGCAAATACATGCTTTCTGGCCCTTTGAGATCCAGACTGTCTCTAATAAAGAAGCTGAGGAATTTAACACTCTTCCTTTCGGCTGTTGAAAGCGCTTGCCCACCACTGTCATATCTGTCACCTAGAACCTCCTTTAGTAAACTTCCCCAGTGCAGCTTAAATCTAAAACTGATCTAGGGCCACTGGGCTAAATCTGAGAGGAAGTTTTCAGAGGTAGGTCAGGGAGCCTTTCCCAGGTGTGAGGTAATGAAGGTTAGCTGAGCCTTCCTGCAATCCCTGGCTCCCAGGCAAAGCAGAGTGTCAAGTGAAGATTCATGGTTAATGTCAGTAATTTGGGAGCAAGGGTTTTCAGAAAAGAAGACTTGTGTTAATTGTTTTGTGTGAACAAAGGTTTCTGATTGTTTTTTTTTCCTCTTCTCTCACTTAAGCTTCAAAGTAGCCAGTAGCTTTGCAATACATGTCTGTGATGTTTCAGATGTATGAACATTCTGTAATTACAGTGTGAAAATCTGTGGAAGGATATTGTTGCCACTTCCTAGCCCCAAAGCTGTTACAAGGGACCAAAATTGCTTGTTTTGTAACTAAAAGACAGTGTTTAATATTAAAACTAGTTCATTCTAAATCTGTTAGCTTCAAAACAGTCCTATTTGTACATAACTTGGTGATCCAAATTCATTCAGTTGCCTGTTTCGGTGTATTACTCTGTCTGATTCAGCTGTAGGAATCAGCAAAGGTAAAATCACTGGTGAATTGATCTGCTTCAAGCTTATGCAAATCACCAACATCAAATTTCTCAGTGGCCTAATTTGTGAATCAGCAAGAGTTTTACTGAACCTAGAAACTGCCACTGATGTCTGACAGCATATTAAAGTACTTGCTTTCCTAATTTTTTTCACTTTTGATAGATAATAGCTTTATAATAGCTTTAAAATTTTCCCATCCCCACCACTATAGTTTCTTAATTAACAGCAGCCTACCACCTTAAGTATACTGTATATAATTGTACACTATTTAATATTCCCTGACTACTTTCAATTTACAGTACCTCCTTTCCTTCCCCCCTCACAGAAGAATATTATATTTTGACCCCTTTCTCCCATTTATATCTCCTAAACTGCAGTAGCTGTTGCCTTTTCCCTGCTGTTTAAAATGTCTTCCAAGCCATCCATCAATTTATGTCAGAGTGGTGCAGTGAGGGAAATGCAGCAGGGCTCTGCACCTGCACCAAATCCAGAGTTATGCTGGGCTAGTGAATAAATGCAGCAAACAAGCTGCAGCATAACAAAAAACAACCCAGCAGATTGAATACAGCGATGGATAATACTAATGTCTTAAATTAAATACGTCTGACAGTATCCTCATCTATCTCTCACACTTGATGCCAGGATGTAACTTAACTTCAGCACAGGCCACAGCAGCCTGCAGCATTACAACTGGGAAAGAGTCGTGATCCAAACAGGGGGAGAGATAGGGGAGGGGGCAGCCACGCAGCTGTACAGCACAGACATCAATGGAAAAATATATTTTGAGTCAGCTGATCCTAATGGAAAGAATAAAGCCTCATCCCTGCTGCTATACCTATGTCTGGTTATTACTTGGATTTCCTTCCACAAAAATATCAACTTTCCACAAATATCAACTACAGGGCAATGAATTCGTCTGCCCTGTAGTTCATGTACATCTCATGCAATTAACTTGTCATAGCTAAGACAAGTTCTTGCAATGTTTACCCATCTTCCAAAAGCTGGTACAATATAATGTATTTGAAGTCATGACATAAGAGAACTGAAACGAGAACTGCATTTCTGAAATGTACAGGCTTTTTTAGATCGCTTATTTGTATTTACTTAACCTCCAAGCTAGTTTTGCTCTAATATGATCTATACATAGCATTTGCATGATAGTGAACCCAAGACACTGCCCCAAGCAAAAGAGTGGTGGCAGTACAGGGCCAAGCCATGCAGAGCACAAGCCCCAGTGGAGTGACACCAGTGCCGGAGGCATCTGCTCAGAACAGTCTGAGGCTGCAGCATGGCACAGTGCAGATGATCTAGTTTCTGAGGGGGCTTGTCTGCCCTAGATCTCCATGGCTTTGTCACACAGGGCAGTAGGAGCATTAAGCCATGGAAGCTCTCATTAGCCATATTGCTCCTGTCTTCCCAAATACCACGTGGTCCCAGTTGCCATATTGCCTTCATCTGGGAAACAACACAGGGCACTACCTTAGGGAAGTGCTCTTGTTTGCTCGGTGGTGAACATCCTTTTGTGGGTAAAACACTCTGTCTCTTTTGTAAACTTTTTGTTACTAATATTGTTGTGGTTATTGCAATTTTCAGTAAATTGTTATTCCAATTCATAATGTGTCCTAGTGCTCCTCCATTATCAGAAGGGGAAGGGGAAAGGAAGAAGCTTGAGTGTGTTTAATTTTCCAGCTAGGTTTTAAACCATTACGTCATCCTTCTTTATTAAAGTGTAAATCCTGCAACCGTCCCCAAGTACCCATCTCCTGCACTGCACATGGTCCCTTCCCCACTTTCACTGGAATGCAGGAATAAAAGCAGACACAGCAAAAGAGGGCAATGCCATCCACTTATGCATATCGACATAAGAGAAGCTAAAGAAAAGGCTCACCCTGAGGGGCAGCAAAGGTTGGGTCAGCTGTCAGCACTGCAAAGGGAAACCAGAAAAGGAAGACCAAGGGCTAGTAAGAGAGCCAAAATTCTTTCTGCACCACAGTGAAGCACATCTAGACCATATTCTCTTTAAGATTGCCTGGCTTCACTGAGTTCCTTCATAATACCATGAAATACAGAAGATGATGCAACATAAAACTTTAATAGAGAAGCACTATCCCAATATAATCCTAATCTCAACAATACAGCACACAAACTGCATACATTTGGAAGGAGTGATACCAGACTTTGTCTTGATTAATATTGTTTCCAGGCTGCAATGAGTAATAATTAAATGCAAAAAATCTGCCTTTGTATACTGCTAGGGTTAATAGTTTACATATAGCAGGAGTAAAGAAGGAATAGATTTATATTATTTGTCAGCCAAATCAGACAAAATTGATCTGTGCAGAAGATTTTATATGTAAAGAAAAACATGTTGCTCACTAGAAGGTAACAATAAGACATGTCATTAGAGTATTACAAATAATCTAATTTGTATCACAGATCACATCACTACAGAATTTTGCAGGGTTCATAATATAGTCTTGTTCTCCATCTTAGGAAGTTGTCCTGTGGGCACAGGTTCCATGTTATGCTATTGTGCTTGAAATAGAAGAGATAGCTAATACTGAGTAGGGATATTTAACAAGAATCAAAACATTTAACTTACATTGCATCAATGTAAGAAGCAGTCTGAAAAGAAAAATTTATTGTAAAATTAACCACTCCTAATATTAGCAAATCCTAAAATGTGTCCTTTCTCAAGTAAATTACTCTGTCACCTTAAAAAAAATCACTTTCTGGAGGGAAACTTCCTAAAATCTCAGATACTGGTCTTGCCTAGCCCCAACTATCTTCCCATGTGCATTTTCCTGACCTCTCTTAAAGCCTTCCTTGAGTCCTCTATCCATCAATTTTTGTGTAAGACATTACAACGCTCTTGGGATTCATTTGCAAGTTATTGAAGTTGAACAGGTAATCTGAGAACTTCCACTCATATGCCTTCTAAAAAAAGTACTGAAAATCCAAAGAACTCAATTCTGATTAGAATCCTCCTACATTAGCAAAGAACTTGGCATTGCCTTTACTATGCAACCAAATTGCTTACAGCATCAGAAATATTAACATCAAGGTCTTTTTGTTTTTATCTTACCTGCTTTTCATCATCTGAGATAATGAAAACCCAACTGAAACAACTACAATGGAGCACACCAAGATGAAGAGAAAGAAAGCATAAAATTTTGCTTATTATAGATTAGTAGCTGATATCCAACTGCCCAAGAGAGATGGAGAAAGATGTTATGCTTATTTCTCTTTTCCTTCTCTGTCTCAAAACCCACCTATCACCTGTGATCAAGTTATAAAACTGCTCTTCTTAATGACTTAAAAGCCAGAAAAAATTCCACTCCCATACACATCATCTGTGGTAAAAAACCTGCATGACTTGTGTCATTTTGTTTTGGCATAAAAAGAAATCATTATGATGAATCATTATGATGAATGCTGGCTTCTGGGTATTTTGATGATATGATTCTATAAAACTAGAGTTTCAGTATTGCTGAAAATATCCTGTACTAGTTCACCAATTATAAATATTTTAAATCTCTCACTGACATTCAGCCCCACCTCATTAATTAACACTAATGATTAGGAGGATCAAATTAGTTACTAATGGATGAATACATAACAAAGCAAGGCAATGTAGCAACAAAGTCTGTTAATATGTTTGTTCAGAACAGTTTCATTCATTTTTAACGCAATGATTTATGATGAGAGTAATTAGAACCCTTTCTTTTTTATAATTATTTTTATTTATTTGAAAAAATACTTTCCATGTGGCAAATGCCACTTTGTTCAATCTGAGACATCATGTAGTAACATCTGAATGCAAGAAAAAAAATTTACAGAGAAAAGGTGCAAACCTCCCTATCTATCTGGCATCCTACCAGAGGTTACACTGCTTTGTTCAAACTAGTGTCAGGCAGAAACACTGAATCTATCTCCAGATAAACTGGTGCTCCCACAGAGCAGGGGTCAGTGTTACCCAGATTTTTGCTTGGGTCCCATATGCTGTACCCAGCCCATATTTACACAAACCTCTGCTCATGCACATTAGCCTGAACAATGCTGAGTGCCTTACTTTTAGAGCGTCAGGTTTCCAACCTGGCTGGTTCAAAAAAGCCTTGTGCCATACATTCTCATGCTAAGAGACAACCAGCAGCCTGGCAGCTCTTAATCAAGTCACCAGTAGAGATTAGGGAAGGCCTGCAAGCATCTCCTGCATCCTCTTACTGTAAGTATGTATGTATAGTGATGGCAGGATTTCCTCATATCTGTTTTGGCCCCATGTACTGTCCATAGGGCTGATCAGGACTCTTTCATACACTCTAAAATTAGCAGAGTAGCTAATTACCAATTTCTCTAAACTGAAAAATTCTAATCTAATTCTTTTTCCAGAGAAATTGTTTAAAATCCACTTCTTTTTTGTTTAATTCATTAAATGATAGAATTTCAGGAATTCCAGTGCATCATGTGTTACAATAATAATGGTACACTTAAGCCCTAAAATTCAAACTAAAAGTTAAAATTGTAGAAAATCTGAATTTTCTTAATGTGGCTGTGTTCTACATTTCTCCCTTAGGAGCATCTCTAACATTACCGGTGGGATAGTGAAGGATATATTGGAGCAGGCAACAGCTCCCATCTGGCATCAGGTGTTACCTTTCAGATAGTGTATTTATTGGAAATATACCTTCCAGAGGGATTTGAATATGAAGGAAATATAGAAGAAAACTCATTTTTATATAAAAAATTCAAAATGTTAATCAAATGCAAGTTTGTAAAATTTTGCTTTAACACTTCTTCCCAAAATATAATTTATAATCTGCCATGATAGCAAAAAGGCAGAAAAGAAACATATAAAATAAGAAGCCAAAAGCTGATAATTAAATAAGAATGTTGAGCTCAAATGATCACTGCATAACTCCCTGTAAAGGAAATGCACCACTGAACTTACCTGCTCTTCTAGCAGCTATATTTTATAGAAGCACTCCAAAAAAAAAGGGAAATTCTCAGTGGAAGCTGAGCCCATGGAAGTCAAGTGGGGGATGTATACACAGATGGACTTGTCTTGAGCTTTTCTCCCCTATGCCTTATCAATGAGCCATGAACACGTTCATCCCAGGAACCACACAACCATATTTATTAAATGTAGAACTGTGGGCAGTGGGAACAAACATGGCTGTGTCACTCTACACAGGAATGATGCCCCAGGCTGGAATCCCTGACATCTTCTGCCAGGGATTTCTCTGTTGAGTGACAGCACTGTGTTAGCAAACGTTGTAGTGCTTTGCCCAGGCTCACAGGTTACCCAGAGGCGCTCCCCAGCCTGAGAAAAGAGCCCCTATGGACAGCAAGGCTTCACACTGTTCACACTGAGACAAAGCAGTGCCCCTGAGCCTCACCCCTCTCTCTTCATTACAGAGTATATGCATGGAGTGTAAATAAACTAATTCACCAGGGAAATTATTTTCTGTGTCCCTTAATTTTCTACAGCCTCTCTTTCCAGAGGCCTGAAAAGGCTGGTATTGAGCAAACAGGCAAAAATAATTAACCTCTCTCACCTTCCAATTGATCAGCTGTGGCCATCCTCCCTTTTATCTGGCTACAAGGAATAGGTTTGTGGAACAACTTTTTAATAGTTTACCACTGGTCACTGCATGAGACATTTTGAGATCTACTGATGCAGAAAAAACTTATAATTAACTATCTGAGATCTTCAAAAAACTGAGCTAAAGGGTCAGAGATGAGATCTCAGCCCTTATCACATGTTTGGGGAAAATTACCAGCTCAGTGACAGTGCCCAACCTCCTGCTAGCAACAGTCTACTCTAGAAGGATTTAACTTTTGGTCATTATTTTTCACATGGAAATTCTGTTTCCATGCTGCTCCAATGAAACACTTTGAATGAATGTGCACGTTTGCCTTTCTAGTAACCCAGTTGCAGAGATTTCTAAATATTCACAGGTAATGGGTGATGCAGATCTCAGAATAGCTGTCTGCCTCCAAGTACCTTTTAACATTACTCAATAAAGCACCTGTGAAAATGGTTCCAAACTTGTGTTACAAATAATCTTCTCAAGATAAGACAGTTCTCTCCATAAATGAAAAAAGCATGGATATTTTTGTTCTGGACAAAACCTTCTCCAGATTTTGACCAATGACTTGCGGAAATGGTCAGAAAGTGTCTTACAATAACTGTTTTGTTAGAAAGTCAGTGCTCTCCCATGGACTGTTCTGTGTTATGAACAAAACCCCTTTTAGCAATGCTGACATAGGAGTTCTTGTAACTCTTCTGCCCCATTTTTAGACAGAGAAAAGGCAGAAGAGATTGGAGATCACATCGACTGCTGTGTTTTGAGTCGTGTTTTGTTCAGTGATGTCACACATCTTATGGTCAGTGACAGCCCTGAAGGGATTTAGAGGAAGAGAAGTGAAGGGGGAAGTGGAGCCTTGCAGGGTTTCATGGATGGCACTGCTTTCTGGAAGCAAAAAGCATGACCACAGCAAGTGAGAAGCTTAGTCATCCCCAGGTGACCAAGGAGATTGTCTTCCTGCAGTTGTATCAGAGGTACTGTCTGCAGATCTTAGGCAGGCCATCTTGGAAAAAGAGAGGATGCTGGTGCTGATTTGGAGGATTTAATATCTAGGCATGTCGACCAACGTCAGGATATAGAGACCTGTTACCCCAATTATCCCAGTGAAACCTGGATGGGTAGCCTGTCTCTTAGATCTCAGGGACCAGAGCAACAGCACTGGTTAAGCCGGCTGTCTATGGACAATGACTTTTCACTCTGCTGTTGACTGACCTAGACATTTATGGTCCTTGAGTCCACTGAGTCAAGAACTTTTGAAGCCTACATTCAGCCTGCATCCAATTGCTGTGTGTCTGAGGTGCCTGAGGTGCCTGTTTTAATTCAACAGCAGTCAACTTTGAAGAAGTTTGGCTGCTGTTCCCTTAAAATTCAGAACAGGTCTGCTCTGTGTGGAAACACAGACACACTGTTCCCCATCTTTACAGTTAAGACTGATCTAAATTACGAACATTTTACAGGCTGTATGTACTGGTCTCTTCTAAATATTTTTCTCTTGAATATCCCCATATGTAATTTCCTCTCTTACATCCTTTACACCTGTTTTTGTCTGCTCTCTTCATATCAGTGCACCTGCTAATTCATTTGTGTTGCCACTAAACTGAACATACAACGAATGAGAGGCCAGTATTGTTAATCTTAAAAAATCTGTTGTACAGCTTGTTATCTTGCCATAAACCATTACTCCCAAGAGGTCTGACAGACACAGCACAGCTAGCAGTTCAGCAGTAGATCACAGACTCTGGGGACCTGTGCAAAAAAATGAATCAGGAAGAAATCATTAAATTTGTATACTCTGCTGAGGCCTATATATTGTACTTCTGTGAGAAAGAAGTGGCCAGCCGAGTAAAACCTCAGGGAACACAAAGATGCATTAAGATAATGCCAAATAATATGGAAATCTAGTGGTTCTTCACTAAACATTCATGTTCATCCATACCTGGAGCTCACCAAGACTTCCAGAAACAATGGAATGCACAGTATACAAATAAAAATCTCCAGTGGGGACTGAAGGATTTCAGCTACCTAGCTAGCATTCTGATTGCTAGGGTGGGACACAACTAAGCCAAAGCCTCTTGCAGACAAAGTGCTAAACAGACAGGTAAGCTGTCCCTAGAGGACAGCGACAGTAATAATGTCACTCCTTTTATTTTTTTCATTGTGGTCAAGCCTAGAGATATATTACTGAGATTGAGTCAAAATCTCCACAACATCTTTCCCTGAGAACAAACAAAAGCAGTCTGGCAAAGAGGTTAGCAACAGCCATCAGGTATCTCTGGGAACAGCACGAGTATTCACTACTGACCCACTCACTCTATGTTGCACATAGTTGCTAGGTGCAGAGGAGAGCCTTCTGACAGGTGATATTACACATATGACAAATGAGGCACTTCAAATATATCTCTTTGGCTTTTATATAAGAAAATGGACTTCTTTCTATCCTTCTTTATCCCCTCTTGGAACAGGGAGAAAAATATTATTTTCTGAATTTGATCCCTGATTAATTGGAACTAATTATCACTGAATTTCATTTCTGTTGGGTTTTTTTTGTTTGCTTGTATCCTGTATAACCAAAACAAAGGAGATTTTTCCCAAGTAGCCTAACACCACAATTCCTCTGAAAACAACAAGGTTTGTATTCCAAAGTCCGTTACAAGTTTTAAGCAGACTATCAATTGTATTTTATATACATAATTACTTAACTACATATATACATAGTTATTATGTATATAAAGACACAAATAGTACAAGGTGTATACAATACACCACTGTAATTTGAAATCTATAGCAACATGCGAGGAAAGCTCCAGTCTTTGTAAATAAGAAGAAAATTACTGATTTGTGATTACTGACTTAAATATCTTGTTAATAGAAACCAACCAAACAAGAGTATGTACCTGGTATAACAGCAGTACCCAGAGACAAAACAAAGAAATGTATCCAGTTCTTTCACAACATTTTAAAAATGTTTTTCTTAGACAATTAATATTTTCACAATCAAAAGTAATTCTTTCATTAGCTTATGTAAAATTCATTCCCTGTCTTTCATTAACACTACATTATTTAGAGTTCAAAATACAGAAGCCAGTGTTTTTAGAAATGCGATGCTTAAAAAAAATTCATCTACACTTCCTAGCTGGTATACTGTATGGGTGATTCTATTGAGACATCATGTTTTCTGCCTTTTAATTACATTTTAATAAAATGTAATGGCAAATCAAAAACCTGCAATCTGTGGAAATGTTGCACTGTATTTCATTAAACACCTTTGTATTTGTTGCTTATTTACCTCTTACCCCAGTTACCAAAAAGATGGTTGTCCATCCAATAATCACTGGTAGGCCAATAAAATTATAAATGTCCATTTTTCCTCTAGTTACAAGTTAGACTTGTAAATCCTAGACTATTATAACTCTACAACAGCAGTGGAACACTCAATGCCTTTTGCAGCAAGCTCTGTACAGATACAGTGAACCACATGGCCATTCAAATATGAAGTGAGAAACAAGGAGTGGTTAAGTAACTGAAAATATGGGGAAGGGTGTTAAGAAAGAGCTAACTGCGTTCAGCATACTATCCAATACCAAATACACATCAATAAAACAAAGCAACTGTCTAGTTCTGAGAATATCAAATACGGCTAGCTGAGCACTAACCACAGGAGGAGAGTTGTTTTACCATTTCTAGCTACTTATCTTTCAATTAAAAGTATCACTTCAAGAGAAGAATTTGCCACGTCTTTATATCATTCTTACAGATACAGTTTCTCAGCTTCTTTTACATAAGGGCTCTGCCCCCAGATTGGTACACTATTTAGCCATTCCACACCCCTCATCAAAAAAAAAAAAAGAAAAAGAAAAAAAAGAAATAAAGAAAAATTGGCTTATTTACTGGGACTATTTATGTGAGTACACTTGTAATTGATGTTTGTTGGGCTCCCTATGTATCAGTACATCAAGTCTTTGACTTATTATGAAAGTCAGCATCCCAATAACAAAATATACCTTCAATATATCTGTTATTGGTATTCTCTTTCTTTTTTCTTTGCTAGCCTTCTTTAACTCCAGCTGAAGTTCTTGTCTTGAACTAATAGATTTTTACAAATAAAATGTTCATCCCAAGAAGATGCATGGAAAACATATGAATCCTTTTTACTGTGCAGCTTTGGGCTGGACCATTCACACCCCCCTGGATTCAGCCAGACTGGTAAAGCTGGTTTGAGGTGTTCGTTAGTGGCACTGTCTCAGAATTATGGGGGAACAAATTACCATGTTTGGATGAAAGCAGATTAACTTTGCAAACAGCCACCAATATCCATATCTAAAGCTATCACCCTGAGCCTATGGGTTGTTTTGGCCGTTTTTTTCCCACAAGTGCTTCAGGTAGAATCCAGTCAATCACTTTAAAAGGGAAAGCCCATGAAAAAATAAGGGCAACCTCTTTAATTCTGAGTGGATGGCAAAAGCACAGGGGCAGGATCATCCTTAATCACCACGTATGCTTGCTAACTAAACATCTGCAAACAGTTTAGTAATTGGGGAGTAGCCATCTGTGAAGTTTCCATAGGGTAAAGCAAATTAACAAGTTTCACACATAGGAGGAGCAAGCCACTAGAGTTCAGTGGGAAAACAGCTCTGTAGTCACACATCAGATGTAGTGGGGTAAGAGTCTTGTCCTCATGTTGTCCTGGTGAACAGGCTGAAGATACTGTTAAACAAGCTCACATGCTTATGGGTGCAAATCTACAACAACATAATCTAATTATGCTAAGAAAGTTACCTTATCGTGGAATGTAGATTAGAACCCTCAATTTCCTTAGATTAGAAACCTTAGTTTCCCTCCCCCAGTGCAATGCAACTTTGAGCTGTTATGTGAATATTCCTTTTGACTGGACTGTATTGTGCACGGTGTTTCTGTGTCTTGGGAAATAATGCTTGGTTTAAAGCAAAGTGCACTGTCTAAAAAGCCTGCTTACCAAAGGTAAGTGTTGCATAGTACCTTTCAGAAATTACAACCTCCTGGAGAGTATTTGGCCATTTCAGTGAGGTTTTGCCAAATTGCTCCTATGCATTGCCCCCTGTTTTTTTATCTGTAATGCTCCAAAGTCATTTTTCGGGAAATTAGAACGTGCCCAAAATAATCCACAAATATCTGCACTTTATGGGATGTCTACTCCTGTGTGAAACAACTATCCCAAAGAACCACAGATTTATGTGCTATGGACTTTTTGCATGTACCACCCATGCCAGGGACTCAGTTCCTCAGCAGTAATATGGATGGATATTATTCCTATCAGTTGTAAACTGGTGGGATTATAGCATGTTTCAGATATGGAGTAACCAACAGCAGGTCTCTAATTTCTGGATGTGAAAAGACATACTTTAATAGCCTCATTTCAGGTGCTAGAACAAGACATCAATAAAGACAAACCTAGTTCCAGTTCATACCCTGTTTCAAAAGTGGATGGAAGCTCAGGAAAATGGCCACATACAATCCCTACAAATGTGCACAACTGTATTTCAGTGAAGCAAATTCCTCTAAAGCAACTTGGCATCACTGTTGTGGAGCTGTTTTAAGTACCTGCATGTCCAATACAACTGCTGCATTTCAGAGATACAGCATACCTAATGATTGTGGGAGGCACTCATGAAACACACATTCCCATCAAAATACAGCCTTTCATTTTAGAGGCTCTACAATCATAGAATTGCAGGATTGTTTAGGTTGAAAAAGACCCTTAAGGTTGTCAAGTCCAACTGTTAAGCCAGCACTGCCAAGTCCACCACTGAACAATGTCCCTGAGCGCCACTTCTGCACATCTTTTAAATAGTTCCAGGCTCAGCCACTTCCCTAGGCAGCCTCTTCCAATGCTTGACAAACCCTTCTGTGAAGATTTTTTTTCTTATTATCCAGTATAAACCTCCCCTGGTACAACTTGAAGCATTTCCTTTTGTCCTATGACTTGTTACCTGGGATGACCCCACCTGGCTACAGTTTCCTTTTCAGATTATCATGGAGAGTGATAAGGTCTCCCTGCTGTTTCCTTTTCTCTAGACTACACAACCCCAGTTCCCTCAGTCATTCCTTGTAAGACTTGTTACTTCCAGGATACATCCCTAAATCAGCAACCAGGCTTCCATACAATCACATAATATTTGGTTAATTAACTCACAACTCCATTAAGCTTCAGAAAAGCACCGATTTTGAGCACTCCTGTGGTTTTACTTGACACTGGATACTTCACCAACCTGACCATTCCATCGAGTCTGCTGACCCTTCACCACAGCAGTACAGTCAGCAGCATGGATGGAGAGTTGCACCTTGCTGCTTGATGGAGGGGTCGTACAACAAACAGTTTTGTATCATGCCTGAGAAGTAAAATTGTGAGCCAAACAGTACACGAAGACATACGGGTTGCCACTAGATGGCATAAAGTGCCCATGAAAAGCAATAACCCGCTTCTATGAGCACAACTAATGGTCTTTTTACTTAGAGGAGCTTACTCCGTCATAGGAAAACAGACGTAGGAAGGCAACAGGGCAGCACAAAAGCCCTGCCTGAGTATATACTGCTCCTTTCGAAAAGCTGTATTGTATGCCAACACTGATTGTCGACCTCCCATTGCATCAAGCCGTGCTTTAAAGCTAGCTAACAACAACAAATACAGCAACAAATACAACAACAAACACAATAACAAAGTTGCAGCTGAAGCCCCAAAGGCTGTTCAGGGAAGCTTTAAAGACAGCGCACAACAGAGTTCAGAATTCTGGGTGCAAGAGACTATGAAGTTGTGAGGATACTGAAAGAGGATAGAACACAGGAAATTCCTGAGCCATTTGAAAGGATTTACTCCAGAAGTCTTGTTGTTGACTTGTGGAGTGATTATGGGACACACCACATGATGTGAACAGAGACTTAAATAACACAAAATGACCTCACCTACACTAGGCCTAGGGACAGGCAATACTGTGAGAGTTGCTTGAGAAAACACTGGCAGTAAACACTAATTACCACAATGATGGTGGTGTAAGTTTTCTTTTCCAAACATACCGGGGAACAGATCTCCCAACATACTTCCCTCATCTATACAGCATTATGTCCTTTTAACACTAGACTGGGAAGTGACTCTTACTGTCATTGCATCTCTGTGAACACAAGCTGAGATGTCCCCGAGGGCTGAATGACTGCAAGGGTCACAAGTTAATAGGGCAGCAAAGATTTGTGCTATACATCCTAGCAGGTCTGCTACAAAGGACGTTATTACTGGCCAGTTTCATTTATTCTGGCACAGTGCTACAGAGTCCATTCATCCCCTTTTTGCATCTACTAACCTTCTTCACATCAGAATCTCCTTCCCAGCACTTCTTCAGTTCAAAAGACTTCACAACACCTTGCAAAGCACAATGACTCAAGAAAGAGCAAGCTGAAGGCGCTCAGAAAGCATGTGCAGAACCTCTAGGCCTTCACACTCTCTTGTGACTGGGACCAACAGGGATGTGCTTTCAAGCGTGTTTGCAGCGGGCCGCGTGCTGTCGCTTGGCTGGTGGAGCGGTGGAACAGAAAATCAGCACTGGCAGCCGGCATAGCAGCAAGTGTTACCATGTTGTAATACCATGGTGTAGGGGGATAAAGGAGGGTCTATCTGGTCTTCAAGAGGGACAAAACAGAGGAGTTGGGGAATTGTTCTGGAACTCTGGCTTTGCAGCCTCGGAGGATCACCTCCGAGATGACTGAGAGCTCCGGTGTCCCCCGTCCGCTCGGACTGGGATCCACCCCACCCTGAGCTTCATTTCGGAAACGTGAGCCCAGCGGCACCCTGGCCATGCGCTGAGGGAAGAGCCCAGAGCGGATGAGGCGAGAGTTGCTCGAGCGCCTGCCGCATCCTGCGGCCCGGCCGGAGCAGCCTGGGTCGTGCCGCGGGGCAGCCCGAGGCGAGCCTCACAAGCCGCGGGCCGCCTCCTTCCCGTGCGCCCCCCGAGGCCGCCCGCACGGCCCCGCCGCCACCCGCCCGGCGCCTCCTCCGCCCGCGCCGCGGCCTCTGTGAGGCCCCCGGTGAATCCCGCGTGTGCCGCCGGCCCTTGTGGCGCCGCAGGGTCTGTTGGTGCCCGGAGTCGGGCTCAGAGCTGCCCGGGAGCCGCAACACGTCCCACGCTGGCAGCACTGCGCGTCCCTGACGCCGCCTCGGAGGATCCAGACGGCCGCCACTGCGCGGGGCGACCTTGTCTGCCTTGTGCCGAACGCCTGTTCTGATCCTTTTCCCTTCCCTGTCCTCCATCGTCGCCCTCTCCCTCATCCTCGTCCTGTCTTTCATCCCCCATCCACACCCGGGGCAAGCAGCCCGCCGGGTGCTTCCAGCTGCTGATCGCCCCCAGCAGGGCCATGTCGTCGCACGCCCTGCAGAAGAGAGTCGGGTGGCTGTTCGGCAGTAGGCGGCAGCAGTGGCCATCCAGCAGCCCGTCTGGCCAGCCCCGTGCCGCCGCCGCCGCCGGTGCCTCCGAGCTCAGCGACGAGGTCCAGGGCAGGCTGCACCGCGCGGCTGCCCGCCGCGACCGGGCATGGCTGAGGCCGTGGCGCTGGCGTTTCAAGAGTCGGCATCGACCCGCGAGACCAGCTGAGGCGGTCAGTTCTGTGGGACACTGATGGGACACCTTGGCTGCTTCTGGCAGGCGCTGCCGCCGCATTTTCTGAGCCAAGCTCCACTAGTCCTCAGCAGGCGTCTCTTCAGGAAAAGGCAGAACGAGAGTCTCAGCATGGTGCGACCCGGGGGGGGGGGGGGGGGGGGGGGGGGGGGGGGGGGGGGGGGGGGGGGG
>JAYDZK010000056.1:22970900-22995358 GCA_034509185.1 Euphonia xanthogaster
CTGCGCGGGCCTGCCCGCGCCTGCGCGGAGCTCGCGGCGCGCGGGGCGGTGGGACGGGGCTGCCGGGGGCAGTGGGCGCGGGCTCTGCCCTGGGGCGGCCGCCGCGCACGAGGTTCGCTCCGCAGGAGCCGCATCCAGTTCAGCTCCATGCCGGGAGCTGCCCTCCCCTGCCGGTGCTTCCCGCCGTCGCTCTCCTTAGACGGGACTGTGCCTGCGTTACTGCTGCAGGATGAAGAGGATCTTCGGGTTCGGGAGGAAGAGGAAGGGGCAGCCGCCGGCCGGCAGCGCCTCCCTTCCCTGCCCCGCCGGTGCCTACGAGCTTCGTCAGAAGGACCTGGGCAAGCTACACCGCGCGGCCGCCAGCGGCGACCTGGCCCAGGTGCGGCAGGGACTGAGGAAATACGGCATCGACGGGCGGGACAAGGCGGAGCGGTAAGGGCGGGAGCCGCGGGGCGGTCTCGGGAGCCCCAGGTGCAGCTGTAGGAGCCCCCGGGAGCTCCCCGGCGCAGGAGCGGACCGGCAGCGGCGCTGTGAGAAGTGGGAGCGCGGGCGCCGCAGCCCAGCGCAGCCCGTGGCTGGCTGTGGGAATCAGGCTTGGGCTGCCAAAAACTCCTTGAATTCGGCCAGCTGTCGACTTACCATTTTTGACCCGGCTTCCTCAGTGCCCTCATTCCCGGACTCCTATGTCCTTGCCCAGGGGCGCGGGGGTGGAAGCGAGCTCTTAGCCTGGCAAAGAGGAGTTGCAAGAGGAGCCTTGTGGCCGTTCTCTAGCCAGGGTGTGAAGTCTGAGTGTAATCGCACCCGTCTCTGTGCACCTCTGAGGGCTCAGCCTGCAGGTTCGGTAGTTGAGCCCAAAGGATGTGCTGCCTCAGCTGGGAGTAGCTTCAAGAAAGGCGGACACTGCAGGCAGGATTTATAACGCAAAATAAACATGTTTATTGATGCTGCACCCATAGTTGCCTTTTTTGAGTGTGATGTGTCAGCCTAAGCCACAGTGTGGTTTTAGGTGGCAGTTAGTTTTATGCTCTGAGGCTTTGGTACCGCTGATCAGTACCTTGGACTGGAATATCTGGTCAGTCACTTTTAGGAGAAGCTGTTGCTTTCTCGCAGATGTTGTGTGTGGGGGTTTGAGTCAAGCACAGCAAGCACTTAACAGTTTCACCTTAAGGAGAAGCCTGGGCTGCAGCTTAGTTCCTAGTGATCTATCATAAGCAAAAGGGAATCACCTTTTCTGAGAAGGCTCAGAGTCAAATCCTTTGTGATATTCTGAAGAGGGTCTGGTTTTAGCAGAGTAGCTCAGCTTCCTGGGCTGGACTTCTGGCATCAGTAAAGTTCATCTGTTTTTATTGCCCTAAAAACACCTACTAGATTCATCGGAGGAAAGACATGCAAGGACTTCCTCGGTGGTTGTGTCTTTGTGTACAAGTAGACTGGTTAATTGACATCAGACCTAAGATGTTGTGATTTGAAGATGTTGTGGCTTTTCCTCCTGGCAAGGCTTTAAATTGAAGAAGAAAGTTCAGTTTTCCTGTGCTGGTTATATACTGTGGGAACACAGTATTGCCTCATTGGAGAGGACTTAATCTGTAGTAGGCTTTTTATCACCATGATAGTTAAACATTACAGGAAAGTCAAAAACTACTTTCCTATAGTCAGGATCAGAGTGTTCTGCTCTCTGGTTTGCTACATATTGTTAGAGGCACTTTGGTGCACATGTGTACTTGGTTTTGCTTCAGTAGTAAAAAAGCTAGAGAAAAAGGAAAAATTCTCAAAGTGAGGGAAAGCTTTAATATTCTTGCAATTCAGCCCATCTCTAATGTCTCCAGTACACTTCTGGCCCATGAATGATCAAAGGAAAACTTAGAAGTTGATTTGCCATAGTCCTCAGATTCCCTGGCTTTGGTCTCTGTTGCTGTGCCACATGTGTAGTCCCACACAACAGAGGACAATACCCAACGCCTGGGCACAGGAATCTCTGCAGATTCTGTTCTACAATGAAGGAAATGTCTCCTTACTAAGCAGATGCCGTGGAGGGTTTTTGCTAGCAAGTCCCAAGCATTTGGTGTGCAGCTACTGTGCAGCTAATGGAGTGGGTCCTTAAGCTTGAGATTTGCAAAGTGAAACTTGTGGTCATATCTGTTTATCAAAAAAACCTGAAATTATCCCTGTCTGTGCTAATTCAATTTATTTAATTTTTAGGACAGCTCTGCATCTTGCTTGTGCAAATGGCCATGTGGATGTAGTTACATTTCTAGTAGAAAACAAGTGTAAGCTAAATCTTTTTGACAGTGATAACAGATCACCACTGATGAAGGTACGTGGACTATGGTATGTTCTTGCAAGTGAGACTTACTGATTTTGAACTAAATGATGTATTTTTGTGTATTCTTTATGTAGACCTTTGTAAAATCATGCATATTGTGATTGTTGTGGAATGGGCATATGTTAGCTATCTTTGAAGGTGCTCCTAATTCCCAGTATTGGGAAGCTGGAGGAATTGCAACAAAGTGAAGCTGTAAATGCTGTAAGTTTTTTGTGTTTTGTTTCCAGGCAGTACAGTGCCAGCAAGAAAAATGTGTGGCTATTCTGCTAGAACATGGTGCTGACCCAAATCTGGCAGATGCTGATGGCAACACTGCTCTTCACCTGGCTGTCCTGTCTGGTAATACTACTGTAGCGGGGCTGTTACTTCAGCATAATGCCAATATTGATGCCCAAAATAAGGTAAATTTTATATTTGTTAATGAAGTGCTTTCCAAAAGTTGCATTCACATTTTTCTTAAAGTTTTGTTTAGTTGGGTGTTTTTTTGGGTTTTTTTTAACTTTGATTTTTAACTTTATATGCCCTTTTAGGAGGGATGTACCCCTCTTATTCTTGCTGTCTCCGAACATCATGAAGAAATAATGGAGTTTCTCCTTAAAAAAGGAGCTGATGTGCATGCTCGAGATCAATGTGAAAGGTGAGGGGCTGTCAAAACTTTACATGGGTCTCTTTAATATTCTTCAGCTTGGCTTGAGAGAGACGTGGGAGTGAGGTTTGGAGAAATACAAAACAAGAAGCCACTCAGAAGCAGTTACTTCTGTGTGGCTTGTGAGAGATGGTTGTACCTCAGTGGTTGCTGTCATATCTCGTTCGATGCTTTCCACATTGAGGATTGCAAAATGTTGTCTGTGATGGCCTTTCTAGCAGGAAGCCTGCCACTAGCTCAGCAGCATTCCCTCAAATTGAAAAACCATCTCCTGCATAGTAGTAGAGTTTCTAAGTGTTGTCTGTGTAAAAGCTTTGTTTTAAGATTAAACATTTAATTGTTTTGAGACCTTCTCCCATTTTATTGTTTATCTTCATGAAAAGTGCTTTTTATTTTGTTCATTTTAAAGTAATGAAGAGTATGCTTTTTTGAGGGTGAACAGAAAGAAAAATATGTATGGCAACTGTAAGGCAATCTATTTCATATCATATTTCCTGGATCCTTCAGAACCCCACTTATGACTGCTGCTTCTGGTGGAGAGCTTAATGTGATAAAGGTTCTTCTTCGGTATGGTGCTGACGTTTCCCAGAAAGACACTAACGGATGGACAGCTGAGGATTATGCTGTTATTCATGGATATTCTAGGTAAATTTTAAACTGTATCATTAGACTAAGTTGTCAGTTATCAGCGTGGTTTTTGATAATGTTTGATAACAGCACTAAAGTTTAATAGTGTGCTGAGACTTGTGTTGAAGGTGTTCTCAGTGATGTCTTCATAGAATCATTTAAATCGGAAAAGGCCTCTGAGAATCAGCCTAACCCTGCCAAGCCCACCACTAAACCACGTCCCTAAATGCCAATCTACAACATCTTTCAAATACCTCCAGGGCTGGTGACTCAACAGCTTCACTGGTCAGTGTGTTCTAATGTGTGACAACCCTTTCTCTGAAGTAATTTTTCCTAATATCCAGTTTAACCTTCCCCAGCACAAATCATGGTCATGTCCTCCTGTCTTCTGATATGTATTCCAGTGTCTAGTGTTAACTTGGACCTTGAGGAAAATTTTTACCCAGAGTTCTCTATTAGATTTCAAATTTTATTGCTAAGCTCACTTTTGCTCAGTATAAACTCTAAAATATATCTGTATCCTACAGTTATCCAGAGGTGAAACTTGACAGGTACCAAGCAGAAGTTAATACCTTCGTAGGTTTGAATATGGCTGTAGAGTGAACATGACTGTAGTGAATATTGAAGTGTGTAATAGTCACACAGTAAGTGCCTATGAGTATGTAAATCTAAATGGCTGTGGATAGGATAAGAATAGGTTGGATAAGAAGTGGCTGTTTACTCTTCTTTTAAATGGTATATGCAGGTATGGGATTATTTTTTACCTAATGCATTTCCTCTCTTTTTCTGTACAGTCTTAGCAAACAACTGGCAGACTGGGAAAACACAGGAGAAGCTTCTACAGCTGGTCGTGCACGAGGCATCACAGCACTTGGCACTCCACACAGGGCAGCAGCTGCTGGCTTTACATTGGGTGCTCCTGCTGTGGACAGAGGAGGTAAGACCCTTCACCAGGGAGTAGCTCACGAGGGGAATCAGTGTGGCTTTTTCTTAGTGGGCTTGTGTTGTTAGTGCTTACTGTGTTCACCATTTGCTTTAGTGGAGGCGTCAGATGGAGTAGCACAAGCTTTGTGAATGTGCTTATTTGATTATAGTTAGAAGTGCTGCTTGTCATGCTGTGAAAGCATTTGATTTGCATTCTTGTGTTCACTTCTTAGGGTTGTTACTTTCTCTCTGTCAAACTGTCCACCTATTTGGGTTTTCCTTGAGAGAGAGAGGACGATAGGGAAGGAACTAGGCAAAAGTGTTTACTTTTCAAGTGTGTCCTTTTACCTAGAGGTGGCAACTCAGATTGTGAAAATCCAATTACAAAAGCAGTGGGTTCCACCTGAGTAGTTGTTCCTCTTTCTGTACTTGGGAAGCAGAAAATAAATGAGCAGAAAGGTATGTGTCTTGTTGATTTTCATGAAGTTTGTGTCTTCATTTTAATGTTAATAGTTCCATCTGTACTAAGGTCCTTTTTTCATGTCCTATTTCTCAAAATCAGTTATATATATAACTGTTTCCATGTAGGTGCTGTAGAGACATACTTAGCAAATATTATATTGGAAAAGTAACTTTGTTGGCAATAACATAGCAGTGTCTGTGAATGCTGTATTGGCTAGAGCATAGTTTGATTTACAATAAAAATAATGCTTTTCTTCCATTTCCAGTAATTTTAATGAATTTTTTTTAGAAAATAATTATTACCTTGTCATCCAGAAAAATTAAATTGCCTTGTGATCAAAAAATTAACTCCTTCAGTGAGTTTTAAAAATTCAGTCTATGGTTATGAGCTCAGATTCCTAGAGGAATCTTAGAAAACTAATACCTTAGTATAAATGAAATAGTGTGTCTTGTTCTTTACATTTTAAGCCCTACAAGTGGGAGATTTTATTCTTCCCGAATTTTTAAGGGCGTTACTTTGGTACTCAGTGGCAAATGGGCAGAAGACATTGCTCAAACACAATGTCTTATTCCTTTAAATACAGTTCCTTACTCTGTTTTTAAATACATCTAGAAAAATGAGAAAAATACGGGATATTTTTCCTCACTGACCTTTCCTAGATACAGGAATTTAATTTAGAGTCAGACTTTGTTGCTTTGACTTAGGAACATTTGATTTGACCTAGTCAGAGATTTGGAAAGTTTCTTGGTAGATTGCAGGATTTTTTTCTTTTTTTAAGATTTTGATACAGGTGGTTTAATCAGGAAAATTTTGCTTTTGCCCGAACAGTGCACATAGTTACTGTCTCTTAGAGATTAGAAACATAAAGAGAATATTTTCCTGCATTCATTCTGCAGTCTCTAACTTGCACACAAAAAGTACAGGTCCTGTAGCATGCGAGTCCTTCTAATATGCTGCAGTAACAGACTTTGAAGCCTGTTAGAGGAGAAGTTGGAGTGATCTCAGGAGAACAGAGAAACCTATTTTGGAATTATTTTCATTTCTGTGGCTCTTCTATAAATTTTTCTGGGATCTTCACTGTTGTTTTTGTTCCTTTTGCTGATTTTGCACTTGTTGAATATTTTTCAAAATACTCTTCTCTAATGAGCAATTCAGCCTACTTCAAAAGTTGGCTTTTGTTTATACGAATGCTTACTGTGTGATGTGTTGTTCCTTTCATGTTCCTGGGTCCCTATGGAAACGTTGGGTTTCCCTCATAGAGCTCTTTGAAAATAATTCAGTGATTTCTATCTCCCAAGTTCAGTAGTAGCTGTCCTGTATTATCCCTTCAGAATGCTGAGAAATGTAGAAGAGGTGAGAAACCATCATGTGGTCCTTTCTTAACTCTTTAAATGTATCTTGTTTTGATACAAGTAATTTTGCCAGATTCCTTCCCTGTGGTAAAATCAATAGAAGCAGGACTCCCTTCTGTTCTGAGACAAATGTTGCATCATGAAGGAATTTGGTGTCAGCTGCAATAACAGAATGAATTCTTGCATTTTACTAAGTGGGATGGGTAGAGCAGAAGCATAGTGATTTATATTCTGAACTTGTGTTCCACAGCACATAGACATGTACACACACAAACACATATGTGTGATACACCAGTCAGTGCACCCATTTCGGTCCAATTGTGGCCTGCTCTATAGCCCTGGGGGAGCATGCTGCCCTCTTGTCATCTCTAAGTGGTTCAGTGCGGTCAAATTAATATAAACAGGAGTCTTCCAACTGAGGTAGAAGTGGCCTATGTTTGTATCAGGCACCAACTGATACGACTTTTAAGATGAGCTGGTTTAAGGCACCAAGTTACTGGGTTCCTTTTTTAGCCAGGGATAACAAACATGCTAAAACTGTAACTTAAGACAAGTGTGTGTAAATAATATAATGTCTCAAAGTTGCATGCTGGTCTGAGTACAGGGAGCCAAGATTTCCTTGAAACTACTCCAAAGTTTGGTTCTTGACACATGGATTTTTGAGATGCTTAGAATAAGGACTTTGGTGTGCTGTATGTGTAAGGCACTCTACAACCATGAAGGAATTTAATTTGCATCTCTGCTAGACAACAGGTAGTCAAGTTGGGGGAAATACAAAATTGTCAGGAGAGTATATTTCTGATAATATGTTTCAGTGTTTCAAAATACTGAAATATGGATATTTTACATGGAGCAGGTACATTAAGTTACTGTTTGACACTGTCCTTTGAGAGCAGAGTTCTTTAGACTCTGGTTGGGTTATTTCCAGCACTTCTAACTGTAGAATAGGCTGTTAGTCACAGTATGTTCTCCCATTGCTGTAGCTGTTTTGATGTACTGCTTGTGTTTTCCAAGTTTCTGGAAATTCCAGCTTATTCTGATGTCATTGTTCCATCTGTCCTTTCCATGCCTTTTCCTAAATGGATATAGAAATGCAACAATCTCCTAACCAGACATCAAGAACAGGAAAATCAAGGAAAGGTATTTTATACAGTAGCATTTCAAATATGAAACATGTGGTACAGTATACAGATATCAACACATCTATGATGTTTATTATCCTGGAGGCTCCTATTTTGATGGTACTGGTTTTATGAACTACATTTGAGACAGGCTTTGCGTGATTTTTGTTTGTTTGCATGTTTTGCCTTGATTCTTTATTATTGAATTTAGCATTCGCTTTGTGTCATTAGTGATAGTAAATATTTTTTGAAATAAGCCCTTCTTTTATTCTGAAATGGAAATGGGCTTGAATTAAAGTGGAAACAAGCAATGCCCAGGGACTGCTTTTCTAGATCCCATTTCTACTGTAATCAGAGTTCTGTCTGAGACGTAGCTCATGAACTTTGTCTCTTGCCTTCTAAAGGACAATGTGACTTGTTCTTGATTACTGCTTAAAATCACTACAGAATGACAGAATATTTGGAGTTAGAAGGGACCCACAAAGATCATCAAGTTCAGCTCTTAAGTGACTGGCCCATACAGGGATTGAACCCACAAACTTGGTATTATTAGCACCATGCTCTACCCAACTGAGCTAATCTGTTCATTGGAAGGAAAATTTCAGAAACTTACTCAGCTCTTTTGATTACTTGTAACTGTACTAGTTGAAAATATAACTGAAGTCACCCATCAGGCGTGATAACTGACTGCTCCACACTGGTGGAGACGTTTTTACTCAGCTTGGGAAATCAGCAGGTAGGTTAGACTGCTGGTACTGATTGAGTTACAGGAACTGTGGTATGTACAAGTAATTAATATTACTTAAATATTGTGTGTTTGCAGAAGGAAACAGTAAAAATTAGAGACTGTGTTGGTATTTTTAACTGTTAGTTTGTCCTTGTTTCAGCTTCTACGCTTTCTCTACATGACATGTACACTGTATTTCATTGTCCAAAAGCCCAGTGCAGGTCAGGAGATGTACTCATCAACATTTCTACATGTACCCTGTCTTTAGAACAGACAAAATTTCCATGCTATTTTGTGTTTAATGCTAGTGGAGGAGATGTCTTCAGGCATATTATATGCCTTTTTCTTTTCCCTTTAATGATTCTGCCAAAGACCTTGAATTGATTGTTATGATAGTTGACAAGAATTAATTATCGAGAACTTGGGGAATGCTGAAATGGGTACTATTGGAAGTTGTGTTTATTTTCCCCTTCTGTTTTGGGAATTGAAGAGCCCTTTTATATGATCTTAACTGTTGATAGTTGATAAGGTTCTAGCACTCTTGAAGCTGGATTCCTAGAGGTCAGGTTTCTTTAGTGAATCAGTGATGTGCTAGAGTGCACTCTCAACAAGTTTGCAACTAGCCCTATGTTGGGAGGATCAGTGGATGCACTTCAGGGCAGTGCTGTCATTCAGAGGGATTTACTCTGACAGACTGTGTCAATGAACTCTCAGGCCTGTCTAGCAAAATTCAACCAGGGCAAAAGCAAAATCTGCACATGGAAAAGAACAACCCCTGCTACAAAGCATGCTGGCACTGCCTGGCAGGAGACATGCCTTGCTGAGAAAGCCTGAGGAGTCTTGGCAGAGCGAGCTGAGAATGAGCCAGCAGCAAGGTGCCCTGGCAGCAGTGTCCTGAATTGTATTAAGAGCAGCATAGCCAAGAGATTGAGGAAAGTGATTATCCACCTCTACTTGGCACTCTCTGGATTATGTCCAGTGCTCTGGGTGTAATTTGAGCCTCCAGTTCAAGAGAGATTTGTCTTTCAAGAGTGAGCAAGCTCAGTGGAAAGCCATCAGATTCATCAGGGACAGGGATATTTGCCCTTTGAGGACAGGTTGAAGAAACGAGAATTTTTCAGCCTAGAGAAGTGAATTTGCAGGGGACCTAGCAGCAGCTTCTAGTATACGTGAGAAGACAAAGCCAGGTGCTTCCCAGTGGTACATTGACAGGACGCAGAGATATAAGAGGCATTAATGGCAACAAAATAGTTTCCAATTGGATGTGGGAACAGTAAAACAGAGAAGTTGTACAGTCTCCCTCCTTGGAAGTGTTTAATACCAGACTGGATAAAGTCCTGAACAACCTTCTCTGACCCCATAACTGAGCCTGCTTTGAGAAGGCTGGCTAAGAGACTTCGCAAGGTTCCTTCTGGCCCGATTTATCCTGTTATCCTACGTGCGATAGGATAATAGGAGTTTGTAACACTGATGAAAGCTTGGAGTGTGCTATAGAATGCCCTGGGTTTGCCAATTGTGTCTGCTGAATTCCCTCTTTGATGCACAGAATTGATGTACAGAAGTGTTGGTGCTCCTTCTACTTGAGCTTTAGAGCTAGATTATGCTTTTTGATTTTCATTACCTTTGCAAAACAATCTGTAACTGGGTAAGCAGCAGATAGTGTAATATCTAGCATAATGTTATACATAATGCTGCATAAAATAATAAATCTCTGCATCTGATGTGTACTTCTGTGTAAGAAGAGTACTTTGGAAGTTCTTAATGTCTTGTTAAACCACCACCATTTTGTTAATTGTTTACTAATTTTGGATATTAATGCTATGCAGTTTTTTGTTTGTTTTTTTTTAGTTTAGGTGCATTTCTATGTTTTTTAAACTTCTAGGTATAAGACTCCAGAAGTGATATAGCTCTGGTCGTTTTATTTCCTTTTTTATTTTTTTTTATTCAGTATTGTTTGAAGATGCAATTTTGTTTTGGAAATGCAGTTATTTATGCCACCTTGTACTGAATTTACTACCCAAAGCATGATTCTGTTATGTGTGGAGTTGTCCATGTAAAATGTTTAATTTTTAAATGGTTAATTTTTAGCATGCTAAATTTAATTTCAACATGTTGATTAATGTTTGAACAGCAATAGATGACTTCTCTCAAGGAGACTCAATAAGGTGAGACTTTAAAAATAATAACACTTACCTGAGGAATGACTTGAGAGACACAGTACTCATTTTGCTTTGCTTTTAAAGAAGCTCTGAGAAAGAGGGGAGCGATGACAGTTGGCATACCTCTGAGGAAGAGGAACTTGATTTTACCCCCAAGGTATGGTGCATTTACAGGAAAAATATCCTGTGAAAATAAGGGGTTTGAAGGCAAATTTTCTTTGGAACTGAAAGAAACTGCAGCTCCAGCCAATATTGTTTTCTCTTTAAAGTAATCTCTGGCCTGCCAGCCTTCCTTCTGCTGTGAGTTTTTCCTAAAGGACCTGTAGCTGTGACAGAGTATGCAGTAGATTTGTAATTTGAAGCCAAAAAGCACTAGGTGACAAGATAACCACATAGTTTTTTATATTTTTTTCCTGTTCATATGAGTCAGATTTGCAGACTTCAAAAATTTTTAAGTTATTATTATAACCTGTCCTGTTCTCGTCCAGTTATTGTTTTCTGTAAATTCGGGGATAGATTCCTAAGTGATAAAGGACATTTATTTATCAAGATCTGTAAAAATCCTCATCAGCTAGTTCTCCTTTCCTCAGCAGGTTCCTCAAGAGTGCTCAATGAGCAGATGAGTTACTCAAATGGGTCATCTATTTTCTTCCATAAGATGACATTCAGTACTTGCATGTGATCTCACACTGCATGTTTTTCCTCTTTTTTTTTTTTTTTAATGCTCGGGTAGTACTCTTTTTGTTAGTTACAAGCTCTTATGCCTACTGTTTTTACTAATAATCTGTAGAATTATGAACTTCTGAGTGATGTCTGGAGCATCATCTGTTGCATTGGCATTGTGCTGTGATGTAGAACCTGAGTGTGGTAGTTCAACCCACTCTGTGATGCTGGAGATGCAAGCATGTTTAGTTTTAACTTGATTTTATTTTCTTGCACTGATTTAAATAAAAATGATACATTTTTCTGCCATGATTTTGAAATTTAGGGGTTTTTTTTAAGTGTACTTGCAGGAACTAAATTTATGCATTAAGTATGGTGATATTAATAGTTACCTTGTGCACATTTGCAAGTAAGCATCCTGAAAATGCGCTTTAAAATATAATTGAATTTTACTTAAGTATTACACATATTAGAAACAGATTTTTAGAACAGTTATGCACGCAAACATTTTTGGAAACAATTTGCAGAAGGGTGCCTGCACATGCTTACTGATTTGGATATGAGAGGAGTGTTTGTGTAGTTAGAAGTATAGGATGGAGCCAGCACTATCATAAGGACAGTCTTCTTATATTTACTGTTCAAGATTTGATGTGAACAAAGGATTTGTTGTTGTTACTGTTAGAAAAAATCTTAAATAAATATTTATTTACAGAAGCTCCAGAAGCCAAACCTGACACTGCTAATGAATGCTTCACAGCAGTTCAAGAAAAACAGTAAGTTAATTGGCAAAAGGTTGGATGGTATATTGATATATAAAGTAGACTTGCTAAGTAGGATTTTTTGGTAGTTTGGGGTGGTTTTTTTTGAAATAGTAAATGAGAAAAGTAGCATTTTGTAAACATGGCACTGAAAATTCAGAATAAAACAAGTCATTAAAATGAGGATATTAATCACCCCTTAACCTCCTTTCCTTCATCGAGTTCATCCTTCATCCTGCCCAACCTCTCTATTTCTAGACATTCTCAAATGGCTCCTCTCTTGTACGTTAATCTGAGAACACCCCTATTACTGTTAACCGAATTCTTTCTGTTCACATGCATTTTTCTTTTTTTTGTACTTTAAGATAATGTTGGTGGTTCTAGAATTGAAAGTCCTAAGTCACCAAAGAAAAGTCTCAAACAACAAATCCCATCAGGTGCAAATGTGAACAAAGGAGACAGTGAAAAATTGTTTAATCAGGATGTCTCAGCTGCAAGTAACCTGGATGAGGAAGAATTGGAGGAGGAGGAGGAAGAGGAAGAGGATGAAAATGACAATGAAGATGGTGATGAAGATTATGAGGAGGAAGAGGAAGAGGAGGAGGAGGATGATGATCAAGATTTTACTGAAGATGAACAGGAGGAGGAAGAGCTGAAGGATGAAGAAACTCAGTCTAATGAAATACTGGAAGAGGAGAAAACAGAACCTAAAGGGGAAATTAATCAGAAATTAGAGTATTTCAGTAAAGCAAAGTATGAAAGGGATGCTCGATGTGGAACGGGAAATGTCGGTGATGATGATGGAATAAATAAAGAGCATGGCGAAAAGGTGGAGGAATCTGTTGATACTTCTGTGTCTTTCATAGCTGGGTCTTGTGAAAGGTTTCAAGAAAATAAAACAGCAGTCTCTCCAAAGATCATGAATAATGAAGTATCTTGCAAGTCGGTACCAAAACAAGCTGTCTTTCAAAATCTAAATAATCTGCAAAATATGCAAGAAAGCTGGAACAGAAAAAGCATGATTGAGGAGACATTTCACAGAAATGCTGACTCCTGTTTTCCAAACTCTGAAGTGACAGACTGGAAAAAAGAGATACCTCAGCCTCTCCTAGAGAGTTGTGGTGTTAAGGAGGAAAGGTCAAACTTCAGTGATGGCTTTGAAAGTGGCAATAATTCTTGGTTAGCAGAAAAAAGCCCAGGACCTGAAAGTGAAAGACCAACCTCTGTCATACTTGATCATGTGGATGGTGAAGATACTGAAGAAGAGGAATATGAAGGCGTAGATGATAAAGTCTGTAAACCACTGAAAAAAGAAGGTGAAAACTTGCACTTAAATAAACAAGAAGAAAATTTGAGAGCAGCATTTCATTCAAGCAGCGAAGTAAGTATATAAGGATGATTCAGTCACAAGGGTATTTTCTAAGGATCAGATAGGTAAGAAACACATACTAAACCAGATTTCTCTTAATACTTATTTTTCACATATATCCATCTTTTGATCATCCATTTTTGAAGTTAGTGTCTTGCTTGGAGTCAAAACAGTTTCTTTGCTATGGTATTACGTTATAGTAGGGAAAAAGAATCGCCAGTAGACTCTGGAATCTGTTAGATTTTTTTAGGTTCTATGTGACAGCTTTTATCCGTGAAGTTTTACTGCCATTTAGGAAAATTCATGGCACGATAGCTGAAAGTGAGGAAACAAAAAGAAATTGTATAAGATTGAGAGCAAGAAACTAATGATTTTCCATGGAGCAAAGTAGAGGAAAAAAAGAAATATGCTCTGGAGTATTGGAACTTAAAGCTGGAGTTAGACTGACATGAGGAATTGCTTATAGAGGAACAGCAAAGATCTTTGTTACTGTTCTTTTCAGCTGTTTTGGTTGATCTCTTTCAGGAAGAATCATCTGAACATGAAGAGAAGGAGGGTGCTGGCAAAAAGCTACAAATTACAGTTGCTAAGGATGTGAAAAATTCCGTTTGTAATGATAGGCATGAAGTCCACAAAGCTTCAAAGGACAACTCTGGTGAGAGAAATTACTTTGTAAATCCTGACCCAAGTTCTTCCTCTACAAATATTAATACATAGAAAATGAACTAAAATGGTGATTGACTCCTACGATAGCAAAATTTTGTCTTTCTTGTGAGTCCCTGTGAGCATTGGCAGAGAAGGAAAGCAGATGGTGTTGCTTTCATTCATTCTTAAAGAACTGAAATTGTAGCATTGGGTATGAAGCAATTCGATACAAAGCAAGTGCCATTCTTGATTTGTTACTGTGTTCTTCCTGAAGTGATCTGAACAAAATGCACAGATAACAAAGAGAAGGAGGACTAGAATGTCTTGAATGACAACAGTATTCCCTTTTATCACTAGTACTGTCACACTGAATGGCTGTAATTGCTCTTGGCTGTATCACTAGTACTGTCACACTGAATGGCTGTAATTGCTCTTGGCTGAAGCCAGGGAAGGATTTGAGTCAAGCTGAGAGAAAGCTGTTCAGTGCCTCACCTTGTCCAGTTTTAAAATGTGGAAGGTCTCTCCAGCACCACATGTGTGTGCTTAAAAACATTACCAGCCTAGTCAGAGTAGAACACTTTGGTACTTACTTGAGGTCTGACAGTAGGAAGACAAAGAACCATTTCCATTGTCTGTCTCCAGAGAGTAGCTTGTTCTAGTAGATGATACTAGAGCATGTGTAGCTGCTGCTCAGATGCTGCGCAGGGGGCACTGGCAGAACCTGCTGTATTCTAGTGTTGTGCCTATACCTGCTCATCTGCCTATGTGTGTTTTACCCTAAGTATGTATTTGGCATAGTGTAAGTAGCCAGATTTCAAATTGGAACCAGCAGTTGCCTCTTCTGGGGTGGGTGCCCTCACAGGCATCCAGGTTCTCTCCCCTTCTCTATGTGAATGTGTCCACACAATTGGATTCTGGATCAGTTTTTCCTAATGGAATAGCTTAAAATAGAAATACAATAGTTAAATCTGGCTAGTAACCCCCTGAGACTGAACCTTAAAATTGTCTTAAAAGTTTTGGGAAGAGGTTTGAATTTTAACCCCCCCAAGACAGAAATGGCTTTTGTGTGTTTGGGTTAAGTGTTTGAGGTGTGAGCCTCGATTTTTAAATGGCAATGCTTAGGTTGTCTAGCTTCTGGGGACGGGCCGGGTAACAACTTTGTCAGGGAAGATCTTTCCTAGTAGCACAATGAAGGGAGGATTGTTTGTTGGTGACTTTGTGCATGTTAGTATGAGGAGGTTTTGTATAGTGTTTCTGTGGTATCCCCTGTATAGTGGAAAGTGATAGCAAATGCCAAATTTTGGAGCTGTAGGCTGGAAAGGCCTTAACTCTGTATACAACAGAACTGCAGTATACTGAAGTATCTTCCTGAATGTTACCCCAGCATGTTGGATATTGCCTGCAGCTTTGTTAGCTGTTGTGCATAGCCATCTTCTGATAGAAAGGAAGCAAAAGGAGCTGGAAGTGTAAAGGAGGTAACATGGTGTGTCTGGGTGGGAAGAAACACTTGAATAAAACTTGCTTCTTAGTTTGTCCTCAACAATGGAACCTGCATCTTTGGATGTACAAACACTCAAGCTTCTCGCTTCTTACCTTATTTGTAGGTGCCCTTCAAACAATGGAAGCAGAGCAGGAGGAAGATGCTGAATCTCCCTGGGATTCTGAGGTACTTTTTGTGAAGGACACAAGGGTTTTTACTACAGGAAGTAGAAGTAAGATCCAGAATCACTTGAGAGCTTCCTTTTCATTTGGACACTACTGTTGAAAAGGCTTATTTCCTCTTTTCTTTCTTTTGCTGTATGTTTGTGACTGGGGATCCTTGAAATAATTCTGCTCTAGACCAGCTGCTCAGTTAGGGTTGGGATGAAGCTAGGTTGAGCTAATGGCTTGGGTCACAGTATATTCTTGAAACAGTGAAGTTCCTTGCTGTTTCACAGAGGCTGGCAGGATTGTTGCTTTTTCACCATACAGCCCTAGTCTGCTGACCTGGTTAGCTGTTGCCCTTGGGGTCTAGAAGCAGGATGGCTAGCTGCTTCTGAGCAGATCTCTCTACCTTTTGTAGGTGTACTCTGGCCCTCTTTAAAATCATGTTCAACAGAGGCACTGCACATGCTGGCCTTGTTTGCCTTTTTCATTCTTTCTGTCCATGGCAATCAGCAAGGTCTGTAGCTAAGTCACTCTGGTTCTTATTTTGAGAAAAAAGAACTTTTCCCATCCCCTTCTTAAAAATACAAGGCTTAAACGTTGTTAGTTTCAAGGTAATTTTAAGCTCTGCCTTGCTAATCTTTGTTCAGTCCAAATGGCTCTTGCAATTGGGACCAGCACTGTGTTCATTCACTACCACAAGATATTTGCCTAGGGAATGGCAGCGTCAACTTGAATGTCACATACAAGTTCAGTACAAATGTTGGACCACTGCAGACATGTAGCTGTTGGTTCACAACCTGTATCTTGAGTTACCATGTTAATTCTTGTTTGTGGTTGTCCAGTCTGTCAAGGTTTGTCAGTGTGGCAGAATAGTGGCATGAAATTTTTGCTTAAGATCTGAAAACAAACACGATTGCTGTGATTTTCCAATATACTGTGTTTTGATGGATTCTTGCCAAGGGCCTTAGAAAACCTTTTTGTATCTAGAATATACTTGATACCATGCTACATGAATTGGTTTAGCAGGAACTTTTGGTATAGAAATGAGATGAGAATGCATTTGTACCAATTCTCATTCATGTGTTTTAGGTTACGCAGGCGGATTCTGAAATGCCAAATAAGATACCATGTGATGTGCTGCTCCCAGCTGCGGAGAGACATGGAACATGCTCCCAGTTTGTTTCAGGGGAAAGTGACAATGGTAACTTCCTGGTGGGCTAATGTTTGTCTGTAAGCATTTATAAGCTAAAGTAAACTTTTATCATGTCTGTCTTAGAAATGCTGTTGTGGTGTGAGTGTAAACCATACCTATGAAGTGCTTATTGTTTGTTAACTAATGCCAGTAATCACAGCACTTGCTGGCCAGTTTGTAAAGGAAGTTCTTTGCATTATTTGTGTTCTTGCAGTGAGTATCTAGTTTTTTTGATTCAGGTTCTTGTTTCATAGCGATGACAGTGTATGTCTGTTAGGACTGACCTTTCTCAACATTTAACATTCTTAGATGATAATGCAGCAGAAGACAGCTGTGATCTGGCTTCGCATTTTTGTCGCCCCTAGCTTAACCTTTGATAGCATTTTGATACCCTTATGTTGTGCTTTGCCTAGGAGCTAAAGTCGAACTACAAGTACAGGGATTTTTGCTGAGGATTTCTGCCTGTAGTTTGTGACACTGTCTCTTGAGTGTCTTGAGCAAAACTTTACAAGCTTCCAGGAGTTTCAAATGTAGTTGTTAACTATTTGTCATGGAATTCTGCTTAGACAACAATTCTGCTAAGACAAGTTTAGCATCAGTGTGAAAAGATGGTGAAAGGTGGTTATGGTAATCTTTCTAAGGTCTTTCCACGCTGCTGGACCACCAGGTTTACTGAAATTTAATACTGTTTGTTTTTAAATGCTGGCTTTGGGGTTTTTTAATATCAAATATAAAAAATTTTATCTAAATATAAAATTCTTGTCATGGAGCCATTCTTAATAATTGTAAGTATTCTTTCATATACTTCTTTAGTGAGAGGACCCAAACCGTAACATGACTAAAGCAGAGGATTTGAGAAGAATAGGTGGGATTTTGTGGGTTTGGAAATGATTTAATGTTGGACAAAATTTAAAAAAATATTTGGAACTATGTTATAAATGTAGATTAAAACCTGACAACATTTGTTTCTGTTGTCCCCCTGCAAGCTAAACCACAACAATCTGATGAACACTGCCTTGATTTTACCTTGTTAGACATACATGAGGTTTCTCTGTCTGCACCCATGCTTTCTTAGTCCCATCAATTGAAAAGAAAATCCTGCTCGATATTAGCACTTGTAGAATAATCACAGTCATTGCTGTGATTATTTATGATCATTCATTGCAGCAGACCAGCTTTGGCTTTTGAAATAATCCTTTTAGAAAGCAAGATTCAGCTCCTCAAAAGGACTAAATATTTTAATCTTGTTCTGTTAACAAGCATGACCTTACTGCTTCACCTGTATTGTCCTAGTTGTGTGATAATCATTTTTTAAATCCAAGGTGTATGATGGGAAGGAAGTATGCATTGTTCTTATCTTGTATACTAAGACACATGCTGCATGATGAGGTAAATGGAATGTTCAGTATTGTACTCTTGATGAAATAATGCTTGTGACTAATACTTAGTTGTAGAAACTACTGATGTTGAATCGGGTAAAATGTACCCACATTTTAAAAAAATAACATTTCCCGAAATATTTTTCATTTCCAGGCTTTTTGGAGAAGCCCAGCAATTCACAGGTAAGTATTTGTTCATGTTAGACTGACTACTTATTCTGCTCATTAAATAGTTTGTAGTTACTTTGAATTTGGTGTTTTATCATTGAATTGTCTTTCATAGCTGAAGACTCCCATATCTGCTTTGGAAAGGAATGAAACTTCTCCTGAAAACAGGCAGCAGAAGTCAGGTAGTATTTGCCTTAAGTGGCTCTAGATTTAGCTTCATAATCTTTTAGGAGTATTTAATAAGGCATCTGTTTTATGTTTTGCAGATCTATTGCAGGAATTTGATTTAGAAGATGTTGAGGACATTGAAGGTATTCATGACAGTCTCTTTGTCATGTTCTTTCATGGACAGACGCATTGTAATTGGAAATCCTTTCTTAATTTTAAATTAATGGTTCTAACAAGGTGTTCCGGAAGCAGAAGGACTACTGAAATATGCACCTGTACATGTTTGCTCCCTCCTACAGTCTACCCTTCCATGATCTTGGCTTCCTCCAGCATACATGTTGTCATCTCCCCTTTTCAGGCAGTCCTGAAGATGGAGGAACATTGATGCCTTGTGTCTTTCCTGCCTTTTCCCTTGTTCTCTGCCAGTTACACAGAAATTTCAAGATTGATTTAACACTATGTGAAATAGATCTTATGGGCTCCAAAGATCCTAAAATCTTACTTTGAAGACTGAGACTTCAAACTCAACTTTCAACTCAAGTTGAAAACTTCTCTGATGGGCAAGACTAAATGGGAGTTTGGGTTGCTTTTGATTACAGCAGTCTTGATAGTGATAACTTAGGATACCCACTGCAGTAATTTCTGTGGTGCTACCTACAAATGTTCCTCAGCCACCAGCACATCTGTCTGTTTTTACTGCTGGCTGGAGCCTTCATCTGCACCAGCAAACATCTTGGTATCGGCTTATCTTATACGCCTGAGTAAAGTCTAAAGCTCCTCTTGCTGAAAAACAAGGAAAAGGGAAAAATGCCTGTGTTCCTTGTAGAACATTATCCTTAGATAATCCCTAATTATTGCTGTTATTATTGTCTTTAGTATTTATCAGACTATCTGAAATGCATCAGAGTTATCAAGCGATCATCATAACAACCCTGTGAAATAAGTGCTGTCAATCCATTAATAACTGTTGTGTAGTGCCTTGTACTGAAATACCCAACAATCAAATCTACAAAAAAAATCTCAGAAATTTTACCCAGCAGTGTGGTAGGAGGAAATGTTGTTACTTCACACTGGGTAACTTGGGGTCAGAATTGACCTCTGGAGACCTTTGACTGACTGAGGAGCTCAGACTCCAGACATAAAGTTGTAACTCTGAGCTTGTATCGAATGTTAAGAACCCTTCAAGGAATGAAGGCTTGCAAAAGTACTCACCTAAAGCAGAAAATGCCAAGAAGTGAGATATTTTGTGGTTTTGTGATGATACCTATGTATTTTTCTCAGTCTTGCTCTTTTTTTTTTTTTTTTGTAGGAAGGATATTGTGTCCCTCTTTAGCAATGAAACTTTGTATAAAGAGAGGCTATTGTGTAGCACCTATGGCATTATGGAGCAAGACAGGAGGTGCAGAGTGATAAGGGTGAAAAGCCTCCATCTCTTGATTTTAGATTCCCCAGTTGAGTTGCTAAGACTCGTTTCTTTCTGAAAGCTTGTCACTTGAAAGCGTACAATATGCCTTCCACAAGAACAGTGACAGTGAGGTGCTGCTTCTAGATTGTGTCTGGGATTATCTGGAGTGCAGTTCTCTGGTGTAACAGAGATTCAGGGTAGGCTGCCAGACTGAGTGAATACATCTGAGAAGTTTGTGACCTGCCCACGTTATATAGAAATTCTGAGAGAGGGAAGAGTGGAATCCAGTTTTCAACAGTGTAAGCAAAGTGTTCAGATCATGGATTGTTTCTCAGCATTACACAAGTCTGCCTTTCAGTTTCCATCTGTGTCTTCTGCAACAGATAAGGTAGAAGTTTGAAATACTCGGTCCAGATCCATGTCTAGAGACAGATTTGTTTCATGGATAGAGTAAAGCTGCAACCTTAAAATATTTCAAAGCTGTGATGTTTTTTCATGATTTTTTGTGTACTGCACATATGCACAGAGGGGAATTACAGCTGCTGGAGGCATGTAACTATTTACTGTATGGCTCACAGAGTTTCAAAGAGAAAGATCAAGATAATGCACTATTAAGAAACAAGATTGCTTGATTTGTGACCACTTGCAGCAATTTTCAGCAAATTTCCTTTAAATGCCCTGTAAGAAAGCAATGTACACAGATACATCTTCAATCTCCTTTATGGTAATTTTTGTCTCTAAGAGCTCACAAATTAGAGGCAATGCATTATTTTGTGTTAAGATTTTTCTCATGAATATGATTCAAGATGCGCTCTAAATGTAAATAAGTAGTATTAGGTCATGCTGGTTATCAAAATATAGTTTTCTCACTGTAGGTGACTACTCAGGATCTACTTTTCATATATCATCAGCAGCTGAAAAAGAAGATAAGGATGCCATTAAAAACTATGGAGTGTGGGTATGTAACACCAAAGGTTTTGAATTAGGAGTCTGAAACAGTAAATTGTTTTATATACTGTAAAGCAAAGAATTATATACATGTAAAGTGAAGGAAACTTACCAGTCAATGAATAATTCTGGAGAATCCTGTAGATAAAGGTTGTATAACAGCCTGAAGTAAAATGGGATGCAGTCTTCTTATAGGGGGAAAAGTCCTTATTGTTATATTGCTGTTGCACTAATTTGTTTCCAGCTGGTTTGCTTAGACTTTGTTCAGTGTTTTTCCTTTTGCACAGTGCTGAGAAACAGAGCAGTCAAATTCCTTTTTTTTTTCCGCTATGCAAAATGCGCACTCAAGTAAAGAAGGAAACTTGTCTATGGTGTGCTGATCTATTTGATTAAGTATGCCCGGTCTTCTGCTTCGTAACAGAAGAACAAAAAAAAAAAAGGTTAAATTTTGTGACTTCAGTGCTTTCCCTGTCTCTGCAAAATATGTGCTTGTTTGGCCATGTTAGTAAGTGTTTTAAAAGGTTTTTTTCAGAGGGCATTTTAGAAGGGAATAAGGCAGATATCCTGTTTGTGTTGGGCCTACAGCAGGAGAGGGAGAGGGCTGGGTAGAGGAGTCTGGAGTCTTCTCTAGCACCTCAAGGGACAGTGGAGCAAATCACTTCTACCCCACACCCAGGTATGATGAAAAAGGAACATGCTTGGTATTGACAGGCAGAGGATGGAACTTAGGCCTACTGGAAGTGGTAGTGGTGGGGCAGTGAGCGAACTTGGGGAATGGTGAGGCTGAGACACATGGGAGCTGGCCGAGGTGCTCCTTCCCTGTCCTGAAAGCAGGAATTTTGGCAGAGAGAAGGGCTTGGCTAACAAGAGAGAGGAGGTGAATGGTCTTAGCCCCTTGGGACTGAGGCTGCAGGCCTGTATGGAAGCACGAGGAAGCGTATGGGGCAGGAGCATGTGAGGAGCAGGGTGTGGGGTCAGGGACAGGGGGACACTGCAGGGCGTTGAGTGAGGCATGGGATGGTTTTCACATAAGTTTGGCTTCCTGACTTTTGGGATGAGGGAAGGAATGGACAGGTTTCCCTCATAAATGCTTTTCTTTGGATCTTGGAATGAAATTGAACATTTCTGTGCCTTGGGTGAAGAAACGGGCCCAGTTCTCCATGTTGTGGACAATAAAAATGTTGTCATGTTCATTAACACTGTATTAGCTTAGCTGGCAGGGGATTGTGAAATGCCAGACAGTATGGAGGAAGGAAGGTGAGGAAACATGGGCAGTTCCAAAGAAAAATGGTATTAAAGCAGCAAACATGAAAAAGATAAATTGCTTTCCAACAAAGGCCACTGGTTACAAAAAGCAGGCAGGCCTAAAGGTGAAAGTAACCTTCATCTAGACAACTCCAATCCTAGAAAAGCTGTTGTCTCTAGTAAGTCCTAGTAGCTAGTAAGTCCTTTATTTTTAAGAAAAAGGTGAGTCAGTGAACCTTTAATTTAGTATCCCTTGATTTATATTATAAAAATTGTTTTCAGAATATCTTGATGCTGTTATTTCTGTTACATGACAGGATGAGTTTGCAATGGAAATTACGTAGATTAACTTCCTTTTTCTTGGTAATCTTTTTGTCTGTACCTGTTTGCTTAAGGATAAATATATTTTAGAAACTACCAACTTGATAGAAAAAACAGCACATGAAAATCAGACTGACAAAGCAGGAGTTTCAGATCAGGAAGCCCTAACAAAAAATGAAGAGTCGTGCAGTGCTGACAAGGAGTTCAGTCTAAAACCTTGGGAAGAAAGATATGAAAGAATGTGGGTTGAAAATGAGAAAAGGGAATTGAAAACAAATTTCAAAAACATTACAGCAGAGCTGAAGCAGTTGTTTGGTGAAAATGAAGCCGGGGAAACTGCTTCCCTTGTGGAAGAAATACCAGAAGATGGCTTTGGTGAAGAATTGATGAGTTCTCACATTTTTTCATCTCCTGTGACAGAATCAAGTAATAATTTAGAAAGCCAAGGTGAATTTGGAGATATTAAACTTACACTATGTGGAAAAATACCCAAAATGGAAATTGTATTTCCGGGTAGTGGTGCTCTTCCTGATCAAAATACCTTAAAGACAAATGTAGAAGATACTTGGAATACAGATGAAGAAGTTGGCATTAACAATGTAGATAACAGAAAGGTGTCTCTAGCTAAAGGAGAGAAAAAGAAAATGCCTACTGTGGAAACAGAAGAGAATGATAATGGAAGTAGTAAAAATGCAGAGGAAGGTCCTGTTTACTCTCTGAGACATAGTTTGAAATCAAGTATTTTGGGTGACATTTCTAATATTCTTCCTCAAACAAGACCTGTTTGTACAAGTGATGAGAGTGTACATTCTGTAACAGAAATAAAACTTAAAAAGTACTCTGGATTTAATGATGATGTTCCCAAGGGCTGCTGTATCAACAGTAATATAGGGGAAACCGAAAGTCTTTTTATTAGTGCTCAGGAATCGTGTGATGTGCTGGAAAGGAGTCTTGATGAAGAGCTAAAACGAGATATGGAAAGATTTAAGAGTAAAGTAGGAATGCTGCAAACAGTATTCCTGGCTTTGGAGAAAGAGAAGGTACAGCTGCAAAAAGAGGTAGTTCACCTGCTACTCCTTATTCTTCTTTAGTCTTTCTCCATATCAATGGTCCTGTTCACTTCAGCTATTCATCATTAAATGAAGATGCTTTGTGCAAATTACTTGTTGTTTGAATGAAAATACAATAGTCATGAATAAAGACAGCAGTGGAGAGTTGCCTTTTCCCCTTTTTCAGAAAACACAGAATGCACTATAGTTCCAGTTTAACATTATGTGGCACTCAGTCCCAGTGTAAGAAGTTATCACTTCATTTACATAAAAAGAAGTGCACACAATTAAATCAGTTTTGATTCTGAAACAAAGAATGAAAATAGCTTCTGAACAGGGTCTTGACTGAACTTCTCATTTGATGTGATTTCTGCATGGTGTGTCTTCATTGCCCTTCACTTAAATTCCTGTTGTCTGTGAGTGGAGTTGTTTCTTGTGGGTTTGGCATCTTTTTTCTGCTACCCTGCCTACCCTTCATGGAGGAAGCAGTCACCAAGCACCCTTCCGTTTGATTTTTTTTTTATTTCTGTTTTTGTAACAAACATTGTACAGTCCTTCTAACTCTTTAATCCATCAGTAACACTTTTGCATTTTTGTTGTTCCTGGTTTAAGGTACACTGTTGTTTTCTAAGGACCATGTTTCTGGTACATCATAAGATCATGAGTGAATTTGAAGTATTTTCAATGAAAATACACCTTGTAATGTGATTTTCGTGAAAATACTTGTCTATATTTTTTTTCATTTTACACTTCTTCAGAGGTAAACGCTGAATTATTCAGTCTTGGATCTTGTGTTTCTCTTTTATGAAAAGACTGATTAATACTTGAAACTTAACTTTCTTTTTGTAGGTTGAGAAGGAAAAAAACAAAGAAAGATGTTTCAATACACAGACAGTGGCAAAAGAGGAAAATGTTGAGAAATTAAATACACCACCAGGTAATATTACTGATCAGCAAATGAAAGAAGAGCTTACACTAAGGAAGAATGACTCTTTGAAAGTGGAGGATGAAAACACTACAGAAGAAAAAGTCAACAAGAATTTTTCACCTGAGGAGAGGTCAGAAATTATTAAAATGCCAATGAAAGTAGAAAGTAAAGACGTGATTCCTAATTCATATTTGTAGCATTACTTAAGTGTCTTAGGTTTTCTAATATTGT
>JAYDZK010000056.1:22995458-23013868 GCA_034509185.1 Euphonia xanthogaster
TATTGTTCTAGTTGAAGCAGTTTCTTTGATGCTGAAAGCAATACTGAGTAGGCCGCTGCTTCATAAACATTTAAGAGAAACACTTTTTTTTTAGGAAGAGGGAGAAGATATTACCAAATGAATATTAAAAGTTTGAAGGAGGCATTGATATTTTTATGAAATCCTAAGCAGGAGGGTTTTTCTGTCTATCCTTCAAAGGAATCTCTGCTCTTAATACTTCCTCTAATATGGATATAAGATACTGCCTGAATCTCGTTCAGGTTCCACATTCCCCCTTCATTCCTAGGGCAAGGTTTTTTAAATACTTTTAAATACTCCACAATCCTTGGAATTAAATCTGTGTTTTATCAGAGATATTTTTCATCTCACTTGTTTCTGGACATCATCTTATGTCTGTTTCAAAGAAATATTTTCTGTAAAATTACTCAATTGGTAATTTTTTTTTCTGTTTAATGTAGTGAACTTGCCCTGAAGCATGACGTTGCGAAGAACAATAAAGGACAGACTTCAAAGCAGAAGGTTAATCAGCAGATGAGCTCTTCCAGTAGGAATAATTTTCGAGTACTAGATGATAGCACTTCCAGTGAAACATCTCAAGAGGAAGGAAGGTACTGAATATAAGAAATGTTATAGCTAAAACTTACTTAATCATAAAAATTGACCTAAGGCTCAAGGTAAGTTTATTGTAAACCTGATGTGCACAGTGGTTTTTGTTCCTTCATGTGACAATATGACTTGATATCCTTTGTGTTCCAAAACACGACCTTTTTGCTTTATGTGCTTTGAACATCTTACCAAGTTCATTATAAAGACAATGAGCACAAGTGCTGAAAGATTACCTGAAGGTCAGTGTATATGTAAACATATATTTTTAAAAAGGGAGAAGAGAGACTTATACAAGAACAAAGTTGCTATTTCATCACATGCATCTTAGGGTTTGAGTTCTTTTCTTTTTATGTTTTTCTCTTCATCTATATATCCTCTTGACTTCTTGCCTACTCAGACTTAAGTGAGAGGGGAAACATGAGAAACAGAAATTGTCAACAGGGTACAAGCACTGTTCAGCAATAGCTAAACCACTGGTGTGTTGTCAACACTGTTTTGGTCAGAAATGTAACACACAGCATTGTGTGGGCTGCTCTGAAGAAAATTAACTCCACTCCAGTCAGCCTAAGTACACTAAAGAATCTAAAATTAGGTTCTTTGACCTAAAATTAAGTTCTTTGACCTTAAGGGAAAGAGTCTAAATACTGACGATAACTAAACCTCTAGTCGTAAACAAGGAATGCACATAACTATGTATCTGTATATCTTAATGTCTGTACCTATATGCTTCCTGTCACTTTGAACAGTTATTTCAACTTTTTGTTTAATGTCTTGTGAAAAAATAATCTCCCAATAAGGCTGATAATTTTTTCCAGTATTCACCTACGTCTAAAAAAACTCTTGTATTAAATTTTATTTTAATTCCCTACTGAAATTCCATTTTCAAAACAACTTGAGATATTGTTCTTAATGCAAGATAAACATTCCAGAACTGAAATACATTTCTCTTTTCCAGACCTGCAGCAAAAGCAGCGAGTGAAAAGAATAAGGTACTGTAAAATTGGTTTCTTGATAAATAGTTTTATCAGCTTTTAATCACTCAGATGGGACCAATCAGATATGGACTGTGAATGAAAGAATGACTCATTCATGTATCTGTAATATTACATAGTTGTATACAGAAAATACTGTATTGTTTGTAGGTCAGCATACAAGTGGATGTAACTGATGACCTTGATTTAACTCACTCATCTGACACAACATCAGAGGACATCAAATTACCAACATCCACCTACAAAGAGGCTGTGTTGCTCTTGGAGCAGCTTACCGTGGATCATACAGGTGTGTTCTAAAGTCACATTTTCCTCAGATCTTACAAGTTTCTCTTTTGAAACATGGTTTCTTTATGTGCACTCCTGGGTATCTTGGTTCATATATCTTTAGGATAACACCTCCCCACCTCCCTCTTCGTCGCTGACCCATGTGTGGTCAGAGCAGCTGTTTTTCTTGTTTCTTTCCTTTGCCTTTGCCTGAGTGGTGGTTTTGTCTTCTCCTAAATATACTTTTATGAAGTGCCACCAGCATGGCTGAAAGGCTCAGTTGTGCCCTGCAGTTGGTCCATTGTCTGTCTGGCATGCAGCAAGCCCTGGCCTCTTATCACAGAGAACTCCCACTGCCTTCCTTCAGTGTTCCCACTACCAAAACTTTATCACCTACACCAAATCAAATAATTTACACCTTAGAAAGTATTTAGCATATTTGCAACTTTGTCTTCTCTATCTCAAAATAGGTTCTGCTATTTTACTGAAAATTCAAAACATACTTCTTAAATATGAACAAATAATAGAGCATGAAAAAAATCGGTATGCAGCAGTCTGGAGAGAAGTAAGAAAACTGGAAAGTGAAAAGGAGGAATCAAAATTAATAGCGGAAGAGACTCAAGATTTGAAATCCATATTGGCTCATCAAGAAGTGGAATGGAAAAGTGATATCCAAAGCCTTAAGTGTGTAATCTTGTGTTCTGATAATGTGTTACCTTGTAACAGTATATTTACCTAGACAAACTTACAAGTGATAAAACAGTCAATAGTTTATTTCCATATACTGTAAATGTGATAGCATGGATAATGGAATGATGATAGAATTCTTAAAAAAGTTAAAAATTAGAGTAAAAATATAAAATCTGAAAATATTTAACATTTTTATGGTTTGAGTTGTTTCTGCAAGTTCATAGTGTAGAATATTTAATTTTTATATCAGTGCTTTGGTTTCTCAACTATACTGTTAATTCCCAGGTTTACTTTGAAACAAGAAGAGGAAAAGAGGCTCAGAGTAGAAACACTATATGAGAAAACAAAAGAAAAACTCAGAAGGAAAGAAGAGCAATATTGTAAAGAGATGGAGGAGAAACAGCAACTTGAGTTACAATCAAGGAATTTAGAAATGGAGTTAGTAACACTGAGAAAGCTCTTCAAACAGGTATATTAGATAATGACTTAAACATTTGTCTTCTTATTTTCTGCTTCTTTTTAATTAGTGTTGTATTCCAGTATGCCTAAAGAAGAGGCACTTTTTTCATGGAAGAGGCATTGGGTAACTATTGCCAGATTTTGTGAACAGCTGGTTTCCAAGTAGTGTGTTCCCTTTATTTTTGTTTGTGTTTCAAGGCCTAACTTTGAGTTATTTTTCAAAATTATTACAAAATAATAATTAAAATAACTAAATTATTTTGTATTTCTTCTTAATTTTCAAAAGAAAATCAAAATTTATAGATGGATTATTGTAACTGGGGAAAGCAAAACTATTTAAAAGAATAAAAGGGAGAGTGGGACAATATTGCTAGCTTTGATTTTTCTGAAGGTGCAAGTAATTAAATTGTGTTATTGTAGGTTGAAGACGAGCGTGATGAAACACAGAGACAGCTCTCTCAGGAAAAGAGTGCCAGAGCCCTGCAAGAAGGCATTTTGAACAACCACCTTTGGAGACAAAAGGAACTAGAAGAAGAGACAAGAAGAACTATAGGAAAAAGTTCAGATGTAAGGAGATTTTTTTTTTTCTAATGAATTCAATTTCACCATGTTTGTTCTAAAGTTATAATAAAATTTATAATTTTTTTTCTGCTTCTTGATGGATAATTTACAGTGTAATTTTACTGTGCGAATACCTCTTCTGTTTTCCCTTATGTTTTCAAAATTCTGGAAAGCAGTATCAGTGCTGTATGTGCAGGTAGAAAGCTAAAAGGAAACTCTATTTATGCCATTTTTTAAACTGTCTTGTTTTCATTTCCTTGACATTTTATCATCACTTTTTAAGGTTTCTAGCAGTGAAACGTCTAGCTACCTACATCCAGATCGACTAGGAAGGAAGGTGACACTCTGTGTTCCCATTACTTAGGGTTTTTTAAATTATTTATTCCCTTATCAAACATGAAGTATGAAGTTCTGTTCCACCTCCACATATTAAAGTTTTATGAAGGAAGATCAGCAATAAATTAAGCTCTCAATACTAGTTAAAATAATTGAAGGAGAATAAGCAATCATGGACACTATTTAAAAAAAAAGTCTTGAAGTTTAATGAATTTACTAAGAATGTGAAAATGTGAAATTCTTGGAAGAATTATTTCTTCTTGGCTGTACTGCCCAATAAATATAGGGTGAATATGTTTACATGGAAAATAATTTGTATAATAAACACGCACTATAACAAGACTCTTGCATTCCAGTGATGCTTCAGCTGTATAGCAGCTGAAGCATCACTGGATATATTTATATCCAGTGAAATATTATATATTACTGAAATACATATATTACTGAAATACATATATATATAATATATATATATATATAATTGAAATATATATATATTTCAGTAATGCCAAAAAAAGTGTCAAGAAGACATTTAAAAAGGAAAAATACCCTTTTTAGCCTGGTAAACAGAGATTTTACCAGATTGGTAACACAGCTAAATTAATTTAAAATGGAATATTTTAAAGGCATGCATACACAAGAAAGCACTGTTATTTTATAACCTTTATACCTGAAATATTTTTAATAATTTTATTATTTAGTTGCTGGTTTACAGAAAAAAAGGCATTATGTATTTGACTTGTTTATTTATGGATGTGTTACGCCTTCATTCTGTGCCTGCTTTGGACAAATGCACTGGTTCATAGAGTAACTTATGTCTTATCTAAAATTTCATTCTCATCTTTGCAGTCATGTTGCAGTGTTAGAAACATTAAAATGCAGTTTAATGCTGAAGTGGTTTTGTAGATTTATTTCCCACCTGGATATTTATTCATGTTCCTTGTCATTCAGGAATCTGACACTGAGCGAGAAAAGGATCTGTTGTACAAAAATCAGTTACTTCAAGATGAGATTGCCATGCTAAGACTAGAACTTGATCAAATAAGACTTAGGCACCAGGAGGAAGAAGGAAAATATTTAGAGGAAAATGAGACCTTGAAAGAAAAAAATGAAGATCTCCAAAAAGAACTTAAGCTGAATGAGGAAACCTTAACACAAACAGTTTTTCAGTACAATGGACAACTGAACTTACTAAAGACAGAATCTGCAATGCTAACTTCCAAACTTGAGCAGACAAAAGAAAGCAAAGACAGGCTAGAGACAGAAATTGAATCATTTCGTTCCCGCTTGAACACTACTGTTCAAGAACTTGAACGTCACCAGTCATCAAGAAGCGATGTTGAACGGACCTTTCAGAGAGAACGTGATGAATGGCTTCGCTTGCAAGACAAGCTCCATCATGATCTCTCAGATGTGCGAGAAGCCAACAAGAGCTTGTCTCAGCAGCTGAGTAAAGCTGAAAGCAAAGCTAATAGTCTAGAAAATGAGCTTCACCAGTTAAGACAAACGTTCAGAGAGAAAACATTGCTTTTAGAAATGACCCAAAAAGAATTAAGTCAAGCCCAGTGTCAGGCAAAGGAATATGATCATGCTCGACAGCTTGAGAAAGACCAAGTAAACAAACTTATAGTAAAGCAGGAATCCATGCAGGAGCGATTGGCCCAGCTCCAGAGTGAAAACCTTTTGCTCCGTCAGCAACTGGAAGATCTGCAGAACAAGGGGATCATCAAAGAAAAAGTAGTTAATGATGTGCAAGATCGGTTTAATGATATTTTCAACAAACTCAGAGCTGATACTGAGAAGCAAGTTTACCTAGTAGAAGAGAGAAACAAGGAATTAAATGCCAAGTGTATTGATTTAAGAGAACAAGTCTTCAAATATGAGAATGACAAAATAGAGAGAGAGGTAAAATACAGACTTAGAGCAATTTAAAGTTTTCCAGTTCTTGAAATTATTTTGTGTTTCTAAAGTGTGTCAGATATAAGCCATATGCATGGGACCAGATAATGATGATCTGTTCTGGTTTGTTTGTTTCTCTTAGAACTGGAAGGGTTTGGTAAATGGGGTATTATGTCTGAGCTCATATCTGAGCAGAGAGCAGAAAAAAGATAGCCAAGTCTGCTTTGATCAAGAACAGTGATTCTTCTGTAGAACTTCTTTCATCTCTTTTTCTTAGACCATTTTTTGCCCTATAGAATTTGTTTAGGTATTTGATGATTTTTTTTTTTAGTATTGCACTGGTGACACAAATGAGAGTGATGTAAAAGGAAGAATGATCCAATATGTGACAGTTGAGAAATGAAGACGCAGATGAGTGAATTGTGTGTGAGATGCACTTATATTAAGTTCCTGTAGAGGAAAAACATTGCTTTTCCCTAAGTTGCTATCAAAATTGAAGAATATTTTAGTGTCCAGGTATTAATTTATGAATATTCTGGGGGCTCTAAGAGGTCTGCTTAGAGAATGCATCCTTATCTGTGTTCCTAGAAGTAGGTAGGGTATTCTGTAATGACAGTGTTCTGGCCAATTTCAGGTAGAGTAATGACTTAAAAATTGCCTTACCCATTTTATTTAATCTCCCTTACTTTCTGGAAAATAGATAAAACTCAGTATTTAGACACACTGGTGTTTGGTTTATCGCCTTTAATGATTTGAACAGTGATTTAAAATTACACTTCCTTCTTCCTAACAAGTCCAGAATCTTTGAGTGAGATAAATATAGGCATGTGTGAGATAAATGAAGAAAAAAGCAGTTTTCAGTTACTGTAAGGTGTGTGTGGGAGAGAACTCCAGCAATACTGTCAGTCATTTTAACCTGAGAATTGCTGTGTATTCTTCATACCAAAACAACAGGTTCCCTCCGAAAATACTACATCTATATAACATCATGAACTATCCAGGTTTTAGCAAACCTAATATGTCAGTATAAAGACAGTTGTTATTCTAAAACATACTTACTAGATGGCTGGAAGAGGATGTGATTCAACATATTCTTAGAGTATATCTGAAAAGAGCTTTTAGATGTAGGTATTCATTTAATAATATTTGTAAAATGTAGGAACAGAACAAAGAATGATGTGATATCAAGTCCTGCCTTTGGTCAACAGAATAGTATTTGCAGTCAGACTAGGGCTGTTGCATCACAACAGATTTCTTTAGATTGTGTTAGTAAAATTCCCATGATTGCAGTGTGTGCTTATGCATGGTTTTAAGAAGAACAATATCTGGATCTTTTTTATGTTTTAGGAAACAAAAATCCTCATGAATAGCTGCTGACAGTTTGGGGGTGCTCAGCCGAGAAAGATGGAGAGGTGATTGTCTGTCTGTGCACATGTCTGCTGGTGACAGACAATTACACTTGAGTTCAATCCAAAGACAAGTCTAACTCTATAATCAAATATGTCAAAGGCATTTTTCATGTTCTTATGACTTTATTCATGCTCATTTAATTGTTTCACTAGGGCACAATCAGACAGCTGCAGCAGGAGCTTGCTGATGCTCTTAAAAAGCAATCTATGTCAGAAGCTTCACTCGAAGTTACTACACGCTACCGCAGTGACCTGGAGGAGGACAAGCTGCGCTTGCAAAAGGACTTGGAAAAGGCTAAAACCAAGGTTCATAATGTCTGTAATTATATGAATAAATCTTAGGGTGGCTGTTAAAAGTAGGATTGGATGTTGTCCTAAAAGGCCAGGAAAAAATTAAACAGGATAGATTTAATGATGTGTGAATCAATTGCATTGTTTTATAAACTCAGCGTCCATGTCTTGGACATGCAGACATTACGCCCTAACTTGGACAAAATTTTTTATTTGCGAAGGTGCTTTTCACAGTAAATTTCTGTTTATATTTATGCCTTGTTACCTTTGGTTTAGCCAAGCAGATTGTCTGATTTCTGAAGAACAGTAGAAATATTGGACTGCTGTGTTTGGACATTTTTATGCTCTTGCTTTCCCCCTGCCCCCACTCCCCCCACACTGCCCTGTCACCAGGTAACACATCAAATTCTGAATGCTTTTGTAACTTATTCTGCATGTTTCCCCTTTGGCCCTGCTATAATTTGCCATCCTTAAGTGGCTTTCCTGCAAGGGAAATATAAGCTATTTCTGAGTTAGGGACTACCTTTCACAGTGTTTTTCCAAGGTATGGACATATAGAGGCCTTGGAGTTCTCAAAGGAAAATAATTTAAAATTTAATCCTTATGAGGGTCTTGTGAAGTCACTACAGACAGATGAACTTCTTAATTCATGTTTTCACAGAGGAGCAAACGAGTGAATACAAAGAGCATCCTAAGTCACCAAAAGAGTCAGAGAAGCAGTGTCAGTGCTTAGAACTGTGCTCTTGGAAATCCATGGAGGGATGGGAGAGGCTGCTGTAGAAGACTAGGAAGTAACAAAGCTTGTGTTCATTTGCTAGTAGAAGATTTGAAAGTTGAGATGATTACAGTTCTATGGGCAGAGGGCATGGGCAGATATCTGCAACATGTGAATCCTTGGGCAGCAGCTGACTGCCCTGTGTAAAAGTTCACCTGACAACTGTGGACTCTTTCTGTCATTTTACAGTTGCGGGAGGTAGAAGAAAAGTATCTTCAGTCTGAGCATTGTGTTCGTGACTTGAAGTCTGCCTTGGATGGTAAGGAAAGAGAAGCAACAGCTTCTGCCCAGAAACTGCAGGACCAGCTGTTGGCATCTTCTGAGACTAACACTACTATAAAACAACTGGAAGAACATGTGCAACAGTAAGAGAACACAGTGGGGCGAGGTATCTGTCACTTGCAGGGATTGGCTGGAAACCACAACATAGATAGGTAGCCTTGTTGTGTCACAGCAAATTATTAAGATTATGAAGAATGTTCTTGTTTTTTATTATTTTGCACTGTTCTTTTGGAATTGGTGCTCTGGCAGATTTTTATAATAAGACCTGTATTTCTTTTTAAGCCTTGAAATTGAAAACACCAAATTGGAAGCCACTGTCCAGCAACAAAGCAACAGAATTGAAGCCCTGCAGAGAGACCTGCAAGCCTCTGCCTCAGTAAGCTGCTCATAAATTTCCCTTTTGGTGTCTCCTGAGCCTAGTTACCTATTTCTCTGGGGAAATTTTATGGTGAGGTTTTCCTGGAGAGCCGAGGGGACCTCAGTGCCTGCATTTTTTTGAAGAGGCTGCTCGGAAAGCAGCCTGCTCTACTTTCCAGCCATCCAGCTTTGAAAATTTTCCCATGCTATAGCAAGTCAAACATAACACTAAAAGGTAAGGATTTGACAGCAATACACTGGTGTAACTATTGTCTGCTTTAGACCCTTCATAACATCAGATGCTGCTTTGGGGACTGCAGTGTGTTCCATTTAAGGTATTCATCAAGTTTACTGGTGCAAATTCCGCAGGGTATATTGATGCCAATCCCTTTTTGCCAAAGATCTGGCTGACATCATCAGACTGAAACAAAAATTACATGTCCCAGAGCTTTTGCTGTGCAGAATTACTTTTTCTTTGGTTACTTGCTGCATGTCTGTTCTTATGAAACAGTGAAGAGGACTGCTTGTGGTATCTGCAAAACTCAGTGTAGCCTTGGAATTTACCACAGCTTCTACACAGTGGTTAATTTTAGCACAGATAAGGTGCTAACATCTGTGGCCTGAATTAAGAGATGTTTTTTTGTTGTTGTTGTTGGGTTTTTTGTATTGTAGCCACTGAACTAGGGTTCTTGTTACGACTGTAGTTATCAACTATAGCTGAAGGTATTTTGAAAATCACTACATGTAATAGTCAAACTTTGTGATGTGCTGATACTGTGACTGCCAGTGGGAAGGCAGTGACAAATCCTTACACTTTGATTAATAGGGTATGATTTTCAAGTGTACTGGGGATGAGAAAAGTTACTCCTGCCTGTTTTCACTGAAGATTCTTTATGTCCTGCATGGTCTTTTGTCTCTCTCTCTCTCTCTGTACATCAAATGGCAGAGGTGATGATTGCTAACAGTTTTACAGTGGCATCAAACGAAGGCCATTCTGATCCTTGTTGCTGGGTGTAAATAGTGTAAATTCCTACACTATTAAGAAGAAGAGGTTAAGAGGTTTTGTGTAATACTTCTGTCAGTGAGGTGTAACTCCAACGTAGAAAGTGATAGTGTGCCTTCTTGCTTCTTGTAATGCTTCTGTAGGTTCATAACCGCCTGGAAGACTTGATAATGAGCATACAGACAGCACAGGCAGCTGCAGAGGACCACCACAAGCAGGTATATGAGAGGCTTCTGTGAATGACTGTTTTAGTCTTTGAATATTTTGTATATAGGTAATTGATGAAAAGATCATGTGGGCTGTGTAAGCACACAGCTATTAAATACCCATCTGGTTTTAGGGCAAGGCACCCTCAAGGGAAAAGGCTGTAAATTTCCTCATTTTCCTACTGCTGTGTTTTGTATGTGTTGTGGTGTGCAGGGTAGTTGTGTTCTTCATCAGTGTGATTCATCTGATGAATTCTCTTCCCCATGCCACCTGCAGGGAGTGAGTCAGTGGCTGTGAAATGCTTAGCTCTCTACCAGGATAAGCCGTAGCAGATGACTGATAGAGTGCATGTTGTGGACAGCATGGGCATCTGTGGTTGAAAGCTGAGAGAGGAGAGCAGACTTTACAGATCTATATTTTCTTTGTAGTTTTGTCAGAGCTGGTATTGAGGCCATGTCAGTTTTCGTTGTGTGACCCAGTGTTTTACCCCCTCTGTAAGGACTTGAGAAAGTCATACACCCTAAGGATTTTTTTTACCTGAGACTTTGTGTTAAGTGTTATGTCACTTTCTGTAGGCAGTAAACATCTCTTGTTTTTTCTTTTTTTTTGCTTTTGTAATTTTCTTTTTTTTCCATAAAAAATGCCACTAAAAGCATCTAGTCAACTTCTGGTCTTTATAGTTGAACTGAATCAGCAAGTCGTGTTCAACTCAAATGCATCTGTTAGGTAAATCTTTGTCCCTTTAGACAGAGCCACCAAATACCATTGTCAATTTCAAAATATTTTCTTGCTCTGAGGAGATATACAGCTGTCACAGAAGCCATGAGGGTAAGGTGTATTCTGTGGTGGGCACTAGAAAAGACTGCATCAGAAAGTATGTCATGAACTCTGGAGAACCTTTGGAAGAAAGCTACAGGTTGATTTTGTGTGTGTGTCTATTATTCCCCAAAGTTTAACCTCATCTAACCACTCCTATAACATTCATTCTTTTTCCCATCTTCAGTTTCTCTTCTTGGTTATGTTTCCCAAGCTGTGTTTTACATCCCACATTAACATTAACCATAGACATGGGATGGGGAGAGGAGAGAGTTTCCACTTAAGTTACAGCTTTCTGTTCCAGTGTCTTCTTTATGGCCACCTTAGTTTCTTCTTCTGCCATTGTTGCTTTTACAGGTGCAAAAGCAGAATGTGTTGGCTCTGACATCAAAGGACTTGCAGAGCATGTGGGAAGAGCAGTTTAAGTCAAGATCTAACCTCGAAGAGCGTGTTGCTCAACTTGACAGGGAAAAGGCAGACCTCTTTGAACAGGTAAATCCAGAAAATTCTCCAGAGACCTAAGCCAGTACCTGAGAGAACCACATTACACTTTTGGTTGAGTTCTTAGATAAAGAGAATTTTTTTTATTACCCCTGTCATTCAGACTCTGGATATGTTGTGATTTGTGGATCATCCAGGAAGGAAATGAAAGCTATCTGGGTATCTTGTGTAAGTTCTGGAGTGATTCTCTTTGAAAGAGTTCCCAGTATGGTTTGCATCAGTTGAACACATCAAGCAGGGCTTCAGTTCCCCAGGTCTTTCTTGGATTCCTTCTGGCCATCTTCTGACCCCTTGTTTTCTGGACAGGGTTGAAGTATTTAATTTTTCCAGTGCAGTGCAGGGAGTAGCACCAGCATGTTTTCAGGATAGTGGATGCTTAAAAGCCTTGCAGAAAAACATAGTGAAGGAATTCTGGGGAAATGAACTAGTGCTTGGGAAACCAGAAATGACTGACAGTTGCAATGGGGCAGTCTTTCCCTTTGTCTGTAGAGGAATAAAGGAAGTAAAAAGCAACTAGCACATAAGTAGCCACAAAGAAGGGGTGGAAGGGAATAGCATATTGAAAAAATTCCCAAAGATCAAATTCCTCTGCCTACTTATCAATAAAGATTCTGTAAAAGCTTTATATTAGTTTGTATTCTTCCATGATAAGCATACCTAAATAATCCTTACTATGAGTTGAGAACTCTTGAAAGTAGTTCAGCATCTTCTCCACCTTGGTTTCAGTGGAGGCATCTATGTTTGTTCTTCAATATTGGCCCAGTTTGCTGTGAAACCTAATGTGTAACTTGGCTAATGGAGATGGGCTGCAGCTTCTCCATGGAGACCGCTAGAGACACATATTGCATGTAGCTGTTGTTCTTATGTGTTGTGTGTGTCATGTGTCTTTTCTGTTTTGAAAGTGTGAGAGTGAAAGAAAGAAAGTGAAGAAACTGATAGAGTTAAAACGCCCAGTTGAACTCCGTCTAGACCAAGAAATGAGACGAAACTTGGAATTGCAGAAAGATTTTAAGAGGTATGGCTTTTTGATATGGTGAAGAGATATCCCTGAATAGAAGTGCAGTTCTATTGAACTGTAATGTAGGAATAGGTACACATACTCTGTGAGCAAACTGAAGTCTCTTGTTAGCTCCTGCAAGGTACCTCTGTGCATGAGCCTATACTTATAGCTGCAAGAGGAATTGCCCATCCAGGTTGCCTGTTGCCCTGCAGTTCTCTGGGAGTGGGGAAGGTAGTCTTCAATTCATCTTTTCAGCTGAAATTTGTACGTGCCAGGTGATTTGTGGCAGAGGAAGAGCAGGTTTTTTATCATAAATTCCTGGTACTTTCAAGTATGTTAAAGATGAAGAAAGCTATTTCTGCATGCCTTACTGTAGAGCATATGGAAAGGGTTGCTTATTCCTGTGTTTCATTGTTTTCTGAACTGATTTGCTATTTAGGTTGAAGAGACTTCTCAGTAGAGCTACAAAGAAAATAAAGGTGTACGAGGAGAGAGAAATGGAGTCACAGCTTAATTTGAAGGGAGAAATGAAGAGCAGATATTCTGAAATGGTCAGTGAGGTTGATAGATTGAGAACAAAGGTGAGTTCTGCTTAATTTCAGGTTTGTTTGGTTGTGGTGTTACTTCTTTTCAAACCTGTGTGAAGCTTTGCCTGTATTTCTTGTCATGTTGATGATTTGCTTTCCTTGGCTGTATTTTTGATTTGATTGGTCTCTCTCAATGGTTTTTCTACTGTTAGAGAAGCAGCTGACTATAACTAATACTGATGTAGTTGTCCTTATGGGTAAAGATGCAATCCTTAAGTACAAAGCAGCATCTGCAGTGGCACCAGAAGGGCAGACTGTCATGCAGAGGAAGGACAAGCCAAGAGTGGCAGCAGAGCTGGCAGGGCCCATGACCTCATGGGCCAAGGAGCCGTCCCACAGGCGCTCACCAAGAAGAACAGAACGGATCCGGTGACAGCAGGCGGGGTCAGCCAAGAGCGCACATCCTCAGGGCGGGCCTTAGGGATGGGCAGTTCTGCTGTCCTACCAGGACATCACGTCCACGAGTGAGGGGCAGGGCTGAGTGTGCAGATGATAAATGCAGTCTCCATGGACAACCCCTTTAGCGATTTTAACAGAATTCACTGCCTTTAGATGCCTCTAAGTTTCTTTTTTTTTTTTTCCCACATACAGGTTGCTGAACTTTCCCAGCAGCTGGACATGGAGTCTAAAAAAAGCATGCAGCTAGAAGCCCAAAACCGGGATTTGCGAGAAGAGCTATCTACCCTGCATGGGAACTGTGAAAAACTGGAGAAGAGCAAATGCCAGCTGAAAGAAGAAGTGGCAAAACTCCAACATCACTTGGAGACTAACATGGTGGATCACAGCCAAATAGAACAGTATAAAAGAGAGGTTGATGAACGAGCAGGCCAAGAAATAAGACAAAAACTACAAGAAGTCAATCTGTTTTTGCAAGTGAGTGACTTTCTGACATGTGTCTGTAGGCACTCTGTAGACTTTGGTTGTGGTCACCATTTTTTAGTGTTTTGCTTTGGGTCCCTGATTCTGTGTGTTAGTGCTGTACTTGTGCCTGTGCCAGAGGGCAGTGGGAGAAGGGCATATGGTTGGGCGGGAGTGCTCTTATGGTGTGTAATGTCCCTGAAGGCAGGTCTCTGAATCAAAAGCTTGCCCAAGGTAGGTTTCCATTTTGCAGTGCTTGGGGCTGTCTCTGTCCACTGGTCTGCTTCTTCTCACTGTTCATGCTTGAAGAGGTGTTGCACCTTCCAGCTGTCACGGCCAGACCTATAGGTCCAGTTTTGTCCTTGTACAGGGGACAGTGCTCAGAAAACAAGTGACTGAAGTTGCAGGTGTGGAGATGGGGAGGAGGTGAGGCATCCTGCTAAGGTCTTTGAGGAATCTTGTTTTCCATGCCCTGTCCTACAGAGATAATGCCCTTTCATTAGTAGCTTTGAATAGTGGTACTGATTTGGGCTTCATCCTGAGTGAAAAGAATTATTTACCCTGGTGGTAGCTTCAGGGTTCTGCCTTGATAGCTTGATGGGCTAGTGAAGAGGCACAGCTGCCTCTCTAAGTCAAGCTGGGCCCATGACCTTGGGTACATGCAAGTGACAGGTGGGGAGAGTTCTCTTTTACTTTGTGGTGGTTGAAGGTGCACTGTCTCCTTCAGGCACAGGCAGCCTCCCAGGACAGACTAGAACACATCAGAGCAAGTCATCATGCTTCTCTGAGAAGCCAGCTAAAAGACAGAATTAGAGATCTTGAATGTGAATTGGACAAGATAAAAAATACTCAACAAGACAGTACTTTTCCAAAAGAATGTGTACAGGCAGAAGTGGAAAAGTACAAGGAGCTATATCTGGAGGAAGTGAAAACTAGACGATGCCTAGCAAAGAAACTGGAAAGGTAAGTCTCTGCTTTTTTTGGACTGGTAAAAAGACTCCTTTTTCCTCATGCATATTTCTTGTTAATTCCTCTTCTGCACCTGGCCAGCATTGAAAGCCTATGATGACATGTTTGTGGGAAAAGTACCTTAAGACCCTTCCCATTTAGCAGGCCTTCGATTCTCTTTAGTGTTTCAACAGAAATACAACTGATCATGGCATGAACAGGAGACTTTTCAAGTTGATGTTGTTTTAACTGGCAGCTTTGTTTGCCAGCCTCTATAATCTCATCCTCTGTACAACAGAAAAAATTAATTTCATTTCCTTTATTGTTTGAATAAAGGTAGACCTCTCAGAGAGCAGAATTGGATTCTATGAAGGAAATATAGAAATTATCTTTTTTCACTTCTGTTTAAGCAGTGGCTCTGAGCTTTGAGCTTTCCTTGGGAAGGGAATCCCGCCCAGAGCAGTTACAGAGGTGATGTACCTTCCAGAAGAAGCTCTGTAAACACATTGCTTTCACAGAGGGCTTTGTAGCCCTGATGCTGAGCACTCCTAAGCGTTGGTGATGCTGCTCCTTGCACCTACTGTGACGTCCTAGAAACAGGCCCTCCAGACAAGCTCAGGTCCAATGATGTACTACTTTTGGAGGCTCTTCATTTCAGAAATCAAATAATAGTCAAGGACCTGGAGAGTAACTTTGGGACAGTGTTTGTACTGAAGGTAACTGTTTGTGTGCTTCCAAATGTTTCAGAGCTAATGAGAGACTTGAAGAAGCCAATGCTAAGCTCCTCCGGGAGCGCCATAAAAGCAAATCGTTAATCACAAGCAGCATCGTCAGCGGAGGTCTGGCTGCAACTCCAGTTCTGTATTCAACTGCACTGGGACATCTTGGCAACAATTTGGGACTGAGCAGAAGTCTCAGTCTAGGAGGAAGCTTCCTCACCCCAGCTGAGAACACAATATCCTCAAGAAACAGGGTTGCAGCCTTTGTGGCCAAGGTAAGCATTTTCAAATACTGTTCTCAGCTCCTGCTGAAGAGTAAGGTGTGCAAGGTTCTCCCTTTTAGCCTGAAGTTAGAATCCATTTATTGTTCCATGCCATATGTCTAATAGGCCAAAGCAACTGCTAATCCTCAGAACAGTGCACAGCTGTATGTCGTAAGGCTGAAGACTTTTGGTCATCAGAGTTGTAAAAATTTTCAAGAGGGTAAAAGGCCATAAAATATTTAAGTCAAAGCAGTGAACTGTGCCATGACATTCTTTTGCAAGAGAAACTGTGGCAAGGAATACTGTGGCATAGGGAGCTTCCAGCTAAGCTCATAATGAAATTCCAGTGTTTGGTTTGGCTAACCTGTTTAAAATGGCTAACATCACGTTGGGTGATAAATCCAATCAGACATCTCTGAGACACTTTTTTCTTCTCCCTTGATCTTCACTCCAGCAGTTTCTTCACAGAACCTGCATTAGTATGTTAATACCAACAAAAGGATGCTTCAAAAATAGGATGATATGAATGGGATAGCGTAACTTTGCTCTTACACTTTATTGCAGAATACATACTATGTATAGAAGACATTTGTTCTTGTAGTTCCTGCAATATGTTATTTCCTGAAATGGTAAAATTACCTACTCTTTGGCAAGTCTTCACAGTTTTCTGATTTTACAGCAATGCTGCAACCTCTGCAATGCCTGTGGTCAACGTATGCCCTGTAATTAGCAGTCACTGTGATAGCACATCCCTCACAGAAGGCTGAACATTATGCCATGAAAACCCCACACCAATAGTTGTAATCAGTGAGAGACCCACTTAACATGGCCGAGCTTCTCTTTTGAGTCGTTGTATGCTGCTGTCAAGGGAATGTGACAAGTATTTCTTCACTTTTAAGTCCATTTCAGTTTGATGCTTCCCCCTCATTGGAAAGAACCATGTGTTTACACAGAGCACCTGTTGTACAAAAACAAGCCAAGAGAACAGATGGGACCAAAGCAGCATTGGAAATGCTTAGCTGTGGCAGTTACAGAGATTAACTCCTCTGTGTAGCCGTGAACACTCTTTTGAGGGCAGAGGTGTACAGACGTGACTGGAAGAACTCATGAAGTCACTAGTACTGTATCATCTGCAGGGGCTATTCTGCATACAAGCACTAGAAAGAAGGAAAATTCAGGGACCCACTGCGAAAGGGAAATAAAGAGACCAGGAGGGGTAGGGAGCACAGAACAAAAGAGGGAAAGAAAGGACAGAGAGATGGGAGTAACACATTAAATAAAGGCAAAAGAGGAAACCATTCCACTTCTAGGCAAAAAAAAGCTGCCCTAGGTTACAACAAAAAGCTTAACAGTTGTGGCCTTTTTGGAGAAGAATTAGGAAAACAGACAGTGAAGGGAAAGAAAGTGGAAGTACTCAGTGCTTCTTAAAACTCAATTACAGCAACAGTTTTCAGGTAGTGCTTTCCATTTTCATTTTTCAGAAGACATTAAAACTCTCAGAGAATCTCAAAGCTTTGTCAGTATCAAGATAGACACCTTCACGGGTTTGCTGCCTTCCCCTAAGTAGGGAAATTTAATTACAGAAATTAAATATTTCTCCAGGCTATTTCGTGGCTCATTGTTTTATACAGCTGCTAATAAATACAGATGTATAGTTCAAACTGCTGTGTAGGCCTCTTCAATGTTTTTTGAAAAATGCTTCCAAATCCACTTGTGAAAAACATTTGAGCTGATTCCAAGACAAGTCTGCATTAGATCTGAGAATGGTGATACTGTTCCCTCTCAGTGTCCTGACTTCAAGAGCACCCATAGAGTTTCTTTCCAGAGCATGTGTGTCTCAAGGAAGTTGTTGAACAATTATGTATGACATTTTCCCAGTTGTTGAACAATTATGTATGACAATTATGTATGACATTTTCCCATATGTACTTTTCCTTCCTAGTGCAGTTTTGTTGGTAGGACCTAGTCCCCTGAAATTCTCTCTGCTCTTGATCACAACCTGTGGTTCTTGTCACCAGAGGAGCTGAGGATAATTCACTCTCACTATACACAGTTTGTCTTCTCAGGATTCCCTTTGAGCTCTAATACTGTATCAAATTCTGAAGTTTTCTTCCTTGAATAAGGGTGAGACAAAAAAACTGCTATACCCACAGAAAACATACCTATTTCTTACCATTTCAACTAGGTTCCTTTAAGAGAAAGATGGAAACTCAGCATGCCAGATGCTCTCTCAATGAAAGCAGAAGGGTGGTGTCTGGGACTCAGATTTTCTGCTGTGAATTTATCTGCCTTCATACTAAATTGAGCTGCACATTATATTGTGATAAGTCTTCCTGAAATCACCAATTAGGGAACAACTGAGACTGTCATGGCATCACCTGTAGCCTCAAGTACCCCAGTGTTCAGTGTGTTTAGGAAAGTCTTAAAACCAGGTCTTCCCTCTCTGAGTCATAAATAGGCAGTACTGTTAGTGGTCTGTGTACCGGAATTTGGAAATGTAGTGCATGGCCCAAGGCAGAGAATGTCTGTCTACTTGCTGCAAGTATTGCAAGATTTTGGGACACAAGGCCACTTGTTATACTTT
>JAYDZK010000056.1:23016666-23029864 GCA_034509185.1 Euphonia xanthogaster
TCTGCAGGGGCTACATTAAGAAGCACTGTTAAGGGCCACTGGAGTCGTGTGGAGTCCTGCAAGATGTTCAGTGTGTAGCCTCTGGAATGTCTGTCACTAGCTTTAGAAATGCTGTTGACTGATACGCAAATGTGCACAAAATGTTTCTTCCTTTGTGTGCATCTCTTTCCCTTATTAGGTGTCCTTGGAAATTTTAGTCTTGTTTAGTATTGCAGACTCTCGAGTTATGCAGACTCTTGACTCTTACAGTGCCTTATTTCTCCCTGTCTGCTGTAGAAGTAACATAAGAAATCTCATGTCTTTTCCCCTCAGCCACTGCTGAACTTGAAACTGGATGTGCTGGATCTTCCAAAAACCTTCATGTGGACCAGGATCCCCTTTGCAGAGCAATAGAGGAGTACCGTGATGTTTTAACCAAAAATTACATGATTTGAATGAAATGCTGTAGAAAAGCTCTGAACACTTTTTGCTTTTATAGAAAGCACATGTATGGTTTCCCTTCTTCCCAGTTCAGATGTGAAAACTTGTTCATTGCAGTCTGAATATAAACTCTATTAAATGGGTGTCAAGAACAGTGCACTCATCTGTTGGTTTTTTTCCGCATAGCTGGTTTTTTTTTGCACTCACAGTAAGAACCACATCTGTTTTTTCTGACCAGCAGATTTTACTCATCTGGATTCTTGAGTTTGACAAAACTGTCAGAAGTGTTTCCTCTTACAGTGGCTTCATTATGTTGCATTTTTCATGTTCTGTTTTTTTAACAAAAGCATTCACTCTGTTCTGTTTAATCCTTTCACTCAATGTGTTCATAAGTTCTCCAGTGTTATTTCAATGCTTAGGACATCATTTGATGTTCTTTGAGCCCAGATGCAGAACTAAGTTCTGTTAATTAACTTCTAGTGATGTTCAAGCTAGAGAAAAGGGCACTTTACATTGTTGTCACTTTATGCAACATAAGTTTAAAATGACTGTGAGTGTGTAGTAGTGCCAAGACTTGTTTAATGGTCTTTTTGGTATTTTTATTTTGTATCACAGAATGAGTGAGGTTGGAAGGGACCTCTGGAGGCTATTTGTTCTAGCACTTCTGCTCCAGGAGGACCACCTTTAGGTAGTTTCCTAGATCTCTGTTGGTTTTTTAATTACTTAAAAAATGAAGACTCCAAAGCCTCCATAGGCAACCTGGCCTCATGATCAGTCACTGTCACAATACACTTGAATATCATGAGGGGTATTGAAAGTCAGTACCTCTCATGGTATTGGTCTTGATTTCTGTATTAAAAATTGCTGCCGCTTCAGACTTTTGCAGCTTTTGCTTAAACACTTATGGTACACCTGAAAACACTTAGAGTGGGAGGGGTAGAAAAAGAACATTAATATTATTAATATTCCTCAATATTCTCCAGAACTTGTGTGATAGGATACCCAATCTTTTTGTTGCTGCTAGCAGCTGATGATATGCTGTCTGTAGCACAGATATGGTGGAAAATTGATAGCAACCATATAAGCAGTTTTACTTGTTTCAGGGAGTTAACAGTTTTTAATTAAGATGTGTGTTGTCATTTCCCATCTGCAAAAGTCATCAGCAGAGTAAAGAACCAAGTCCCAGTTCTGGAAAAGTAAGAATAATTGTACTGAGATGAATCAAGACTGAAAGAATACTAGGGTTTTACCCACTATTTTAAGGACTTGAGTTAACAGATAGTGAAAAAAGCATTAAATGCTGCTGTTACACTCTTCCTTTTTATATGAATATATTTGTGAAGCTATTTTACTGTATTTAAATGAACTTGATATTTAATAAACTTTGCAGTCTAGAACATGGCTTTGTTTTATTGTTCCTCTTCTTGACACTACTTACCACCCCTTCCCTGCTCATGGAACTCTCCAGTGCTCACGGATGCACCTTGCCTGTCCCCCTGTAAGAGACTGGCCTGCTGCAGATGAATGACTCAGACACTTGACCATTTGCACTAACTGCCCAGGTGCTGCAGGAGACTGGACTGGCTCAATCAGCTGGCTGCTTGGCCACTGATGTGCAGATTGGCCTCCCCAGTGCAGGTGGGTGTGCACACCTGAGGCTACAAACTGGGTTTCCAGATAAAGGAAGAGGCTGATAGGAGGCAAATCCTGCAAAGTGGGATAGTTCTCCTTACCATGCCAATATCTTCCCTTACATAATGGCTCAGCTGTGACAACTCCCTTCTGAAGTACCAAAGGATGAAGGCAATTATCTTGGCTGATGGGCCATGATTAATTGTGCTATAGTGGGTAAGAAAGAGCTGCAACACCCTAAAAGACGTCAATGACTCATTGAATGTCCCATGATCCAGTACTGCATCATCCAGGGGAACTACAGGGGCCTTTCCACCTAGCCTCAGCTAATATAAACCCCATGGGCCTGGTGTTATGTGGGCTCTTTCCTCCCCACTTGATGGGTACAGTCTGCAACCATCACATCAACAGGTCTGCAACTGCCAACAAGACAAGAGAACCAACAGGCTGGCATTGGAACCTCGAGTGGTTCTGATGTTTATTCTGTTTCTCAGTATCTCCCTTCTCTCCCTCTCCTCCTCCACTTGTCTTTTTCCTAACTCTCTCTACATCACATTTACTGATAAATAAAAATCTGTACTAATGCCTTTGGCATATGGTCTTGCTTGCACCTTTAGTCAGAGGCTGGTCTCTTAATAATTTTAATAACTGGTCAGATCTTAACCGCCAGAGGCCAGGCAAGTATGTCCTGCAGTAGAAGCTTTGTCATCTTAGAAGTTTCTCGCTTCATTAAATTACTAAGGCTCAGATGGCCCATGGCAGACAGCATGGGAACTTCAGTACTTTCATAACTAATGCTCTACTACTTAATGACCCAAGGTGATGGAGGGCATTGCTCAGGCATTCCTATGTGTTGAAGAGTGGCATTAACAGTAGGGTAGCCTGATAATTCCCTTTTAGCTAAGGGCCATTTTGCTGCCATCTGCACTTTGCTGCTGAAACTCAGAAAAAGCATAATTAGAACCAAACTCAAAACTATTGAAACATAGTGTCCTTATAAAACACTGTACATGTCTTATCCATAAATGAAATGGATACGTGCAAACATATTGATGTTTGCCTTTCTTACTCCTTTCTGCATTGGCTGAACTTCTGTAAAATGGTGAAATCAGAAGTTGCAGCATAAAACTCAAAATTACTTCATGGATGTTGTAAATGATGCAAGAAGTTAAACTAGTCTCTAGACAAATCAGGAATCTGTCCCCTTCAGCCACATAATGATCATCACTTAAATTATAACAATCGCTCTGTTCCATTTCTTATCAGAGACTGTTTCCATTTGGATCCTTACAATTTTAACTGAACGTGAGCTGATGACTTTTCATAGAAGCTGCCTTGAAAATCAGAAGCGCAATTCCAGAGTGATCCTACGTTATTACGGTTACACAAAATAATCTTAAACTTTTCTTTTCAAAGTCCTTGACCATTTGCACTTCCTAGATTTAAACTGCACTTACGCCTGACTCTTGCATCCAGGATGAGCTAGGACAACCTGTAGAAGAAACACAGCAAAAAGCAAGAAGGCCACTTCCATTCAGCAGTGATGAGCACACGCGTTCATGGATTTTGCACTGGCACTTTAATCATGGAAATCATTCTGCACGCTCCTACTGCTAATGATCTGATTGTTAGGAGAAAGGCTGGCCCCAGTCCTATTGACTGTTTACATCCTAATGTGCTGTTTTTTAAATCTGTTTCCAGACTGACTGAGGTTCTATTGTCTGATGTTTCCTCCACAGCATCACACATTTTCAATCAGCATCAGCTCCTTAGCCATAATCACTTCCTGCCTTGGCTTCTGTTCAGTTTTGTAACTCAGTGCAAAACAGAATGGTACATTAGGTCTGTATGCATGAAATGGTACAGATGAGGTGGTATTTACGTGGCAGTTGGCAAGAAATGGTTTTATTAATTTGAAATCCTACAAACCAAATTTGAAACTATTATAGATAGCTAGGGGGGGGTAATGCTGCATGGGTTTTTTTTGTTGTTTTGCATGCACACTGCTTTGAATACAAGCTTGACAACCTGTCCCTGTATCCAAGGTCTCTACATCCCAGCCATATATCACCAGCAGCTCTGGCCAATTTGCAGAAACATGGCAGCATTTATGTGCATGCAGGTTTGCATCTGCATCATAAACAGTCTGAAAATTACACAAGTAAGAATTACCAAAAATTTAAGCACACAAGGCAATAACCATAATTAAAAAATAAGTTTTTAGGATAGGAAGCTTGCATATAAAATTCAGTACCTTAAAACACTTCTGATTAGAAAATGTTTCCTCACAATTTCTCAGTATTTCTTATAAGATGAATGATTTATACAGATACAATAACTGTACCTCTGTTTAAGAGAATTTCACTACAATGATCACTGCTGTAAAGCCCAACTTTGTTCACATTCAGCAGGTTTCCATCCTAGTTATTTCTATTTTTTATGCATTAGAGTACTTCAGGTCCAACTTCTTCAATTTCTTCACTGAATAATTGCCACTCCCACTGCTACGCACTGTAATCATCACTGCTGGATTCAACACTGAAGATAAAATAAACCTAGAGTATAAAACAAGATGGCAGGAAAGCCATTAAAGATGTTTTAGCAGACAAAAGCAGTACATGCACATGTGCTTGTCCTCTCAAAAGCAATGAAAGCCTTTCATCTAAAAGTGCAAGGAGCCGGAAAGAAGCTGAGCACTGAGTGAAATTTTTTTGGCATCCGGTGGCACTGTTACTGATGTAAGGCTGAACAGCAGCAGCACATTGTTCCAAGCAAGTTCCAGAGCTCCTGGAACGTGCTGCAATGCTCCAGGAAGGAACATTAACAAGCAGATAAGTCCTGCTTTTATGGCTAGTAAGCAGGTTTTGGCAAAAGTCTGAATGCTATTGTATTTTCAGCTTTGGTTTTCACCTGCGTCAGTGGAGCTTTTATTTCCTTCAGGGAAAATGCTACTGATGTAAGAAATATCAGCATTTCTGCCATTACTGTAAAAATTACAGTAAAAATTACAGGAAAAAAAAGGCCCCTGAAAAGGACCCTAAGGCAAAATACAGCACTCTGAGAGAGGCCATCAGGAACAGGATTTCCAGAACAAATACCTGGCTCTTTACAATCTTCTGTCATGTATTTTTAACCTAGGTGTGGTACAAGCTTTCCCTCCCTCACCTCGACAATCTTGAGTGTCTGGCACATCTGGGTTTCATAGTTATTTGTCCATGAATACCTGATACTTGAAGTTATAATGCCTTTTTATTTAAGCAACAGAGAAGTTAAAACTAATTGATATGACACAGTTTTTCTGGCTACTTCAAGTTCCACTTAATCCATTGAATTATTTTCATTATTTTTATCAATAAACTGCAGTTCTCTCAATTGGAAAGCAGAAATAAGAATCCATTAGTAAAAATTAGTAGAGTAGCATACACAGGTGCCACAAATGTATCATAGACCAAATATAACTAGCTAACACACCTTAGTGTTCTAACAGTCATAACTCAGATTCAATTTCCAGGTCTCTTCAACTGAGGCTTCTCCTTGAGAAGTGCTGTTGTGAGCATGGTAATTTACTTCCTAAAGGAGCAACAGCACATGATTTAGTATTTGTCATATTAACGACTGAATGAATTAAATCCTTTCAAACCAATGCATGGAGAACACAACCCTGGTATTTAAGGATAATTTCTATATTAATCTGCAGAGTAAAATTCTTAGCAGAGTGAAGCAGCATGCAGCAGAGGCTAATTGGTGGAATTATGTTGCCATGGGTACAACAAACCTACTCAGGCACACAGATCTGGTACATCTGCTATGAAAGCAGTAGAGATAAATATCATCGACCTGCACTTTATCTTCAGTTCTAGCACTGTGTTACGTGTATCTCAGCGTTTACTTATAAAATGGATTGAAGAATAAACACTACCTCCAGGGCTAAGGACAACAGGCTATAGTTGATAGGAAAGGTCAAGATGTACAGAAATTGTCCACTGTGGGATTACATCCTCAAAACAGTATCCATGTTCTTTCAAACCCCTACAGCCAGTAACCCACCTGTAGGCTACGCAATATTTGAAGCACTTGGATGTGGATTGCAGTTAGAGAAATTGCCCTGGGACCACAGAAGGTAGTTTCTGTGTTTCTCCATGCTTCATATGTTTCTTAATTTCTTTCTTCTTAATTTACTTAATCTCTTCATAAACCAGATCATTCATTTCACTGGAGCATTTTTCCACTACTAGTCAAGAGTTGTCCTTTCACTCCTAGATCTTGATTAATCAAACAAAAGGAGGAAGTGACCAACCTATGACAATGCAGGAAATTTAATGGCATATGATAATTACCTCCAATTCAGCATTACTTCCTTTTGGCCTTAGTATCACCTTTCTGTGCCCTTCTCATTTTTGTATAATATGCTTATTACTCTGCAAGGACTCACTGGATTTTACTGAATATCACCTGTTATTTACTGAATATTTAATCTAGGCTCATTGCAGGAAGGCAGTTTCAGGAAAAAAGTATTCATGATCTCAGCAGGGCTCTTATGTACCCCATGGAACCAACTGACAGTCATAAGGCACCAGCAGTCAGAACTCTTAGGGAACACCCTCAGTTCCAGAAAGAGAGTTTGTTGAGAGTACTTTTCTCTCCAGGAACAAAGCAAAGGCTTTTTGTAGACAATACTACTTATTTCCCAGGAGAAATTTGCTTTGCTGGATCGCTACAGTGTTAAACAGGAGAACCTTCAACCCAGCCAGCTGGCACACAGTGATCAACACACCCCTTCTCAACACAGAACTAGTATCAGTGGTACTCTTTTCTCATTCCATCCAGTCTTCTTTCATACCTCTTCAGCATCTGAGGAGTTAAGTTTTCCTCTCAAAAATTCAGCTCTACTTTATTTGCTCTGTTGTACCTTTTTACTACCTTCAATGTGCTTGCAACACTGCAGAGTTCCCTAGAGTGAAGACACATACACAGGCTTTACATGTGCTGAGCTTCCACCCCACTCTTCCTCTGGGGACAAACACTCTCTAGCTTTCTTCAGAATCACTAGCACTAGGCCATCAGTCTATGTCCACTTTGTGGTTTCAATTGCATTGGTTTTTCCCATCTTCCTTCATTTATGAAAACAATGACATAAATTACTCTCATTGGTAATCTGTTTTTTAGCCTAGACTGAGCTACAGCTTTGATTCAATGAAAATAAGTCTTTCAGACCGGTTATAATTCAACTTCATGCATTAAATACTGTTTTACTGAGTGATTTCTCTGCACTATATACTTACAGGTACCTAATTAGCCACTATAGCTTAGAGTCCCTGAAAGTTCACAAAGCTTTAACTGCATCCTAAAATTTTGAAAAGAATTATCAAGTCCTACATTTGATTTTAAGAAATCCCTTCTGACTAGGTCTCCTGGCTTTGATCCCTTCACCATTGCAAATGATGTGTTTGAGATAGATGGTCTCCAAAATGCATTAGCATTCCATGATTAATCTTCGAACATAATTTCTCAGCTATAAGACAACATATTTCCATAGTTTTTCCAATGCTACTAGAAGTATTCAATCCATGTGTTCCAACTATAACCCTCCCAATACATCCAACAATAAGTAGTGCATTAAAAATCTGCTCATCGTGACTCTACTCTTTGCACTTTTTGCTGAGCTCTGAAATACCTAATTTAATAATCTGCTTTTTCTTTATCAATACAATTCATTTCCTATTCCTTCTTTTCTCTTGTGAAGGTATCAGCATTTCAGTACCAAAAAGCTTTTTTCTTGACTGTTTAATGAAACTGATTCTCTTGACATAATCAATTATAGCCAGAGTTAGTACTGACTTCTGGTATTTACAGGAAAACCCTAATTTGAGTTATTCAATATTTGCTCAGCAGTTCCCGGAAAAAATGTGGGCAGAACACAACAGAGTACTAGATCACAAGATGGATAAAGGCAAAAAAAGGTTTGCTGAGCTTCACATGTTCCACCAAGAACAATCTTAGAAAACAAGGTGGAAGCTACAAGAATTGAGAGACATTTTATGGAAAACATGTATCTTCAATGTATTTGCTTTTCAAACAGCGAACTTGCAATGAAAAAATCCCACTTAATAGTAAAATTAGTATAAAACCTCCTATTATGCACATTAAAATTCCTTTTTGTTTATTTTGACAGCACATTTATATACAGGGGAAAAATACTGGACCTGTGGGACACTGGAGAATAACAAAAACAGCTTTGTTCAAGAGTATAGACTTCATGCTGATATGGCATCAAACACACTATGCTAGACAGAGCTTCTCCCACTTAACTTGGCTGTGGCTAATGTCTAAGAGCTCTGTATGTGATCGTTGTTACTTGGGATCCTTATATTCAATATTAAGGCAAATTTCATTCAAAATAAATAATTTACCTACCAAAAGTATTTCTGTGTCTTCTAAACTATATTCTAAGACAATGGTCACACATTAGCAAACAAACAATTCTCTTTCTATAGGTCTTATTCAAATTTTGAGCAACACAACAGCCTCTGAAAGGTAAAGAGAGAATTATTTGGTCTGGAATTTAATGGGCTTCAAATAAATGCATGCATTTGCGTTTTTTGTTCCTGCTCAAAAGTCTCTTTCTCCAATTTGTCTGCAAGGATAAAGGCATTACAACTCCTGCACCTCCAGTGGAGTCTTGGGGAACAACAAGGTCTGACACCACAAAAAAAAAGTATTATGTGCGTAAGTCATTAATTTGACTGTGAAAGCTTTTAACATTCTTCCTTTCTGCACTACACACATACACAAAAAAAAAATTACAAAGAGCAGTTTTCCACATACAGCCACAATTACCTTTAGAGATGGTTCAACTGACTGTTACACATCTACCTTCAAATAATCCTGGGTTAACTTGAAAAAACCTTGGTTTACCTTTAGGAATGAGATCTTATTTTAAGAACAAGGTATATATACACAGTATCAGGACTGTCACTGATACTGATTGCATTTCCCAGTGAAATTATGCAGCATGAAATCCCAAAAGAAATTCCATGAAAGTATCTTTAGCAAAATGTAGAAACTTTAATTTACATGCAAAACTACAACATGTTCATAATAAAAAACTGGTGACTAAACAAATTAAACACAATTTGTAAAAACTGTCCACATTGCTAAATAGGTCTGTACAACCAAAGATTTACAAAGTCCCAGTGCATTTTTATCTTTTCAGTGCACAACTGAGTTTAAAGGTTCTGCTCGAATATTCCCCAAGTCAAGAGCAGAATCTGTCTCTTCATCAATTTCACCAATCACAGCACTGCAATTAAAAAAAAAAAAATCAGGTTATTTTTTGTTGAAATCAAATCACACAGTTCAAAAACATAAGCTGCATTTTATCTTCTAACAAGCCTTACTTCCTGTTGAACTATACCAACTTCTGACTGATGCTGTTTATTCCATGAAAGCTTCTAGTGATGCACACTGGAATGCTCAAATACTTTGTATCATGTACTCTTTCTTTCCTTTTATTTTTCAATAGCTTCCCTATTTCATGAGAGTCCCCTATTTTGAAGTTACTGTTACTTAGCTGTTGATTTTTTTTACTTCTTCCTATAAGGACACTGAATTTCAGCATGTTGAAAAGTTGCATGAATACATAATTATTAATTGTAATAAATATGTTTGAATTTGTTAAGACTGCAAAAATAATTCTGTATCACAGAAGCATATTCTGAATATACTTCAGTAATGTGGCTGTATGATGTCTTTCATCATCCTTTTCAACTGTATGATGAAACAGTGAAGTAGTAAACCATTATTTGCTGTTTTATACACATTTCTACTATCTGAATGAAAAGCTACTGTTTGAGTGGCATACATAGTCCCACCTTTGTACATGTGTCAAATTAGTTTTTCTTAGACGTTTAAGTCAAAAGTGATGAGTATTTGGAACAATCCACTTTCTCAGTGATGGTAGATAAATGCACCTAGATATCAATTTAAGCCTTGGCATTTTGTTGTACAGAAGTATCCATTAGAATTAGAAGATGAAAATTCCTATCCAGGCTCATGTGTTGGTCACTGCAACATACTCTTTTTCCAGCTGTGATGTAAAAATAATCTTACTTTTGCCACTGGTTTCACAATTCTGCTGCAAAAGTAATCCTCCAAGCTGGCCCACTTACCAGGCCTTCTTCCACTTCTATTTTAACTCTCCCATGGGTTTGGGACACCAGTCACTTCCCTCAGCACTCACGGAGCTTTCACTCTCATTTTGTAAAGGAATTTTATATCAAATACAAACTCATACATTTGACACATCACTAAACTGGCTTCAATACTTGCTACAGTGTCAAGTCAGAACCTTCAAGGATTTTCCAGATTATAAAGTGCTCTCTGTGAACATCTGCTCTAAAGTTAAAAAAAAAAAAAACAACCAAAAAACTGTTGCAAGTCAACTTTGTATACCAGGTTGCTGACTTTTTGCACACAAGTTCTATCTCATTTTTTAGTGATTATTCTGCCTTTTCCTTCATCATCTCCCAGCCTGTCCTTGTACGAGAGATACTCCAGCCCTGAGATCACCTTCAATCTCAACATTACAAGGCAATCACGTCTGTCAAAGAAGTGTAGATGTTTGCTATTTAATAGAGAATCACTGTTGTGTGCTAGGAAAGATCAGGTCCAACCACTAACCTAACACTGCCGAGTCCACCACTAAGCCATGTCCCTAAGTGTCACTTCTACACATCTTTTTAATACCTTCAGATTTGACAATACTTTCAGTGCTACCCACAGAGATGCAAGGTGTGTGGGGCTATCATGATTGATACAGATTATGGCTATAAATATACACATAGACACAAACACGTGCATCCACACACAAAGTCTGTATGGAAGGGTTTAAACAAGAACATGCTATACTTACACATTATCACCTCTCACAATGTATAAGCCCAGCACCACTTGCTCAACTCCTTGTGAAGAACTGAACACTCGTTCATGGCTTTCATCTAAAATCAAGTTTATGGTCTGATCAAAACCTTTGAGTGTTCCCTGAAAAAAAAAACCACAAAAAATCACACTGCCGTTGGCCTTAAAAATTTCCTCTTTGTTGTCAAGGATATCTTAAACAGAGTGGCAAAATAAAGGTACTGGAGAACAGATACTCTATTCAGATTTTACTCTTTGGCTTAAACACAAAAGCTAAAGAATGAAATTTTAAAAGCAATAACTAATTTAAGAAAAGCACCCATGTGTTACTGTGTGTTCATCCTAAAAGACACAATGAGCTTAAGCTTTATTATTAAAAAAATTAATTTTTCATTTTATCAATGATGTTCCTCTAGACAACCAATTCTACTATTTCTACACTGTTCTTTTGTATGGACATTTCCAGAAATTAAAAAAATTATTAAATACACAAAGGACAGAAAAGTTGGATTCTTGTGGTCCACAATATTGAAACCACTCCTAACAAGCAATTTTAAGTGGTATCTCTTGGAAGGAGATTGCCTTGTGTTTACCAAATTGTAAAAAAAAAATAAATTAAAAAATACAGGATTTTGTGGCACTTAAGTACATGTTTGGAAAATTATTAACACAAATTTACCATCCCTAATTGATTAAGAAATTCAAACTCACATAGAACAGCCCTTCAAACACCCATAATATGCATTTATATCATTTAACAACTAGTCATATATACCAACTCCATTCAAATCTTTATTGATAGGAAGTATCTTGTAGCACACACACAAAGTTTACCAGACTGACTTCAGCCAAGCAGATTTGGTGAAGCCAACAGATTCCTGCTTTCTCTTTCCAGAGGCTGCACAAAGCTAAGTGCAGACAGAAAGACACAATCCTCCTACAACAATCATACTATTAACTTACACTCAAAACACAAGAGAACAAAAATGGGGGGAAGCGATGCAAGAAAAAAACAACCTCAGAACACAGAAGCAATAAACCCAAAAATATTATACAGTCTAATATATTAAGTTGGCCTATCCTCAGGTTTTCAGGTATAAACAGAAGCCCACAACACTTCTCCAGCAATTCTCCAGCTGATGTTTTTCTACAGCCATAGGGAAGAAATGGTTTTAGCAGGAAATTTGAAGAGCATACAAAACAAAGCATATCTACTATATAATTTAGAAGTGTGAATATTTGAGACTATCCTAACAGAGCTTCTTTATTGCCACAATGGGAAATCTTTATGGGGGAAAATAAAATGTTAAAAAAAAAAAACAAGTCTTACCACAATCATTCTCCCATCAGAAGTAATTACTGCAACAGTACCTGATATTTCATTAAGGAAACATTTAGTCGTATCTGGAATAGAACCATTAACATTTTTTGAAGCATTTATACATAATACAGGTTTTATGAGCCATTTAGAGCCTAAAAAGCCTATCAGCACTTTTTTTAAGCAGCATGGCTGACAGTAACATGTGACAATATAGTATTTTTCATTAACATCTCCTTGAAAGTCCCTCTTCACCCAGCCATGGACAGTCATACACAAACATGAAAAGCCTTAAAAACAGAATACAGATTTGAGCTCATCTCTCTTCCCATTACTAAATGCACTGCCTCAAAATGGAAACGAGAGTTTAAGTCCTTAAAAAACTTTAAAAGTCCTTAAAAAGCTCTGCAGTGGTGATCTCGAGGCTAGTATTCTGCATCCCTCCGTCCTGAAGACCTGATTATCCCATTTCGATGATCATATAGTCATCATCTTGACTAATTCTGGGTTACTAGCTTACTGTTTGTGAATAAAACTGAAAGTGTCCATGGGTACAAAAAGCACAAAAAACTAACACCAAAAGCGTTGCAAGAACCCCAGCTCGCAGGTTTTGAGCAAAGGATGCGAAGCTGTTATCCAAACGCATGTTAAGAGCCCTTTAAGGGCGCAGGCCCACCGCGACTCCCGCTCATCACGGGCAAAGCTCAGCCCGGCAGCACTGGCTGCTCTAGGGGACCCTATTCTCCGCAGGACCTCCGGCCTGCCAGGCCAACCTGCCCCGAGGAGAAACCGCCACGGCCAACAAGGCCGGGCCCAAGCAGCCGAGCGGGCGCACGGCCAGGCCCGCTGCGGAGGATACGGTTGATGTAGTTCTCCAGCGCGGAGGTCATGGCGGCCGACTCTCTCCGCGGG
>JAYDZK010000056.1:23029964-23046477 GCA_034509185.1 Euphonia xanthogaster
GGGGCGCCGCCACGTCCGGCGCGCGATGCTGACGTCAAGCCGCCGCGCAGGCGCACAGCCCGGGGGAGGGGCCGGCCGCGAGCGCGGGGCGCGCGCACGCGCTGGGGGCAGGAGGCGGCCGGGAGGTGCGAGAGGGCCGTACCAAGGAGCGAGCGCCACAGCCGCGCGGGGGGGAGCGGCGCCCCCTCCGCGGCACATGGCACCGCCCGCAGGGACTCCGGGAGGCGCGGCCGCGGCGGGGCTGTGGTGGGGCGTGGGGCGGGAAGGTTTATCCCTGCGGCCGAGCCCGGCTTCAGCGCCTGCCTGGTGCAGCCTTTCTCCTCTCGGTGGCCGCAGGCAAAGGGCTGAGGTCAGGGGGTCATTCTCCACGTGGAGACCGCTGACTAGTGGCGTCCCTCCAGGGGCCGGTGCTGCGGCACCTCCGTTCATCTTTATAGGCGACATGGATAGTGGGATTGAGTTCACTCATCAAAATTGCTGATGACACCAAGCTGTGTGGTGTCATTGAAAGGATGCCATCCAGAGGGATCTGGATGGGCTTGAGAGATGGTCCCATGTGGACCCCATGAAGTTCAAGAAGCCCAAGTGCAAGGTCCTGCACCTGTTCGTGGCAATCCCAGACACACCTACAGGCTGAGTGGAGAGGTGATTGCGAGCAGCCCTGCAGAGAAAGACTCGGGGGTGATGGTTGATGAAAAACTCAACATGAGCCAGCAGAGTGCACCTGCAGCCCAGAAAGCCAGCTGTACCCTGGGCTGCATCAAAAGCTGTGTGGGCAGCAGGTCAAGAGAATTGATTGTTCCCCTCTCCTTTTGTGAGACCCTACCTGTGTCACAGGCGCTACCAGCAGAATGAGGACATGGAACTGTTGGAGCAAGTCCAGAGGAGGGCCATGAAGTTGATAAAAGGACTGGAGCACCTTATGAAGACAGGGTAACAGTTGAGAATGTTCAGCCTGGAGAAGAGAAGGTTGCATGGAGACCTCATGGCAACCTTGCAGTATCCAAAGGGGCTCTACAGGGAACCCAGAGAGGGAGCCTTTTTCAGGAACTGTAGTGACAGGACAGTGAGTAATGGGTACAAACTGAAAGACGGAAATTTAAGTTAGATATTAGGAAGAAATTCTTTACTGTGAGGGTGGTGAGATACTGGAACAGGTTGCCCAGGGAGGCTGTGGATACCCCAGCCCTGGCAGTGTTCAAGGTCAGGCTGGGTGAGGCCTTGAGCAGCCTGGTCTAGTGGAAGCTGTCCCTGCCCATTGCAGGAGATGTTGGGATTAGATGATCTTTAAGATCCCTTCCAGCCTGTAAATTCATGAGTCTTGCTAGTATGGGAGCCATGTAATCCTCCCTTGGTTTCTTGTGGGCTGCTGGAGGGCAGGAAGGAGGCCTGACTGCTGCCCTTCCACACAGCCACCAAGTCCCACACAGCTGCTTGCTCATTTCCCAGTCACTGGGATGGGGGAAGGAATTGGAAGGACAAAAGCTGAAAAACTCTTGGGTTAAGATAAAAACAGTTTAATAGGCAAAGCAAAAGTTGTGCATGCAAGCAAAGCAAAACAAGGAATTAAGTCACTGCTTCCCATGGGCAGGCAGGTGTGGCACCATCTCCAGGAGAGCAGAGCCCCATCACACGTAATGATGACTTGGGATGTCAAATGCCATCAATCCAAACATCCCCCCTTTCTCTTCCTCTCCACTTTATGTACAGAGCTTGACGTTATATGGTACAGAATATACCTTTGGTCAGTTTGGATCACCTGTCCTGGCCGTGTCTCCTCCCAACCTCCCAGTTTAGATTGTCCCTGTCAGTAGTCCAACTTCCTTTTATTTCAGTAAAAGACACAAATTGGCAAGAGGTCCAAACTAGGACTTGGTGTCCTGCCCGTGGTTTAATTCCTGCAGAGAATACAGTTTTTGGAAAGGAGAATGCTATTGTTTATTCTCTTAGCATGCCAATTGTTTTCTTGCATACTGTAGCCATCTGAACCACAGGGAAAGCAAAATTAATTTTTTAAGGCAAATTAGGCAGAAAAAAAAAAAAAAAAGGTGTTCTTTGGCACCTGTGAAGGTACCTACACCAAAGTAGTCTCTGAAGAATTTGTCCAATGGCTCAGCCTTTATCAGAAAAATGATAAGAGATGTCAGAGAACAAAATACTTTTTGAATTGGGCATTACATAATTCTCATCCTCTTAAGTTTTTCTTATAAGAAGCTTAACAATTTCCACTAATGGTTAGACCAGGACTGCAATAATTATTCTGTATTTCATGTAAGAGGCTAAAGCGATTTTGTGGGGAGGATTGACATTTTCCTTTTCATACTCTTTTTTCTCTTTGTAAAGAGACATTCTCAAAGGCCAAGAGCATGAGATCATTGGGATACAAGGATATAGGATGAAATCTTAAAATACTTGTAGAACATTGCCACAATACCTGATATCAAGGATCTCTGATCCACCTGTTTATATTACAAGTGTCCCTCAAAACCAGAGAAGTGCTTTTTAAAAAACTGTTTTTATTTTACATAGGAAGATTAAAACCCAAAGAGTAAGGCCAGACTCCTGAGGCTTTGCCAAACCAGGTGCTTAAAAGCAGTTAGCATCCTCAGTATAAAGGAACTCTGAAAAGAGCTTGGCTTCATCTACTCTTAGGCTCTTCCTGAAGGCAGGCAGCTCTGCCCTTCTTCTCACAGCCCTGAGGTTCTGTCCTCTGTTTGAAGCCACCGTTGCTCTTATTCTCTTCTTACAAAACACTCACACACAGAGAGGAAATGGAGAACTCTAATTTAAACCCGTATCTTTTTTGGGGAAAAAAAAAATATACTGCCTCTTCCCTTCAGGAGCAAGGTCTGGCAGGCTAAATTACAAACTGGGGGCACAGGTTGCGTAATTTTGTGGAAGTTGCGGCCTTGCGGAGCGCGCGCGGGCCCGCGAGGGAAGGCCCGAAGCTGCGGTCCGGCCGCGTGCCCAGCAGGCGGGGCGGGGCGGGGCGGGGCGGGGCGGGGCGGGGCGGGGCGGGGCGGGGCGGGGCGGGGGCAGAGAGCGGCCCTGCGCCCCGGAAGCGCCGTGTCGCGCCTCTGCAAGGCGCCTCCGCCTCCTGCACATGGGAAAATAGTGTTTTACCCGAGAACTAAAAGCCTTTCCCACTAAAGATGACTGCGTTTCCCCAGTGCTTACAAAGCGAGCCTTCTGTGACTGACTGAGACACGGACATTTCACCGGTTCACGCTTGCATGAGACCAGAGACATTTTATTTTGGTGACTGTGTAACATTGGCAACATTTGGGATCAGAAAACTGTAGCTAGCAACGCTTTGCCCGTTCCTTCTCTTCAGTTGCTGCAGAGCTGCCCTTGGGGACGTTCTAAGTAATAATAATGCCCATTAAGCTCTCAGATGAAGAAACAAAAGACCCCTTTAAAAAAGCTTCCTTTTCTCTTACATTGTTTCGATACAGCTTATTTGCTAATTACATTTGCTCCAATAATTAAAATCAGTTTATTTCTGCAGTTGATTCTCCAAACGTTAACGTTGCTATGGCAAGTGATTGCTTCATGTTATGCTTTCTGCAGAATATGTGACCAGCTAATCATGCCCTGTAGTGTCTGCACACTTTCCAGCTTCCTTGAAGTCTGCCAGGACAGGGAGGAAACCCTGCAACTGTGCTTGTAAGGTGTGTGTGCAAGCAGCTGTGTGCAGAATAGTTATTTAGCCTAGGACTGGTAAAATGCCTCAGTAAGTGCTTTGTTGTTAGTCACTGTATAATGCTTATCAGTTTTACATCTCTTAAACCATGCTAGCTGCTGCTGGCTGTGCTTTCCTTAGTTACTCAGAAGTAGCCAGGTTTTATAGAGCCTGCCACGCTGAAGGGTGAAATAGCTTTGTGATGCTCTCGTGAGAAGAGGGGCCCTGACTGCTACTGCTGTGCCATGGCATGTCAAACCATGTCCCTGTCAGATCAGATTGGGAAAGATGCAAGACTTATTCCTCCAGCTTCCTTGGAAGCTGAAAATCTAGTATAATCACCTGACGACTGTTGGAATAGGAGCTTTAAATAATTTCATATAACAAAATGCCCCATATTAGTAATATCTGTCAGCCTGCGCAACAAGAATTGCATCTTGATGCTGCTCAAGAAAAAAAAATAGCACCTGAGGTAGGAAATAATGGAGTGGTACATACTGAAGAAGAAGTATCAGGCAGTATGTACTCCACAAGAAAACTAAGCATCCCCAGATCCCATATATTTAATTTACTTAATCCGATAACCTTTCTAATACTTTCTGAGACTCAAAGTTTTAAATCTCTCTGATTTTCACCTACATGCCCAGAATATCACTTCATAGAAAGAGCTTAGCCCTTTAGCTTTTCTTTAGTTTATACACACCCAAGCTGGCTAAACATGATTGGTTATGTGTTCAGGAAAAACAGAAACATCCCTTCACCTCCACTTTATTCCTCTGAATCTGTAGAAACTTTAGGGCCCATTATCAGCAATGCAAGGACATAGATTTATTTTTTTTTTTTCTGGTAGCTAGAGAAAAGTAGCTCATCTCATGCATGACTAGCTGCAATCTAAGCTGAGACATGTTTAATGTGTAATATCAAATGACAGTGGTTTGCAATTAAACAACTGGAAAATATCATGGAAAGTTAACAGTCTGAAAAGGGTTGGTAGACTGTGAATGTGTTACAATGCACTAGAAACAAATCTTTAGCATGAGGTCTCAAAGTACTTTTTATTTATCTTTAGAAGTTCATTAACAAACACCTGATCTAAATGTTGTTATGATAGGAACTGCTGCTGTGGGAAACATTGAAAAAAATTTACTCCAAGCGCTCCTTTAGATAAGAAAGTGCATATTTTCCCCAGCAATTCTTGCTAAAATATGCAAAATACTATAGCAATCTTAATGAGAATATCCTTACTTTATGTGTTACTGTAAAAAATAACTTTGCATGTTTCTGTTGGTAGGAAAACAAGCTCTTTTCCATTTTCCTCCCTTTTTTTACTGAAGAAATGGATAACAGCTGTAGAAGTTCGGTACCATTATCCTCTTAGCTAATAATTTTAGGGGATGTTACGAACTCTTGGTAGGATAAATGCCATTGGTAATGGGTTGTGTACCTACTGCAAAATAACAGAGCAAATAGATTCTTGTTTTCAGTTGCTCTAAGCAGAACATAAAGACAATTCTGTTAAACCTAGAATAAATAATAAGCTTCAAGTAACTGACATTTACTAGTATGTCATGGAATCATTTTTACAGTCATAGCTGAAATTGCATTTGCTAAATTGCTTTCATGAAGGAGGCTTTTCCTTCTGATAGATTCCCTACTTCTCAAAGTATAATTCATCTTCCTGTAAAAGCACTGATCCTAATCTTTAGTCTGCATTAAGATGACTAGATCTTCCAGTTTTAATTATAAAGTCCTTTATCTTAATACTCTGTAGAGATGCCCATTTGACCCCATTCCACTTCTTGTTTCATATGCTCTGTGGCACATAATCACCATGTAAAAGGAAGAGCACATTGTCAAAGGGCTCTGTTCAGAGGTGACTTATATTTTGCCTGCTGCCAGATATAATGTAGATTGCACTAAAAAATCAATATATTTCTGCTTTGTAATTTACATAGCATCATTATTTTTTGAAGTAGGTTATCCATTGTACCACAGAGAAGTCTTTTGGCACCAGGACCTTTGAACCAATTATGAAAGTGGAGAAAGATTATACTGGGCAGATTTTGTCCTGCCCAGAAGCGGTGTTGGAATCCTTGTTGGAAACCCCAATGAAAAATGATCAACAGGAGCAGAAGATAAATAGGACTACCTGCTTTCCTTTAATAGGCACTGTGTTTTTTCTGATAAAAGGCATAAGACCAGAGGGCAACAGGAGGCTATTTTTCTTATCGGTAGGCTATGCTGTGAAAAGCAAATCTTGAAGAACAAGAAACAGAATTGCACCAACAGAATGAAGAGGGGTGGCACATGAGGATGGCAGATGCTATTCTTTCCTCAGAGCCTTGAGGCAGGCTGTCTGCTTAGTCATTATTTCTAGCCTAGGATTTTACAGGCTGCTACTTCAACTGGGTATTTTCTCTTATTATTTCCATGATCTCCTTGGTAATCACAGCTGGCATCCTTGTTCACTGCCAGAATACATGCTTGTACTTTGAGGCACTCTCTTCACGTCCTCTGGTTCATGTTTCAGCTGGCACTTGAGACACCTTCTAGTGATGAGTCTTTTTAGCTGCTGTTGTTGAGATACTGAAGAAGGTTAATGTATGGCACAAAAAACCAGCTTCAGTGAGATATTTGAGCTTTACTTAGGACCTTGCTTGTTCCAGCTGTGGTAGCTCATTATTCACTCAGGTGGGCAGCTGATGCCAATGGCAGGCTCAGCACTGAGGCCTTTGGTGTGAAAAAAAGAACTCCATATGCTGCACCCTGGACACTGTGCTGCAGCCAGCACACGGGGATCTGGAGGGGAAGGAGGAACTATGAGTGCAGAGATTAATAGATGTAAAAGAAACTGACAGCAGGAAAAGTCCTTCTGATTGTACAGTTGGTCTAAATTGGGGGACGCCTTTGTAAATAAACAAAAAAAACCAAACCAGGGCTTTGGATCATGACGAGATGGATTTTGTTGTAACTTCTTGTTTGAAGAAATATTGTCATGGGTAAAGCTTTTTGTTTGAGGCAGATCAGCTTCATAGCAAGTTGCACAGTGCTTAGGGTTTTTCCCCCTTTTAATTGCAGGAAAAAAATTTGTTCTTAGATTACCGTGGTCACGTGTCCAAGGCCTAATTGTGACTCTGGAGTGATGAGTGGCACAGATAAACTCTGTGAAGTTTCTGGGCTATTTGAATTGGTCCATCTAATGCCTGACCTGAAAGTACTGCTTAGGTTTTGCAGCTCTATAGTGCTGTAATAGCTGAGGGGGGCAATGATAAAAGGCCTTGAGAAGTGTCCTTCTGTTGGAGTCTTACCTGCTTACCTGGCTCTGGTGTAGAAGGGTTACCATCACTTCACAGTATCTCACATGAGAGAAGAGCAGTGTCTCCGAGAGCACAGTGCCAACCACTGGTAACTTCTGCCTTTTCATTATCATCCGCTGTACTATTGCATTATTGATTAATGCTGTTGAAAGCCATCCATGCCTGTGTCTTATGTTCTTACTGAAAAACACTTAATATATCAGCCACATCTAATTGAATAGCAAGAGGAATGAGTGAAATACAATTCATAAGCACTCCCTTTATAGTCATTGACAAAAATAAATATGTCACTGATGTTGAACCCATCCTGAAGGCATAAAATTTCCAAATATGATGGTTTTTAAAAATATTTTACTCAATTTCTGCTGCGTATGGTGCTGCTATTAATGTTCTGAAGAGTCATATGCTTCATTTATTGTAGAGGCTAAAAGTATTCTTTCCATTTAGTTGAGCATTACCATGTCTCAAAATGATTGGTAAATATTATTCTAATCGTGTGCTAAGTCTGCAAGTTGAACTACATCGGTGTTCACTGAAATAGCAGAATTTCTTTTGAATTCAGTGGTGGAACTATAAGTAGAAATTAGCTAATTTTTAAATATTGGTATTAAAATTACTCCAGAAGGCATCAGTCAATATTAGGGTTCTTTATGGTAAACCCTCTACATAGGCCCGTGAGGAGAGAGAAAAAGTTTTGGCTACAAGTACTTTGCATAGTGAATAGTCAAGAGAAAGTGCAGAGGGAAGAAGGTGTTAATGTCTCCATTTTGAAGCCCTTAATAACATGCCTTGACTTTTGTTCAGCCCAGAAGTGGTTAGACAGACTACATGATCATTAAAGCTCCCTTCCACCTGAAAATAATCTATTCTGTTTTATTCTATAGTATTTTACAGAGAGAATGCAAAGAAAAGTAATTTGCCTAGGGCTGCTCAGTTCCACCCACAGAAAAAAAAAATAAATCAGATTTCTGAACTATGTTCTAGGCAATTTCTAATAGTTTATTTTACATTGCCCTTTTAGTCTTTAAGGAAGGCTCTTCTGCTTTCCCCTCAGCATGTAATTCGATCCAGAATATATAAGATCATTCTCCATCTTGCCCCTTCTCATGTCCTTTCCAAAGACTTCAGGACTTTGCTAATCACCTTCATTCTCTTTCAGCCTCAGAAAGACAAGCTTCAGAGTGGAATATGGATGCTACATGTGACGTGAGTAACTATTATCATCTGCCTCACCTACTTGTCTGACTTTAAATAATTAAACAAACAAACAAACAAAAAGATAATTACAGGCATCTGAAAGAAATAATTAGAATGGAAATAATATTCATTGCCATTCCTGGTGATACTGGCCTGACATATTAGGGTCTTTATGCGTCTTTCAAAAATGGTTTGCAATTTTTTTATGTCAAATAAGTGATGGGGCAGGTACCACTCTTAGGAAAAAAAGGCCACTACAAATTAAATGACAGTATTAAGATAAGGCTGTCACTGTGCAAGTCTCTGCTGCCCTGAAGCTAATGTGCACAATCTGTTTTTGCAAGTGCTTTCATCTTTTTGCTCTTTATTATGAACATATACAGCATGTAAGTGTTTTTAGTATTGGCTGACTCTGGTATCCTGTAGTCACGATTGTGGTATTTAAACAGGAGATGATCTGTTCTGCACATGGAAAAGAGGCTGTGTTAAGAGGAAATAATTTTAAAAAGCGTTGCTATTTTCTGGCAAGAGGATGTTATGTTTATTTCTCAAAGAACATACTCAGTGTTCATTATATTCATGTACATATCCATGATGATTTGAATCTGATTTCTATTCTATACCTCGGAAGCATTATCACTGTGTTAGAAATGCAAGTATGCTATTAAATTGCAAAGTTCTTACATGTATATAGTCTCATCTAGTTCAGATGTTGTATAACATGACTTCCCAATTGCACTCCAGGAGCTGTGATTACTTGGACTAAATGAGCAATGTCACTTGAATAGCACTTCCATAAATAATGGGGATCTTTTTATAAAACTTCATCATATTGTTAATATCCAAAATGCATTTGGTATGGAAAAACAGCACATTGCCATTGGTTAAGAAAATTCTGTTCAAAGAATCTGCCTGGCAGTGATTTTTAAAACACATTTCAAGACTTTCTGAAAGTCTTGAAATACAAACATGACATGATTGTGTTATGGAGATGTGTTTGATGAGGTGAAAGCAATGAAGATTTGAGAGGAGTGAGTACTGATGTTATCTCCTGAATAAATTAAGAATCAATAAGTTTCTTGATGGAGAGCAAGAGTCAAGGTAAAGGTGAGAAGGACAAAACAAAAGAGTAGAGGTGAGAATTAATCCAAACAGGTCCTAAGGCAAGGAGGAAGTTCTTTTCCTCTGGCTGAGATCTTCTTTAGATTTGCTTCCATAGGATGTGATGGAATTGCATAAGGATGTAATTCTGAGCTCCGTGGTCAAGGCACTTGTTTGACATAATAAAGGAAGCTCTCTACATGTGATCTAAAGATAGGTAAGTAAAAACAGTCATCTTTTGTTTCTGTTCAGCCATTTTGGTAGCTTCTGTTTCTATTCAGCAACTTTAAGTGAGAGTATAGTGCCCTAGGCGTAATTTCCTACCAGCAGATGGGTCCTCTGGGGAGGTGGTATGGATATCAGGAGATGTGAAATGTTAGGTAGCATGATTGGACCCTGAAGGAATCTTAACACTCTCTTTCACTTCTTCCTAGCCATCAACTTAATAAACCAGTGCACAAAAGCTGTTTGGAAAACAGCCAATTCAAAACAAAACTTTGTGTGTCATTGTAGTTATATGAATGCTAAGCAACACCTACAATGAAGCAGACGGTGGAGAAGCTGTTGTGCCCTTTCAAACACATTTCATAGAGTTCCATTAAAAAAAAGGGTAAAATGTCTTTGGTAATAAGTCTAGCCTAGAAACTTTCCACAGCAACTTTCCATGATGATTTCAGAGTAATTTATGTTGAAAAATCCAAATATCAGCAGAAACTGTGACTTCTGTAGGTATAAAGTGACTCAGTGTGATATCGTGGTGATAGAACTGTGATACCATGGTGAAAAAACACACAGGAACTTCTGTTACACTTGTGTGAATAGGTGTGTAGAACAAAAAAACCTCACTAAATGTCAAAGATGTGATTCTGTCAAAGGTATTACCCCATCTAGCCTGAGATGATGACATAAAATTGTGAGGTATCTCTTGACTTAGTAGGTCTTTCACAGTTGATGCTTTCTGAAGCTGTGTGCCAAACAGAGTATCACTGTCTTTCAGTTTATTCAAAGTGACAGATGGGGGAGACCTATCACCCTTCCCTGTGTGCTGTGGCCCAAGCTTGTCCTGGAGAAGACAGTGAAATGTGTGCACATTGGCTGTCATGTCACCCCAGGAGGCACAACTCCAAGGCTAGACCGTAATCCTTATCACATGTATATCAGTAATTCCTTTCTCTTCACTGGAGTTCCACTGCTCTTGTGAGGAACATCAGCTACAATTCCTGACTGTTGGGAAGCAACCAGAAATTTGATTTCTATAGATGAAAGTATTTTAAAACAGCAGATTCACTAAGTCTTTGAATATCAACAGGAAGCGTTATATGAGCCTAAATCTTACGGCTTTAAACTTTATAATTTTAATGTAGTCTTATTTTTTAAAATGGAATTCATTCATGTTACCACTGTGTAGTAATGTTTTACAGGCACTATTAATTCTTATCCAGGATTACAAATATGCCTAAGAATGAAATGGAAGTAGATGTTATGGTATTAATTTATGTACTTTTTGAAAACATCGAAGTCACATAACTTTATGAGTAATGATTTAATTTCATTATACAGTTTTGCATTTTCATCTTCAAAGAAATCTGCAAGCAATGACTAATTAATCTATGCAGCAGTGCTTTGAAATAGGTAGATAGACGTAATTAATTCCATCTAACCAATTCCTTGCCGAAGGCAATACATTGAATCAATATTTAAACTAAGATTAGAGGTCATTCTTACTTTTCAGTCATTTCACTGAAGTAGCAGTTCCCAAGTTTCCTTGCTGTGATAGTTTAGATGGACATATGCTTTGGCCTGTGCCAGATCTTCAGTCTCTATCTTCCACCTCCATGCCAAAGTGCTTTCTGTTTCTCTTCCCCTCAGAAATGACTTCCACTCCAGTCAAGCCACATGTGCAATGTCCTGCATTTCACCTCCAGAATCCCGTACCTGGCTTTTCCTTGCTTATTCATATCCCTCCTTAACCAAGTCCTTGCAACCACAGTCCTCCTCCCACAAGTTTCCTGTCTTCCAGGTGCCATTGCCCCTCTCTGGTGGATCCTTACTTCTGTGCTTGGCGTGCACGTAACATCCCCTAGTGAAATACCATCTCTCTTCCCCTGCCCCTGGCTCCCCCCAGCAGCCATGAGGAAGCTCTGCTGGTGTAGCTGCTTTTCCTTCTAGCTGGCTCACTCTTGTGTGGTGAGCAGAGAGAAGATGGAAGGTGAGCCTTGCACCATTAAATAGCACACGCTGTTCTCATAGGCCATGGCCCATACCAAGGTGCAGCCTGCAGTTCACATGTCTGTTGTTCTAGGGGGAGGTTCCTAAAAGGCTTTGCAGGACACTGTGAGTCACAAAAGCAGTTTATAGGGTCAAGGGCAGGCATTGTCATTCAGTTAATATTGATGTCTAAGGAAGTTCATGAGTGTGGAACCAAAGAGAATCTTATGTAGTAAAAAAGAATACTACTTGCCTTGAAAATAGACTAGTGATAATATTGACTGGAGTGAGGCAGGTCTGAGCACCATGGTGACCAGCAGGGATTGCAAAATGATAATAGTTGTCTGGGGCAGACTGTGATAATCTCCTGATTTGATAGAAGAAACTAATTCTGCATTGCATTCAGTGATGGATGTGGTACAAGAAAAGAGAGGAAAAAACTATAGAAAAGGAGATTCCCATTTCATCTCATCAAAGATTGGCACAAAACCCTGAGAAAAAGTGCCAGAACCTGGACTTCCTACTGTGGTGGTGTTTAAAATCTGGTCAATCTTATTTGGCTATAGCTTTTCTTATCTGGTAGGAAATAAGAGTTCGTGTGGTGTATCCTGTAACTTTAGATAATAAATCCATGTTTGTATTTGTGCTTTGATGTAATATGTCAGACTAGAAAAAGTATTCACAGTGACTGTAGGGAGTCTGCTCCCCAACAAATTAGTGAAGGAACCAGTATTCCTGCAGGCAGCTGATCTGACTGCCCTCAATTGACATGCCAAACATTTTTGGGCCTGTCATTACTTTGTTGAAAATGTTATATCTTCATGTAACTGCAGGAGACAAAAGAAGAGGATACACAGAGAACCTGAAATTCTTGCACAGTAGCTAAGAGTATATTCTAAACCTGATGCAATATCGCAAAAACTCTGATTTCTCTCAGCATTCCTAGAAGTGTAATTTTCTATGGGTGAGACTGCATAGCTTCTGCTTGTTCCAGTTCCTTTAGAAAAATGTTTGATGCTCTGCCCCTTACTTTCAGGCTCTCTGCAGCTGACTAAAAGGGCAGATAGCTTCCTAAAATAGACAGCCTGTCTCAAACACAAATTGACTGAGCTACGACTACATAGAATTTTATGTGGTGCAGAAGGTCAGATAGATGATCATAATTGTCCTGCTTGGCTTTAGATCACTGGATTTACTTGGGTACTAAGTCTCTCCATTCAGCATGATTCAAGAGAGTAAAATCTAGATTTCTATAAAATAGGAATTGTCCATTCAACCAAATGGAGAATGGCTGAGTATAGACATATGGCAAATTCATTTTTTTCAGGCTGTTGATAATCTCAAAGAACATGTAGTAACAGAACAAATCAGCATGATGGTGGAGGTTCCTCCGCCACCCACAATGGGTGATATTTTGGGGCATATAAACAGGACTGAGTTACAATAACGCATCCCTTTCAATCTGAGTAATTTTCACTGAAATCCAAGATGACTAGATGCATCTGGTTCTTTCTGGCTTAAAATAATTATATACTGCAAATACATTATATACTGCAAATACATGCAGGAGAAAGCAAAACACTTAAGGACTTGTCTTGGAGGAAGTAACGGTGAAAATATGAATGACTGTCAGTTTCCTGACAGAGTTCGAATGCTAAATGACAGGTAGCCTGAGATCACCCGAACTGGATGGCAAAGCTTTATTGTATGATGCTGTTAATGAAATCCTGCTTCTTGACAATTGAATTTTTTTTTCACATTGATTTTGAAGGTTACTTCTTCTGATATTTTCTCTTGCACTTACATGACTCTACAAGTGCATAAGTTATATAAAACAAGTGTAGTGGTGAAGATCTGTTGCATAAAATCTTAAAGAAAGTTTTCTTCTAGTTTAGGAGCATATTTTTTTGATTTCTGGAATTAAGGACCTGAGAGCAGCTGACAAGCACAAGACCAAAGCCTCACCCCACTGAAGTGTTACCAGGTACTGTAATGAACAGAATCCTTTAATATGATGACCGCTGAAATATATTTGGTGTTCTCTGTCTGTCTTAAATGGAGAGGAGAAAATGAAATGGTTACTTTTCATTATGCAAATTTTGCAGGCAGTTTACTGTGTTTAATGAACTTTTACAGCATATGCAGATGAACACTTCCCACCCTCTCACCACAGATTTGGCACACAGTAATCCCATGTTCTGTGCTTCTGTGCTATATAATGGGTACCTCTACCCATAGAAACGCAGCCCTCAAAATTGAAACAAAGGTCTCTAAAGACTTTACTTTGCCAAAGGTTAGATCTGTCTCCACCTCTCAGGCCAGGACATGAGAGACTGCCTGGTGGTGTCTTCTCAGCTTTAAATCGCATCAAAGGCTAGGTGGTAAGTAATAAGTCTGCTACCCTTTCTGTGCTACAGCAAAGACCAAGCAAGACCATTATTCCATTTTGCGTAGGTTTTCTCCTTCAGAGTCACTGAACTCATGGAGCTTTGAGCTCCATCTGACCAAATTGACTTTTCCAGTGTCCTCCGGGAATTGAGGTAGTCCTACAGTACCAGTTCAGGCAAAAGGTAGCATATTAAGCATTTCTGGTGAAATTCGTCTCATTGCAGAGAAGACACATCCATCTGTAGGGTGCCTCTTAAGGTCAGCTATGCATAACCACAGACTCACAGATATCCTTTTTGCTTCTCACATGTTAGGCATAGGCTTCTGTTCCTTCCTTTTTTCTCTTTGTTAATATATAGTTGTGTCTACATTTGTATGTTCAAGAATATTTGTAATTCAGGGCCTGTAGATGACTGCACAATCGCTTCCTGTCACTTAGTAGTAGTACTTAAGTACTACTACTAGTACTACTTAGTAGTACTTAAGTACTACCAGTACTACTTAAGTAGTACTGGTGCTGCTCGGGTTAGGTCAGTGTATGAGCAAGAAACTTTGTGATCAAGTCAGTGGCTAGACTGCCAGTGGTAAATGCTTATGCTGGGGACTGTTTTTCTCCATTTGTACTACTAGTCTCATCTTCATTGTGGGACTGGTATTTGAGCAGCTCTTTGAAAATGTTTTAAGTCTCCTACCATTACTTGGAAACAAAAGTGAACTTTCTAACAACTGAAATGTGTTTCACCATGACAAATTGTTCATCTATCTATCTATCTTTCTATCTATCTATCTATCTATCTATCTATCAATTTCTCTCTCTCTCTCTGTCTCTCTATTTATATATCTATATATCTATATCATATATAATATCTGCATGTATACCTTATGCATAAAATAGGTATGCATGTACATCCACATAAATATAAAGTGCATACACTGGCATTGCCTCCAACAGTAACATACTTCAACTGTGGTCCAGACAAAACTCTAAAAATATTTTAAGGAATCGTTCAACGGATTTAAGTTGCCAGTCTTGAGAATTGCTAAGCATGTATGCTTAGTACACTGTCAATATCAGACTCTTTAATTATCTTAAGTTCAATCTGTAAAAGTGAGAATGCCTTATGCCAGTAGACACAAGTTTAGTTTTAGTTCTCACAGACCTGCTAGATTTTGCAGTCAGCAGCTTTGCAGATGAAGCTGTTCAAAGTCCAGATTTTCAGGGAAGCTCTTCCCTTTCTTAAATCAATTCTGTGACTTACCTGGTGAATTGAAGGCTTGATTTAGTTATAAAGAAATCATCTGCTCTTGTGCTGGGTTTAGCTGCAGTTAGATCAGCTCTCCAGACCTCTGCCTGATCATGCTACTCCACTGTGAAACCAGGTAGAAACATGTGACAAGGCTTAAGATATTTAACTCCTAGGTGGCTATAGGCTAGTGCCTTCTGTGCCTAAGAACAACTTATCTTTTTCTTGATTTTTTCCCTCAGCCTGTTTTGTTTTTACCTGCAGAACAGTGCAAGTAGAGACCATAAAACAATAAGCATGTAACATACTGCAGAAGTTGTTGCAAGCTGGGTCGGACCAACATAAGGCTCAGAAACCAAACGGATCACAGCAAGAAGTGATGTAAGAAATAAATTAGATCAATGCTGCATCCCTTTTGTTTGCTGTGAAAAAGTTTCAGCTCAGCCTGACTAGAAGTTCTTTATTAGTACCTGGCCACCTCTTCGCCCATGAGCTTGGGAAGACCTCTGTCTTCTCCACTCTCCTGGAGGTTTTGAATCTAAGCATTGCCTCTATGCATACTGTAAGCTGAGAGTTACCTGCACAAAATCAAAGACAGAAATTCCTGCAGTCAAGCGGTTTTTTTAACTTTTGCTCTCAGTCCTTGCTAAACTACGTGATATTTAGTGATCCAACAAGTCCATAGCCCCTGCCCAGGAAATAAAATGGTAGTATATTCTTTGCGGGGATGAAGGACATTGAAGTACTGGAGAAGTTGAAAAAAATGGGTGTATTGTGTAACAATTACATAAGTCAAGTTACCTGAATTGCCTAACCTACAATTTCAAACTTCCATGTGAAGTTTTCAGAGTTTGTGTAGCAGCTTTATTTTGCCTGCTGTACTAGGGGAAAATAGAATAGTTAGGCATTTTTATATCTATTTCCTTCTCCAGCAGCAACATAAGTCAATTTATGTTTTTCATAAATTTAAAATACTGTTGTCCATCTGTTTTCTTCATCAGTGGTGGCTTTAAAGAAATACCACTAGAGGGCAAGCTGACAGCTGTAAGCCACTTCAGTCCTCCAGATGCTGAGGTTAATGAGAAATTAGCTCCAGTGATGCTAAAATAAACATTAAAAATCCATTCACTTCCTCAAATTCTTAAAAACTTCCCCAAAGCCCTTAAATATGGAAAAAAAAAAAAACTATTTCATTTAAACTAAGATGCTATGAATGACTGTTAAATGTAATTAAAATATGTATATATATCTTGTTGATCAGTTTTATAAAACAAGAATATACAAGCATCACATCACATTAAATTGTCTGAAGTTCTCTAATGTAAATAAATGACAGATCTTAGCAAATCTGTTATAGGTAAATAAGGTATTTCAAC
>JAYDZK010000056.1:23046577-23088032 GCA_034509185.1 Euphonia xanthogaster
CCATATATATATAAATATATATACACATCTATCCATGCCTACAAATACATTTACCTTTACATTAACAGAATAGATGGAGTGCTGACAAATATGAAAAAGCTGAATTTGTTTCATTGTTCCCTAGAGCTCCAAAAAGCGCTTTAAAAAGTACCTAATGCAGTCCTACAGCCAGAGGCTTAGAGCTTGTTAGATGCCATAAACAAAGCCGCAGTAGTCCTGGTCAGTACTTGAATTAGAGGCATCAGAGGCAAGAAGGGAGTCTGTGGGATGCATGTATTTTTTGCTTTTAATCCTGTTACTCCTTCAGTTTCCCGCAGAAGTTCTTGTATTTCAGTTTGTTCTCATCAGGAAACCTTTGTTTCTTTTTCTTCTTGTATTTCAAAAAGAAAATTGTATACAAACAGTTGGAAAAATCCTACACTACCATCTGGTATTTTATTCTAAACACTGCTTCAAAGGAAATAATAAGCAGTGCTTGTAATAAAGTCTTTAGCATTTGGCTCATTATTTAAAGGATGCTGTGGATAACATCTCAATTACCAAGTTACTGTGCCCTCAACCTGGAGCCTTTTCCCTCTAATTTTGTCCCACAAGTGCATGTAGCTGCGATAACACTTTTTTGTTACACTTACACAGTATTCTTTGCTTTACAAGTCCCTAAACAGACTTCCTGAGGCATACAGAATGTTGGTATAGTAAAGGGGTTTCCTCCAGCAAGAATTGTACATTAAGCCTAGGAAAAAATTGTGCATTAAACAAAATTGTGCACTAAGCCTAGGAAAAAACCAAAACTTTTGGAGGCTTCCTCCTAGTGGAACACCCTAAAACTTTGAGCTCTTCTTGCATGACAGAGTGAGCCTGTAACTCCTGCCTGTCCCTAGATCAACATCCTTTATCCGAACCTGGTGTGTCAGGTCCAAAAGAAGTAGACTTTTGTGTCTGATAGGTCCTCATGGGCAGATCCTGTTGGACACAAATCCAGCTTAGAGGTCTGCCCTTCTTCTGCACAGCTCAGGTCTCAGAGGAGCTCCAGAACTGAGCCTTGAGGGCCAGCCAGTTCCTCCACAGCACAGACATAGCAACAACACCTCCTAGGAGGGTTGCATGAGGCCCCTTTCCAATGTAGGTGACATCCCTGGGGCTTGGGAAAATGAAATGATGGACTGTTGAAGTGGGGGTGAAAAGTCAGACACTTCCTTTTAGGACAAGTTTGGCTGTGCAGATGTTATTTGTCCTGTTTGTCTTTTCTCTTGCTGTTGGTCCCTCAGCTAATCTGACTGTTGGTAACAGTGGAGCCATCAGAGGTGCAGGCAAGGGATGCAAAGAGAAGCATCATCCTTATGATCCAAGAGGGGGAAGGAGATCCCATTCAAGGGACTCTTCTTTATGAAATCCTGAGAGATTCTCAGTTGCTGATGGAAACCTGCAAACAGTGATTGCAGTGCCTCATGGGCTATTACTAGCATTGGGGACCAGACAGCTCTTAGAAACGAGCACAAACCCCAGAGGAGCCCATTGGTTTTGGAAGGCTTCTGTAGGACTGAGTAATTTATTTGATGGATAGACGCACATCTAATATTTTTCCAAGGAGCTAGGTCTATAATAGGCGGGGTATGGCACTGTTATCAGGCTTGACTCTGCAGTGGATGGAATTTCCCAAGTTATTTGGGGAAGAGTGTTTCTCTAGTTTCTGTGATTTAAGTATTCTTTATAAAAGTTTTCATCCCCACTGTTAATCATGCATACTTGAATAACTGTGTGCCCAGTACATTAGGTGGCTACAGAGGATCGTGTTTTCTAATGGTGATCTTTATAGCTAGTTGGGTATAAGTAAAGCTAGTCTCATTTTCAAAAGAAACATACACAGACACATGCACACAAATAATCTGTGAGAGTTTTTCAGTGGCTTATTATTTAATTTTGCAGGTAATAATTAATTTTCTTTTTTCTCCAGTTTATCCATTTATCCTTTATCTGGTGATCTACATACTGGTAAATAATGCTGATCACTGGAGTTCCTGACAACAATGCACCAGTAGAGATGTTCTCAGGACAGCATTCCAAAAAAAGACAAGGGATAATGAAACTCACATGACACCTAATTTTATTTCCAAACATAGAATTTTGAGGTTCGGAGAAAATGTTTTGTCTTTCAGGTTTGCATATTTCATAGAAAAATCAATGGAGCATGAAAAACAGACCTTGGAAAATTAACCAAAGCCATAATTTTCTGTGAAAAGACTGCTCCAGTAGAAGTATTTTAATCAAGCTGTTAAAACATGAGCCCCCCTGCTGATATAGTGCTTTGCTCTGAATTTGAAAAATGAGTGTGGATTCTTAGACATTTGCATACATCCTAAAGACACAAGTCAGGCTCCAGCAGAAGTTTGTTTTCATGTGAGATGTCAGTCCCTTGAACTCCACTGAAAGCTTTTACTCCCAGGCAACACCTGGGAGATCTGCTTCCAGCTCTTAACTCTCTTCTTGCCTGATCTCTCTCAGAGTGTCAATAAGAAGCTATTTGCACTTCATGACCAAGATGCTCCTGTCAATATTAAGCTATAATTGATCCTCAACTTCACCATTTATATCAGCAACCAAGAAAAGCATACATTATCTTTTTGTAACACTCGCTTGAATTGAGTAGTGGTTTGCATCAAACATTTTTTTATGTTAATGATATCCTTGCAATTCCTTTCATAGTATAAAATAGTTAATTATCAATGACAATCCTGCTGTGGGTTTGGATAAAGTATTTCATGCTTCTCTTTATTACCCCTGTTGTCGAATAGCAAACAAAAACTGTGAGTGGTCTCTCTTAGTTCCTGTTGCTTTGGAAGCTAGTTACATGTCTTCATTTGTAAATTGCTAGTCTTTTTTAAAAAAAGAAATCTCAAAAAATCTTGGCTGGTTCTTTTAATCTTCCTTTCTTCCTTTCTTTCTGTATTGTCATTAATATGCTCTGTTTAAGAGCTCTATTTCAAATTGGTAGGCTGCAGCTTCTGTGTCTTCTCAGGAGGCCTTCTGAAAGCTAATTAACTCATAATTCAATTTAGAGCACGACTTTATCGGCAGAAAGTCATAATCAGAGAGGAGGGATGGGATAATGACTAATGAAGTCTTTTTCCAAGGTCTTTACCAGTCTTCCTTTGTGACTTTAGAAAATTGGAGTAAGTACTCTTGTTTTCTTTTCCTGTGCTTGTTTTATCTAGAGAAGAATTATTTTGATCAAGGACTGTTGCTGTACATGAGAATGACTTCAAAGTGCTGCTGTTCTGATAGTATTCTTCAAATATGTGTCATGTTGCCTTTGAGTCAGTAATGGGTCCCAGGAGCTTTTCCTAACATAACCAGCTTAGAAGGGTCCTCTGTTACTTAAGGTCTTGCAAGTAAGAAAGTAGAAAGCATGGAAAAGTCTTTCAAAGTCCATGGTAATACGGTGTCCACTACAAAATTTTAATGCAATGTAATTGTGATTATTTAACTGTAGCTTTTAAATGGCATTTTCATTTGTTTTAAGATGTATCTGTCTAGTTAGTGAGACTGAGAAGGAATTTACATGAATATCAGTTAAGTCCATTTAATTTTTAAAAATAGTTGTTTTGGGAGATAAAATGTAGAACAGGTACACATCCATCCCATGACATTTCCTCTAAGTACACTTTTAAAAACACATATTTATCTAACATCTAGTAATTGCCTAGTTAATACAAAAAAACTGTTAGAGTGCTTTGTCTTCTGTAGCATACTCAGACATACTGAGTTATTTTTACATTGCAAGGCAGCAGGGTATCTTATTTTAGTACTACCTATTCACCACAGTGCAAGATTTCTGGCATTAATCTGAAAAAGGCTGTTTTATTTTTGCCAGGAGTTGAAATGCCTTTGAAAGTTACCAAGCTGACAACTCTGAAGACTGGCATCCTGTTTTTATCTGTTGGATGGGTACAACGCTGGCAGTGACTGCTCAAGCTGCCCTGCATTGTTCTATTCCCATCTACTCCAGGCAGATGTAGAAGGCCCACCCATAAAAAGGAGAGAGATAACCTTCATGACTTCATATTGAAAAACAGTAACAGTTCTGCAGGGCTTCTAAATACTATAATCTTTTGTCACACCACACCATGTTTATTTACATCTGAAATAGGATATTTTCTCCCTAATTTTTGTATAATCAATACAGAGGTGAATTCTGCCAAAGTAAAATTCAGAGCCTAAATTTAGGAGCAGCAAACCTCTAATGTCATTCTACACTCCCCGTCAAATTGAAAAATGTTGAGTGTCCCTACAACAGACTTAGAGCTCAACCCACCAGTCTCCCTACAAACTCTGAAAGTGATTACCTTTAGGCATTCTCCTAAACTACCTGAAAGGAGGTTGTACCGAGATGGGAGTTGATCTCTTTTCCCAAGAAATAATTGATAGAATAAGAGGAAGTGGCCTCAAACTAGGGGAGTTTAGATTAAATATTGGGAAAAAAAATTCACTAGAAGCAGTGAAAAGATTTCACAGCCAGTCCTGGAACAGGCTGCCCAGGGAAGTGGTTGAGTCATCATTCCTGGGGGTATTTCAAACCGTGTAGTAGATTGATTTGGAAGGAATCTTTAAGGTCATCTAGTCCAACCCCCCTGGCATGAGCAGGACTTCTACTTCTTCAACAAGATCAGGCTTCCCAGAGCCCCATCCAATTTGACTTTGAATGCTTCCAGGGGTGGGGCATCTCCCACCTCACCGGGCAACCAGTGTTTTACCACCTCATTGTGAAAAAGTCTTCCTTATATCAAATTGAATTAACCTTCTTTTAGTAAAAAACCTAAAAAGTTTGTTCCCATTTTTGTTGTAGGCCCACTTCAATCACCAGAAGGCAGCAATAAGGTTTCCCCGGAGCCTTCTCTTCTCCAGGCTGAACCATCCCAACTTTCTCAGCCTCCCCTCATAAGAGGGCTGCTCTATTCCTCTAACATCTTGGTGGCCTTTCTCAGGACTCACCCCAACAGATCTGTGTCATTCCTGTAAAATGTGTGGTAATTAGATGTGGTAATTAGGAACGTGGTTTAGTGGGACTTGGAAGTATTATGGTAATGGTTGGATTCTTAAAGCTCTGAAAGGTCTTTTCCAACTGATTCTATGAATCTAGGATTCTAACCCACAAGGTTCCAGTTCTCTACCCAGGAAACACCATACAAGATAAAAGTTATGTGGATAATATATGGTCTTGAGAATGCACTTTTTCATATCCAGTTCCCAAAATACTTCAAAAGAGGAATGCCTCAGTACTTTTTTAATATTCTGGAGCAATGTATTTCTATTTCCCTGAATGTTGCCCAGGACACTGATACTAATGAGTCACATATTCTTATAGGATTGGTATATTTTAATTTTACCTAGATGTTCTGAGTTTGTATTACAAGAGAGAAAAAATTTTGAACAAACAAAAGTACTCAATTTAAAAATGCCCAAATAAATACTATTTACTATTGTAAATATTTAATAACAGCCTAGCTACAGCTGTTAAAGAAAACCATCAATTGATCCTAGGCTTGTATCTGGAAGTCATCTAACTCACAAGCCATAAACACTAATAGTTGCCCAGTCCATATGATCCATATTAACTAGAATTTGTACACAGTATCTGCAAATATTGCATTCCTGGGAGATGGTATATTAATGTTGGACTGTAAAAGAATGGGTGCATTTATTTTTAATCTTTTTGATGATGCCTACAAAGGAGCAACAAGGTAATGGGACTGGGATTCCACTGAGATTTCTACTTCCTTTATGTCTGGTGACCCTAAACTTTTTCAAGATGGAGGCTGAACGTCATAGCCTGCTTTTCCCTGTGTGGACATGTTAATGTCCCTTTTACAGTCATCTCCTCTCTTATGGTAAACATGGCTTATTTATCATGGCTTGTCTAATCTCCTAGCAAATCTTTACTGTAGTGAGAGGTAAAATGCTCTTCCTACCCTGGCATTCTTTAGAGTTTGTCCTGAAGCCACTCTGTACAGAGCATCTTAAATTTACTGTGGACATGTATCAATGTGGGATTTGAGCGGCGTCTCATTACTATGACTCTAGAGACTAGAATGTTTGATGATCAGTTTGGGATGGCTAATTTCCAAACCTTGTCCTTAATTGCTACAGTGATACTACTGCATCTGCATACACATGATCATTCCCTGCCCAGCAAATAGCCCATTCACTGCCTGACATTTTTCTTAGTTAGCTAGCCTCAATTTTAAGCATCCCTTTCAATTTGCTACTACAAGGTACATGCAGCCAAGGTTATGAAGCTTTCAGAAGTCTGAGTGTTAGATTGAAGCACGTGACACAAATGTCAGACACTCAAGACAGCAGCTGAAAGTTGCAACCCTCATAATTACGTTTCCTTTCTCAAGTAAGAAATATTTATTCCTGTTTAGGATCTGTGTACTCCCATTTTTCATAGAAAATGTTTTGCAGGTCTCTGAACTGCAAATTCCTCAGGTCTCCATAGGAACATACATTAAAGGATGAAATTAGATGTTCTTGTGAAAGCTGAAATCTGCAGTATTTGAAAGATTTAGTTCCTAAAAATGTGCCTCTTGATCTATTGTGTATCAGCCATCTCAGTCTATCCACTCCCTACTTAATGCATGAATAAAAATCCCCAAAATATTTCAAATGTATTAGAGATTTCTTCAACAACACAACAGAATGAACAGTATTATTATCTTATAACCGTTAACTACAGAAACATTGAAGTTAAGAAAAATCTTTCCTTCAGCTTAGTATTCTCAGCAAGAGTAATGAACAATATTCTGAGCATAAGAATATATTGACCTCATCAGCATTTAAAGCAACTTGTCGCCTCAATGAGCTTGGCAGAATAGTCAAGGGATTTTTCTATAAATTATCTCATTTTGATCCTCTTCCAAGGATTAGCACTTACTGTTCTGGGCCTAAATTCTGGCTTCCTCAGAAGAAAGGTAATTATAAAGTTTTTGAAAAACATTTAGGACATTATACTTGTTGTTACAAATGAAAAATGTGCCTGGATACATCTAATCAGGTGAAACATAGTTGTACACAAAATGGTTTTGCATGCTGATGGTGACACTTCAACATGCTGAATGTCAGGAAAAAAGGAAAAAAAAGCGTTGCCTCAGAATACTTTTTGTCAAATGATAGGGAGCAAAATATGTATCTCAGATTTTCTCTTTTGACATGCATTTAGTCAGAAGTCACTGGGTAGCAAAAGATGCTGAGTGACACAGAATCTTAAGGGAAAAGCCGAAATGCTGACAAGTGGCAGAAGAGAAACCTTCACTTGCAGCATGTTCTGGAGCTAGTAAAAATGCAATCAGAGCCTTCCTTCACAGTGGATAAAAAGATGTTTGAGTAGCATCTCTACTCTGATTATATTTTGCTTCTTAAAAATGCACTAGGACTACTTAATTGCTCCATCTGCCTATATGCAGGTTCTAAAACAAAAAGCCTAATGGTTTTTGAATATATTAACTTTTCACACATCTTTGATGGTTTCTAGTAGAGATAAAAAAAACACCAAACCACCTCTGTGAAAAGAGCTGTGATCTCTGTTAAGATCCCTATCCAGAAGTTTTATACTTATTTAATGCCTAAAGAAGGTTGCTGTCTCTCATAATATCATTATTAGAGCCATAGACAAGGAATATATTGCTTTCTTGGAAAGCTTTCTGCAAGAGCATCATACTGTTCAAATTGTAAATAAAGACATAAACAATGTGCAAATGAAAAATATTATTATTTAATGTATCTTGTGGAACATACTATTTTTATTTATACCTACAAGTAGTAGGCAATGAGGTTCAACTCCCTGTGGGTGGAGACCAAGACAACGCACAGGACTAAGATCAGAACTTTAGAAATATTTCGTTTCTCCTGCTGTTGTTTTTGGATGACAATAGTATACTTTCCTGATATTTGATGTCTTGCTTTTCTGACTGCAACTCCTTCTTCCATCTTTACCTCCTGGAACATATTTTGAGTCTAACAGGTTGAAACACTATTGCTTCAAATTAAAAGGTGATGCTTTAATCAAAAATCTCTCTTAACAGAGTTGTATTTGAGATGATGCATTTTTCTCAGGTTTAATTGCACCACGGTTAGTTTGATGTTTTGAAATATGATTCACATCACCTTTGTACCACTAATGTAAGAGTTTGATAGTTCATCCATCAGCAATTAGAAAATAGAAGGCCAAAGGCCTATATTAACAAGTAAGTAGTGCAAGTATAAAGCAATGTCACCATAGCAACTTGGCTTGCACACAGGATGCTGTATTTAACCTTGGGGAGCTCTTAAAAACTCTTGATTCCTGAAATAAGTGAAATCTGTGTGAGAGTGGGGCTCTGCCTTCAATGCTATAGCAGTAGATTTATCTTAGAAATGCGCAATTGCTTTGGCCCAATATAACTTCCAAGAAACCAATGGTGTATGAGCACTTAAGGACATGCCTCATGGAAATCTTGACTTGCAGTTAGAAATGTGCAAGATTGCTTGCTTTTTTTGGAACTGGGAAGGGGTTAGCAGTAGAGTTTATTGCAGTAAGACAGAAGCATCTTAACAAAAAAATATTCATAGGAATTACTCTTGGAGTTTTATTTAATTTTTTTTTTTGCTAGTCCACACAGACCCTTCTATCTTCACAGTTACTGAGCGCTTTGTCAGGTAAAGGGGGAGAAATAAACATGCTTTTGTGTTTCTCTTGTGGGTTTGAATTTTCAAGCTCCTAAACTAGCTATGTGAATGGTATTAATTAATAATGCAAATCTATATGTCCTCAAGTCAGGTAAAAATAATGTGAATTAGCTTCACTAGAGAGTCATGCTGCTAGTTAAACAAGCTCTAGGCAGCCAGTTTTTGAAAAACTGGCATTTCAATAGCCTTTGTTAGGGAACACAGGAGTTTTAAAAGCATGAGATCATAGGATCAAAATTAATTCTTAGAAGGCACAAACAGTGGCAGGTTTGAATACTGTGTGGATACTGCTTCCCCTCAGCAGTCAGGTTTTAATGCTTCACCATTTCCCCATCTAGCTCAAGACTGGCTAAGATGATAAAATACCTGGGTCAAGATGCCAGTTTTGCTGGAGGGCTTTTTACCTAACTGCCTTTCAGGGCGCCTAAATCCCATATTATTGAGTTTCACAAACCCCTCTTGAGCTACATTGTATCTACAACCCCTTGGCACCTCAGTTTCCAGTGGTAAGTTGGCCCAAGTTCTTACATTTCTGCAGAAACAATGAATACTTAACTACCCAGTGTCCACCTCATACCTCCTGCTCTGGCAAGACTTGGCCTTTCCTGTCTGTATCACACCTATAGATAAAAGTGCTCATGTCTTTATATATAAATCTTTTCTAGGGAGAACCATCCGTTTGGAGCAAGGAAATGTGAAGGTCTCTCAGTAGAAGAGACACCTTTATGGACACCTAAATTCCAAGGGAAGATTTAACAGAATAGTCCCCTTTAGCCTTATAAGAAATTATCAGCAGGTTTATCAATAATTGGAAAAAAACCTGGTGTCCATAACACACGGAAAAAAAAAAAAAAAAGAGCCACTATTATAGAATTATTTCATACCTGAAATAGAGTGGATTTCAACAATATAACTAAGAAATATGCATAGAAACAGTTGTGTTAAATGTTTGGGGTTTTTCTCACACTCTGCTATTGCACTGTTGTTCAGGACATGTGCTTGTACTATGTTTTAGTCCACTGAGCAGAAAGTTTAAAACCCTCTATTATATTTAAGTGTATTTTACATTATTTCACAACCAGAAACTGCCATGAAAAAGAAAGTGCTGAAAAACATTCTGTTCAATAAGAGAGCAAAAAGGTGTGAATACTTTAAAAATTCCTGCCAAGTATCAAAATCAGGTTACGAGACTAGCTGAGAGTATTTTGTCCACCCCATCAGTTTCCAAGTCCATAATTTGTAAAAGCTGTAGGTTCTTTTAAGAGTCAGGTCCCATGCCTAGTGAATTCAGATGCCAGAGATTCCCCACTGCAGCAGAAAAGAAAGGTAAACTCTTTCAAGAAGGATAAATGTTGAAAATTTCCTGCTTCAAGAAAAATACATTTTGGCTCAGCTTTTCAGTAAGGTACAATCCTATTATTTGCTGTGCTGCTCCAGTGACAAACTTCTCAGTGGATGGCTATGATTAGAGACTCTCTGTCTTGGGGCCAGAGACATCCATCTGCCTGTCTGACCATCCTGCTGGGACATGGGCTTCTTGACTAATTCAAAAACCTTAGGCACAGTGGAAAGACTGTTGAGGCATATCCAGTCCCTGACTGTGACTCATGTTATTCATGTTACTCATCCATGTGGGCACTAATGAAGTGACTGTGAGGTTCTGGGAACACAGGGGATGGAGTCCAGGTCACAAGTGATGCTTGCCAATACTCCCATTTGACTGCAGAGGCCGGCCCTGGGTCATATGAGTCATGAATTTGGATGCAGATCTTTACTAATAATGTCAGCCCTGGGCTTTAACTTCCTTAAGAAGAACATACTGTTTTTTAAAGGTGGAATGGTGGGAAGAGGGATACTGTGACAGGGAAACTGTTACCAGTGCTCAAGCTGGGAGAAGGACTTTGATCTAAGGTTAAAAAGATGCAGTCTCAGTATCCAGAGGAGCCAACTACAGAATTTCAAATACTTTTTGAAATGTTACATGTCATTCATGTCATATTGCAGAGACGAGCAAAATGTCTAACCTGGTTCCTAGACTGACCTTCAGCTGCAGATCAGACCATGTTAAAGCAGTTAAAACTGCTTGCAAAACACTCTCTGAATTCAAGGAAGGACATGTAAAGTAAACAGTACTATCTTATAAATTCATAGAATTGCAGAATGTTTGAGGCTGGAAGAGACCTTGGGGGGTCTGTAATCCATGCCCCAGCTCGAGTAGAGTCAGCTACACAAGTTGCTTAGGTCTATGTCCATTTAGGTTTTGAATGCCATCAGGCTGAAGACTCCACAAACTTTCTGGGAAACTTGTTAAAGTGTTCGGCCACACTCACAGGAAAAAAAAAGAGTAAAATTCTTGTGTGTTTGAGTATAATTTCCTACATTTTGGCTTGTTAATATTGCCTCAGCCTGTCAGGAGATGACTGAGAAGGGTCTGGGTCCATCTTCATTACTTCCTCCCAGTGCACAGCTTTTCTGGAAAGGTGGATGTTGGGAAAAGGTGTCATAACAGACTATAATGCTAGGCACTTCCACAGCCACAGTTGTGGTTTACCCATATCTAGGTAAAGTGAGTGCTGAACCCCCTTTTTGTGGTTATGGAGTGACTGCCAAAAATAATTTTCAGTAATTCACACTAAGAATGTTAAACTTCATGAGGAGTCCCATTTTGTAGCCATATAGTTTGTGGTAATTGGGAGTGGGCCTGTGGCTGAGCCTCATCTCCAGTGGGTACAGCTGTGAGCAGCAGGTGAGCAGCATTGAAAGCCATGAGCCATGGAGTGCCCAGGTGCACTGACCAGCCACCAAAGAGAACAGAGGGCACACAGGTGCAATGCATGAACAATGAGGGGTATGAAAGGTTGGGCTAAAGAACAAGAAGGGCAGCTGCTTGCAGCCTTCTGAGGTGGTGTTGCTTTGTAGGGGCTGACCCCTGAAGCCTTCTGCCGTGGTTTGGTGTTACTCTGTATGGGTTGAAGCTTTTTGAAATTGTACTCTATGTATTGTGACCCGTCTCACCTGCAGCATATGCTGCAACCTGTGTTGCAACACCATTTTTTCTAAATAATTTTAATTATGATTGAATGATGAAGTTGAAGTAATATGTTTAGAAAATCTACAGCCAATATGAATGGACAATTTGCTCTGACTTTGACAGCATGAAAACTGGAAAATAATGAGTCTAAAAAATCAGACATCCTCTGAAATTAAAAGCAGATTAGCTTCAACAAAGACATGAAAATAGATGTGTAACAGAAGTGACTTTACACAGAGAAGGATCTGAGGACTGTGGTGAATCACAAATTGACTATGAGTAACAACACAGTATTTTTTCCAAGAAAAAGTCTTGGTCAAAAATATATTCCTAGGAATATTGTATTCAACCCTTGGGAAGTAACTGGTTTGCCCTACTTGGGAGCCAACTGGATCTCAGACCAGGTGTCCACTTTTAGACACTACATTTTAAAAAAAAAGACTTGCGGGAAAAAATCCACAGAATGGTGCAAGGAATTCTAAAGGATTTAGCAAATATAATCCATAAAGAAAGGTAATCCCATTCCTTTAGGCTACAAAAGGGAAAGGCGATGTTTAAATCTTTTAGTATCTGAAAAAGATAATTGTAAATAGAATAATGGTCACTTGTTACTTAAGACCAGAAAGGAAGGACAAAAAAAGGCTATTGCAACAAAATCTTGTAATTTCTAAACTGCATAATTAGTGCAGTCCTTTAAGAACGAGTATTTTGACTGTTGAAGTATTTAGTACTGAAGTATTTAAGAATATGTGTGAATGTGTTTTATTGGATGTGTTTAAGGACAGTTCATACCAGCACCTGTTGGGGACAGTGCACAGGATGGACACAGGACAGCATCCTGTTGTCCTTCCCAGATCTGCATCTCTGTGGTTTTAGGACAATGAGTCTCAAAGTGAGTTAACAGGCAAATGTAAATTCTGGCTCCAACAAAGAACACACCTTGGAGGGGGAAGGTTCACATTTATCACAGTCTATAGATAGGATAAGGATAAGCAGGAACAAACGCCCCAGATAGTTTTTCTCAAGTGTCCTGAAAAAATTTAACCTAAATTTTTCCTACACAGACCCCAGACCTAGTGTAAATTAATGTGTCTCCATTTGCTAGAACGTGCACTTTGTGGAAGATGAATGGCATCAAATTTTTGTAGGTAATTAAATTAGAGATATCAAAGCTGTGTTCTGAATCTGGCAACAATTCTTAGAGAGACAGAAATCCAACTCTAATTTACCAGTCTGCAGTGTAAAGACAAGGTTATTAATCTGGTACATTCAGTCTTTATTAGTAAAACTTAATTACACAGCAAAGCTCTTGTGAAGGCAACGGCTGCTACTGCTCTCCCCCAGAAAATGCAGTTGCAGTGCCAAACCAGCTGCATATGTGCATACAGAAGCAAACCTGCTGCTTTTTGTCAGCCAGAAGATCTGAAATGAACTTTGACTAAACTGAAAGGCACAGGCATCCCTGGGTGTTCCTTAGATAAAACCTTGCTCTCTTTCCAGTTGGATGGGCTGCGCTCAGAGCAGGAAGATCCTTCTTCTTAGAGGAGCAGTCACTGATCTCAGTCAGCGTGAACTGGCACTCATTCTTGTGGATGCTGTGTCATTCCTCACTAGAAATAAAACACTCTAGGAATATAATATTTTCTTGAATTTTCAAAGTATAATTCCAAATGGCCTAATACATAGTGCATACCAATCCCATAAAGCATTTTTATTGCTGAATCTTAAAACAGTGTTGTTGCTCTCTTTTTTTAAATTCTACAGATTTTGTCCCTAAAAGAAGCCATCCCTAAGTGCCTTTCTCTATAGCAAAGTCATTTCAGGGCAATATGCAGAAATTTCTTTACCCATACAGTGTAACTTCATCAACATCTCTCTAAATAATTTAATAATAAGCTTTATGGGGCAGATTCATTCCTGAGGAAAGACAGCAAAGTCAGTATAAACAGACTTATACGAGTGCCTTTTTTACCACAGATGAATTTATCACCAACTCTGCAGTTAAAAAGTTTAATCCAATAGTAAGGCATCTGAGAATGAAAGTGCAAACTTATATTAAGACAAAAATACTGTCACTACCTGATAAAACCTATGTTAAAAATGCTAGTGTTCTTTCAAACCCAATAAATTCCAATAATTACACAGTCATTAAAGCATCAGTCTAAAGGGGAAAATACCTTAATAGAAGAGTTCATATGGACAGTTATTTAATCTGCTTTTTAGACTATCTAGATGAATGACTTTTTGCCTAATATAGGACATTCTATTATCAGGTCTTTGCAGTCATTCTACTTAATTACTTCTCTGCCAGCATCATTTGTACTCCTAGATGTCTATATAAGGCTGGTTTAGAGGGAGAAATTTTATTCCTGCAGCTCTAGGAGAGGCCTTTTCATCATTCTGTGAGTAGTTTCACACTATATTTTCCTCACATTATCCAGCATTAAATAGACCACTATTAATTTCCAGGTAGCCTTTTCAGTAGGGTGTCTGAGGGCTGCTGCCACAATCAAATTTCAACATTCAAATTCCATTTTGTCTCCAGTATCAACATTTCAGTCCCAAACACATCATTAACACCATGTCCTTGCTGCTGCTTAGCCAGAAATGCTCATGTATTCAAAAGGATGTGCTCCTCTCACCCACCTTCCCCACTAGGCTGCCTAACAGCCCAGTTATAGACACATTTCTTCACTTCCATTCTCTCAGGAACCCAATGAATATTCATTCCATGCAAAGTGGAACAGTTTGAACAGAAATAATGGGATGCCTCACCCTTGTGCCTTAAAATAGCTGACCTTTTGTGATCAGCATATTCACCTCCAAGTGGGAGATACCAGGTCAGATTCCCTCAGGCAACAAAAGAAATTTAACCCATGCTTCCCAAAGCCTTGCTAGGACAGGTGGCTATTATGATCCAAGCTTCTCTTTGCTATATCTTTTTGGTTATCTTGGCTTAGCTTGTGTCTACATGTAACTCTTGATCCCTTAAATAATATTGGTCATTTATGAAACAAATACAACCGTCTCTGTGATGCATGGCTGGGCTTCCTCTCTATGGAAACAGTGTGCACGGAGCTGAGACTCCAGCCCTACCTAAACAGGATACATATGTACTCAGACTGAGAAATTTGAAAGTGGTCACTCTTTACATGGTCTGGATGCTGTCATTAAATAACCTGACATACTGGAATCTCTGGGAGATGCCTCTCTTTCCTCATGTGTGGAAGGCAGAGCTTCACAAGCTTTTTAAACTGGACGAACAGCTAAACCTTTGGAAAGTGCCTGGCAGTGTTGCCACAACTGTTTTAATTTAAAAATACCTAGAGATAGTTTATCCTGGAAAGTTTGTTTATCCCTTTTGCTTTCTTCAACTCTGCTTCTGCATGTAACATTATATATACATGCAGGGGATGATGTGGTTCGATTTTGGCACTGGTTTTATGCAAAACCTTCTGTTTTTTTGCAGACAATTAAACCAGAGTTGTGGGTCCTTTATATACTATGATGGCAATCTGTTCCACTGCCAGAATCTCTGCAAACTTGCAGTGATTCATAACTGTTAGTGAACTTCTTTTCACTGCATTCCTGAAGAAATGTTTTGTGCTAAAATCCCATTGTCAGAGATGTCTGCTGCTTTTAAAAAGCCACCTAGGAAATCATGTTTCAGAGCACTTTTTAGTGAAGAAACCATTTTATGAAGTTTTATGCAGTGGGAACCACCCCCACCTGGAGCTGTGAGTATTCACTATGCCTGAAAATTCATCCACAGCTGTTTCATGTTAGATATCCAGAAAATGAAGAAATCATAACTTGTGGCCACTTTTTGAAAACTGTGGTTTGGATGACCTTCTCAGCACCGTGCAGAACTTGAGGAGAGATGCAGGGACATAGTCCCAGCTCTGGATACTAATGCTCAGATTTGGAATGAAAGAGGCAGGTGTTAGGGGGGGCAATATTTTCCTCGGGTTCATACCCTTCATTTGACATAAGACAACACGGACTGCATGCACTGAATATGTCAGAATGCCTCTGAAAATACATAGAGTATGATCATTGAAATAAAGACTTCATTGTAACATTTTTTATAAAATCAAAATACTGTTAAAAAGCAGTAGTAGTCCAGGAACAGCCCGTTTTGTTCCTTCGGAGTGCTGGCATTTCCGGTCAGTATGGGCAAAAGGAGCTGTGGCTACAGAACCAAATGTTGGCTTATCAACTGATCTGGTAATGTAGCTTGGTTTATAAAGGTTATGGGGAACTGAGAGATGAGCATGACCATGGATTAGTTTATGTAGCCTAAGCCTTAGGAAGTGAAGCAATTATAAAATGAATTAATTTGAAGTTTTTTTTCTTTTCTGGGAGGTGTGAGAGTTTAACTTACAAGAGATTTTAATAGAAAAATAGTACCAAGAGCCACTCTAAAGCTTAATTTAGGCTCAATGAGAAGAGCAAGTAGATGTTGTTAGACAGTGGGAACAGAAAAACTGTGACTGTTATTATCTGCAGTAGTGGTCTCATGGTAACCTGGGGTTAAACTTGATGATAAACTTAATGGAACTAGGATGGCTTGTCCAGAGGAGCCTGTGTGTGTATACACAGCATCTGTATGCACATTGAGTTGAAGGCAATGTCAGGAAAGTACCTATAAATAAGACCCAGAGAAGCAAAGCCTGAGACCCTCTGAGGCACTGAGGCAGGAAAACTTCTACATTTGTTTATTCTGTGGCTGGCAAAGCCAAATTACGTTGGGTTTTTTCTCTTCTTTTTCTTTTGTTTAATAATATTGCAAAGCAAATGTCCCTTTTTTCTCCTTCTTCCCCCCTGTCCCTCCTCTTTTGTTGAGTAAGATTGACTTTTATTTGAATGCTTCATAATTATTTTACCAAAGAAACAGCAATGGAAAAGCAGACTTCAGGCCTGAAACAGTCTTGCAAATGCCTTGGAAAGATATCACCTGAAAGCAGTAGGGGAACCAGAGATACCAACAGATAAACCTCTGAATTTAATTCATATGTTTTTTTATTCTGATTATTTCTGGTGATTTTTGTTTCTATTTATGCCCTTTTCCCTCACATCTTTTAGGAAGTGCACAGTAATATTCATGGAAATTTATTATCAAAATAATAAAAATTGGTTTGAATTTACCTTATACTTCATGACTTTTAAGAAACTATCGGGTCTAGTGTAAAGTATGTAAATTTAAATTAAATAGCATAGTTTCTAGAAGATTTAGAAGAAAATAATTTTATTAGACCTGTTGAGATTATTAGATATGCCTAGACTTAATAAAAGCTAATTTTAAATCTTTGTGAGTCAGTGTGGTTTCACTGGCAACTTGACTACATCAAACCTTGACCAAGGAAAATTAATGTTGGAAAAAACCCCATCTTTACAGGTACTACTCGATAAATAGGGGAATCATGTGGTGATTTTATATATCACAGGCTGGTCCTGAGCCTACCAAAATAGAAGTAGCAGAAAATAGTTTCAGTAGAGGTGCTGAAAACAGCTTTAGAGACTTGGTTCTGCTGGTTCTACTTTAATGTCATTCCTTGAAAGTAGTGATTCCTGCAACACAAACTGAAGTGCAGCTAAGCCTCTTGTCCTTGTTTCTAGTGCAACTAACCCAGCAATACAGAGTAAGAAGATGCTGCTGGTACAGCAGCTAAATGGAAATGCACAAATATTGTTCCAAAAGTAATTACTTCTGATGCTACATTAGATTGTGCAGAGAGAAGTCATGAAAAGTCAAGACCAGGTTCTGAGCTGGGGTTCTGAGCTACCCAGTCTAGTGTTTAGGAATAGTGTTTCTTTTCATTTGTGGCCCACAAAAAATGCTGTAGTAATTTTTTCTGAATGTTTGTATAACTTCCATCAATAATTTGTGTTGCTTCTCTTGACATATAGCTGAACGGGACTGTGTAGTTGATGCCTTTCACAGTACGACTTTATAAAAGGAAGGCTACGCTTCTGCTGCAGCAATATTAGCTACCAGGGGCCCACAAGAATAGGGGTCAAATCTCTTTAGGAGAGGGAGTTTGTTCTTCATTCCTGATTCAACTCATCTCAGACAAATGAAATAAGAAATGTAGTTAAACCTATAACAATAAAGCAGTAGCAAACATCAGACATGCAATACTCAGTGTTTCTATAGACTGGCTAAAACATAGATAGTATACTACACTACAGCCATTTTCTGAGAATTCTTACTCAAAGCTTGATCTATATTGCTATCAAGATGAAGGTTTAAGAAATCAAGAAGTCAGAATTTCAACTGGAAAATTTGGGGCAAAAAGGACAAATACTTCATTTACTCAAATAACAAAAAGTCACTCTTGCAAATGACTATAACGATTAGTCTGTGAAAGGGATGTGGTGCTCACCATCACATCATGGCCATTGCCTTGTTTTGCCATAGGTCATTACATACAGACTAAAAGGAGATGGGGCAGAACTTTCAGTAGCAAAATGTATCCTTTAGATCCTGTACATAGTACAGAGAACATCCTTTCATTGGCACCACTATTAGAAGGTTCAGAAGATGACCTGTGATCCTTCTTGAAGAGTAGCTTTTGTTTTCCCAAACAGAAGAGATTACTTCTATGTTTTTTCAATGTTTCCATTGGTGAAGAAGCACCAGGTAATGACTCCACTAACAAAAACTAAAATGTGCAGACGAAGGTCCAGGACAGTTTTTCTTTGGTTTGCTTTGTGTAGAAACAGATTTGTATGGCACTCTGTAAAGATAGAGAATGAGTATTTGCTTAAAAGAAAGATGTCTAATTCTGAGTTTGCACAAATTTTAATTAGGTAGAAGATAAACCTTATTTTTATTTTGCCTTTTATGTAGCAAATAAATTCTTTTTGTAGATTATTTTCCATGGATAATCCCCAGCAGACAATGGTGAAATTATTTGCAGAAAAACAGAGAAAGACTAAGCTTTCATCTTTCCTCTGAGGATATGCAAGCAGTACTCATGAGAGATATGGACGAACTGGCAGGGCAAGAGATACTGGGAAACCTAAGCATAAAGGAATATGAAAGATATGGCAGGAGAGAGAATTTTCAAGTGGAATGCAAAATTATGCAGAAAACGTGTGAGTTACGTTCTCTCAAAGCTGAAAATTACTCACCCCTTTCAAATGCAAATGTAAAGATGTCGATGTCTTCTATCTGAAAAGGTAAGAGCACTCACTTACTAATGACACATAATATCAAGCATATTTTAATTCAATCTATTAGGAGTCTGCTAGTCAGGAAATTGATCTAGGCAGCAACAAAAGCCATTGGAGATATTTACAGAGGTTTCAAAAATAGGCTATACATTTTTACCAGAAGTCTGTAGCTGAGAAGGTAGAAGCTAGAATTAACTTCAATTTCCTTGGTGACAGTAATGGCTGAATGAAAGTTTTCCTATAGCATGGTAAAGCTGGTACTATGGTGCAGCCTTGCAAAAAAATTTTCCTTTAAATCAGTGCTCAAGATTTTAAGTGAAGTACTAGTGCAATTTCTTATGCTGAAATCTTAAGTGAGGTGTTTGGGGGTTTGGTTGCATATAAAAGAATTGACTTACACTTGAGGGTGAGCAGATAAATCGGAGTAACCATCTAATTAAAAGATAATTTACAAAAAGTAAAAGTTTAAAAATTCAGTGTCTGACTTTATTTGTAACGTTCTTCATTGAATCACAAGTTTAATTCTCTCTGTCTAGAAAATTATTAAACCCCTCAAGTTTCTGTTGAGATACAGTCAGCAGGGTGTCTAAATAGCTAGTCTACAGAATTGTTTGCAATTGTTAAAACGTTCAAGTGAGCTATAAATAGTCAGAAATAAAGTTAAACAGCTTGCTGCTTCCACAAAGTTGTATTATTTTTCCCTATGGTACTTAATGCATATCAGGAGAATCTTTTGTTATAATAGGGTCTCTGCTCCTCATCAGTCAAAAATAATGGAATGGGTTTGGAGACTGCGCTGTGCAGACGTGTCCCCACCATGTCACGGCTGCTCTGCTCCCACTGAGCCAGCCCTCCACCTGCACCCTCTGCTGTCACCTCCAGCAAGGATGTCCTCAGCTTTGTTAGAACTCTTGCTGGCAAACAGATACATGCGTGGCAGGCTTTTCTGTGATCTTTCTTCTAAAAGGCTTCATCATGTGTGCCAAAATTGCTCTGAGTTGACAAAATCTCAATGTCTTAAAAAAACTGTCATCAGTTGTAAGAGATCAATGCTAAGAATGTGTGGATCTTGTCCTTTGTAATAGATCTTCTTAGAATAAGAATAATTATAACACATTTTGGTAATACCACATGGGTAGCTGCTGCTACATCTATTTTCCAAGGAACCACAGGCCAGAGGGAGCAGTGGAGGAACATGACACTTTCTCAGGAGCAGTGACGTGCTGCCCAGCATTATTCCTCTCAGTCTGCCTGTCTCCCATTGGCCACAAACCCACCAGCTCAGAAATTCTAAAGTCTTAGTGAAAGCCTGCTGAAGTCAGAGCTAGTCCATTTCCTCTGAGGGGCAGAATGATAGCTTTTAGGACATCAGTAATATTTTTGTGCATTTAAAATTATCACATATTTTACTAAGTATATTTCAGAGGCAGATCATCAACTTGTAGATCTATAACCAAGAGAAGTTAGTTGATAATAACACTATGACAAATTTATTTTCTTTTATGCTTTTGGGGGGCTCCTAATATTTGTCTACTGTGCAGTAAGTCAATGTCACAGTGCATGTGTGTAGGATATACAGACAACTCATGCTGTTTGCCTCCCTCAGTGAGACTGAGTCATGAAAGGAAAGGTTCCTTTCAGATCTTGCAGTATATTTGTTATTTAACACAATTCTGTATCTTGTTTTGTAACAAAAATTGTCTTTAATAGCTTTAAGTGAAGGTAATCTCTGTGTATAGAAAAGTGTGGAAAACCATTTGGGACACTGTGACTAATGCTGAGGGAAGCTGTTTTTGTTATTGTCTTTAAAGAGGATTATGCAATAAAATTCTTTGATTTTAGCAATCAGGAAATTTTAAAAGAAGCCATCTGATCATGGCAGCTCTGCATTTCTCTGGAGTTATGATATTCAATGGTAAAACAGGCGTTGCTATGGCAATTAAGCATTTTTCAACATTTTTGGGTTTTTTCAGATTTCTTCGGTTATTAATAATTTTCCTGAAACAGTTTGGAAAAATACTGGTATGTTAAAATATCACTTGTTCCTCATAAATAGACTCTTTAGAGTGTAATCCTTGTTTTTTAAAAGTCTGTGTCAAATGTCCCACTGACTCTTATTGAAACATGGCTTGACCTTAAATATTTCAATTTCTGTATTATTTCCTTTGACTATATGCTTTCTAATCAGAAATATTGAAAATGCCATGGTTTCTGACACACGAATTCCACCAGGGCTTTTGCAGGCACCTTGTTTGTGGCAGCACAGTTCAGCTAAATTGGGAAGCCCCAGGCCTGTCTCACACCTCCTGCCAATGCCATGTTGCCTTTTGAGGCGGCGCAGCACCCAAGCGTGGTCATTCTCAGCACACAGTGCCCAAAAGGCTGTGAAACCAGAGCTTCTTGTATGAACAAGACAAATTTGTAGGAAGGAAAAAATAAGAGATTATCATAGAATCGTAGAACCATGGAAGAGCACGTTTGAAGAGACCTCAAGAGGCATCTGGTCCAACCTTTCTTGTCAAAGGCACAGTTTAGACAAGATGGCTCAGAACTGTGTCTGCTGAATCTTAAAAGTGTCCAATGTTGGGGCATCCACCACTTCCTGGGGAGTGGTGAAAGCCACCCCCAAGCCACCTCTGCCTCAGGGTGCCTTTCTCCCATAACTGACTGGAAGGATGCAATGGAGAAATTCCTCTACATCGAGATCCTGGAGGCAACTCCCAGACTGGAGCTGAAGGCTATGGCACCCATCTCTGCAGCACCCAAAGCAAATGTCTCTGCTCCCAGGGGAGAGCAGAGACCCCAGAGGCTGCCTGGGCATCACCAGGCAGCTCAAAACAAAAGTCACAGTGGCCAGGCACTGGGTGAGGAGATTCCTGCCTGTTCTTAGCTCAGGCTGTCCTTCTGGATGTCCACCTTTTCAGACATACCAAGTGGCTCAGTCCTGTGAAAAGACAAACTGGGCTGTCTTCCATCTTGTTGAGAACATTTGAGTGATTAAAATTATCTTCAGTCTCCTCTTTACTTGGCAACTGCCCTGATAGCTAAGGTACTGTATAAACAGTGATCAGTCACTGCTGCCACTGCCATTAACAGCCGTTGCTGTTGCCATTTCGTTAAATTCAGTGTGTGTGCAGATCAGGCCTCCAGATGGGTCTCCTAAGAGGCATGCCTATTTTGTGAATCTTGGGATGGAGATGGACTCTTAGGTGGGAGATGGGATTGTATCTGGCCATTTGTGCAAACACAGGATTTGGCACCCCAGTAAATTTTCTTTGGAGAAGGCTTAGGTACAGACAGACTTTGAGGCATCAGAGGAGGGGTCAGGATTTTTTCTTTTTGAATCATTGTCTTGAACCTTTATATCTTCTGCTTCAGCAGTGCTTTGGATGCCCAAATGTGGGGTTTTTAACTTCTCCTAAAGGAATTATGAGGCTAATTGTCACGTCTGTCTTGCCAAATACCTAGTGTCTATGTCCTGTATACAGTACTGAAATATTTATGAGACTTCTGCAGTAAGATGAGACCAGTACAGACAAAGCTTTTCATCTTATTTTTACTAATTGGAACTTCTACCTCTTTATTAAGAGCTCAGGGAAAAAAGCAAATGGTTTGGTGCAAGATCATCCCTCAAGTTGAAAGAAACCTCTTCTCCTTTTCTCTGCTGCAAGATCTGGAGCACATCACTTAACCTTGAAGAGGCTTCAACCTAACATGATCTTTCCAGGCTGTTTTAGTTAACCAAAGACAAAAATTATTCCTTGCCACACTGTTCATTCTAGTCTTGCATTTTCAGTGCCCTGATTTTTAATACAGGGTTCCTGTAGTATTCCGAAATTACTTTCTTCTGAAGTAACGTGTACAGGTAACTTGGGCATGTACCAGCATAGGTCTTCTCAGCTTCTCCTCTCTTCTCCCTTCTTCAGAATGGTAGTTTACATTACTTTGATGCAGTGTGCCTTACAGTATATCTCCTTGTTTGCTTACTCAAGAGTCAAGGATCTATATCTTTAATTACCAGCAACTTGAAGGAAATTAATTATAGCCTTCAAGATTCTGTCTCCCAAATGATCACACTTAGTTCATCTTGTAACAGGAAGAGCATAAAGAAGCATTTTTCACTGAAATGCTGCAAGAAAAGCTAGCCTCAGAGCTCAAACAAGGAGTTGGCCTCAATATATTGCTGGGTCTGTCCCCTGTGCTTTGGATTATCTCCTTGGGTGATTGATGAAAAGTGTGGTAACCCAAAGTTTCTATGGCAAACATAGCTAAGTCAGCAGATGACAACTTCAGAGAAAAGAACGTCTCATTTTCTGGTCCATGACTATATGTTAGTGATACAGATTGACTGGCTCAGAGTTCAGGAACTTCTTGCATTTTTCTCTTTTGGTCTCAATGATTTCTTTCCTTTTCTAGGAAAGTGTGTCTGTCAAAAATGTAGTCTGTAATGGTATTGATTACAGCTGTTGTTCACAGGCATCACTACTTAAGGTGGGATGAAACCAGTATGAGAAATGTAGCCAAAGAATTTGCCAACAATACCAGGTCAACAGTCATTGTTGCCTTGTTTGTCTTCTGCATTTTCAGTGAAGTCATTTATCTCTGGTTAGATAGAGCTCCACCAGATATACTTAATACAAACCAAAAATCAGCAAACCCCACAAAGATTAGTATGCATTTTTGTGAATTTCAGATGAAATCTGATACAGATTTCATGTGCTTGAATAAGATTCATTTGTGGTCTTTTGAGCTAGCCAGGCTTGCAAAGTGGTCAGACACTAGTGATAACACTGAACACTTCAGTTAACAGGAGTCAGTTCCTGCCAAGGCCTTTCACTGGAAGTCTTCGCTGCAAGCAGTTAAGGTTTGCAAGAATGAAGCACTGCATATAGCGTGTAACAGTGAACAAAAGATTTAGAACAGATTACTTGCCTGCTTAGACTTGACAGTAGCTGCTGGAGATTTTTACCAAAGTAAATTGTAATACTCAAGATAGTTTCCTGAGCTGCACAAAGGATGTAATAAGATGGTTTCTGAATGAGAAGGATTTGCCCAAGCTAGCAGTAAAATTTTCTCTATATTTCAGTTTCTTGAGCAAGTGTGGCTCAGAGTTTAGACAAATATTTCTCCTTCAGGAAGAATGCAAAGGATGCACACTCAAATTTTGAGTTCCAGAATCTCAAAAGGACTCAGGTAGTTAGATGTGTATCTGCAGGATGGCTTTGCTATGAGGACCATGGCTTAGCACCACTTGGCAGGTTGTAACAAGGTCATTTTTTGATAGTATTCCTATCAAAAGCAGATATCAGTAAGCAGAAGGAGGTCATTGCCCCTCAAGCATGTATGCCCAGTTTCCCCAGCCCAATAAACAACTTGGGAATTCTAGAACTCTTTTGAACACTATAGCTTGAGATTTGACCTTGGTCAGCTTTTGATCAAGGAATAAATATTTATTTCCACAGTAGTTCAGCAACTTTGACTCAAGGTCTTTGATCTTTACAGATAAGGTCCTGTTTTTGTACCACAGCTGTTCACTTACCGTTCTTGTGGTTTAGGCACCCTTACTCACATCAATAATGTTTGATTGATGGGCAAAGATTGAGATGAGCCAGAACAGGCTTGCAGGAATTTTCTGAGGGAGAATGACAATAGCCCTAATGTGACTGTTAAACATAACGCTGAGTTGGACACTGAGTATCCAACGACTTACTTGAGCATCCTGTGCAAGTACAAGTACTGCAAGAGATGTGTCATTGGGGCAAAATTAAACCACTCACAACACAGGTTTTCACAGAAATATTTTTTGACTAAAATTGCTACATGTAAGATTCATCACAGTAGATACTTCCATGTTAGATGCAGGGATCAGATTGCTGAGGACAAATTGGACAGTTTTAAGAGGTTCACTGTGGTCTGGTGACAATGTCTATTATTTAATGATGACACCAAATAATAACATAATCATTGTCACAGACATTATGTATTTCTAATGGTGACCCTATATGTCACATCAATACTTAGACACAAAGAATTAGTAAATTGTAGACCAAAAAATCATTTAACAGTTCTGTAACTGTTAAACAGTTCTGTAACTGTTTATGAAAGAAAGAGTTCTTTGGATTGTGACAGGCAAGGAAGGGTCAGAAAACCCCAGCTACGTTTCATGCAGCAGGGCTGCTTGTGAGTAGGTTTGAGAAATAAAAATACATTGAGCTGTTGACGTTGACTCAGCCTTCAGCTAAATAAGAGAAACAGAGATAAATAGAAGATAGTAAAAATAAAATATGTCAGTTGAAATGCACATGAGGGAAGATAGTCCACTCTGCAGGATAGAAGCAGAAGAGAAACAGGTATCAGAGTTGGAAGGGAAGGTCTTATGATGGGAGAGAAGGACAAATGAACCGAAACTGAAGACTGAAACTTAATCAATCACTGATGTATCAGCACATTAGTCAGAGAGAGGATCAGAAGGTGAGAGAGGAGAACGGGTGAGAAATCATTAAAAATAATTACTGTGAAATTATAGGGAGATTAAATAGTGAAGCACAGAAGGAGGAAGAGGAAATATGACGTTGAACTAGAGAAAGGAATAAGAGAATGGCCAGTGCAGGCCAAGTTTGTGAACAAGAGCACTGAACTGGGACTACCTTTTCCAGGGTAGCTTCTCTTAGCTATATAAAAGTTGTGCTGTGAAGATTTTCCACTTTTGTGAAAGGGGACATCCAGGGCTTAGCTTGTCACGCTCTCTTTTTTCTCCTTCTATCACTTCCAGAGGTATTGTGTTTGTCCTCTGGAAATCATCCTTCTCCTGTAAGATATTAGGCAGCACACTTTTCTTAGTGCCTGATAAAGAGCTGAAACAAGCTATTTCAGACTAAGGTATTTTTAGTGCCTCACCAGTCACTCCTTTAATAGGCTTTTATGGCTCAGCATGAATTCCCTGCAGGTAGATACTGAAAGCCTAATCCAAAATTGCATGAAGACAACTAAAAGAAGTAACATAATATTTGCAAGCAGATCTACAATTCCTTTGTCCTGGAAGAAGGAAATCAGAGGCCTAAGCTAAAAATACATTTGTTCAATACACTTATCTTAGCCCTTTGAGAGAAAAAAGAAAGTAACAAAAATATTAAAATAGATATAAAATAGTGGAAACAAGAAATATGGGGCATTAGAGCTCTTGTTACCTAGTATAAAGTATAGCAGAAGGATGTCAGGCTCTGCTAAATGTATCTCCATTGCTAGATAGTTTATGAATGAGCATTTCTTTTCAGGCAGCAAATCTAATGATTCTAAAGCTTTAGTCTTAATTTTTGTCTTGGGCCACATTTGGGCAGTTAATAGCATCAGGAAAAAATTCAAATTAAATGTTGAAATGTCCAGGTGCAGCTGATCTAATTTAGACAGGAACTACATGACCAGACACATAGTCATCTCCTTTTTCTTCAGCAAACAACTGTTCCATTGAAAATTTCAGAGACTGCTACCAGCTGTGTGATAACTCTTCCAGAACATATCAGGTTCCTAATGAACAAAACTGTTCACCCCAGTTTTGTAACTCAGCAAACCGTGGCCCCTTCACTTGCATGAAAGCGCAGGCGGTTGCAGATCCCTGCTGTGTAAGAGACCTTACACACCCCACTGCCCACGTCTGCTTTCCGTGGTAGGTTCTTGGCCACTGAACAGCTGGTGGGTTCTGGCACTGTGATGCTCCCTGAAACTAATCAAAGCTCATTTTCTCCTTAAAAGTACATGTGTTAATCCTATCACTCAGCCTCAGTGTATTTAACCCCTCAGGTTATGGGGGTGATCAAGAGCTTCCTTAAGAAATTAATTTCCTTTGAGAAATGACAGTTTGTTGGAAAATAATTCCTCAAGCAAACTCTTCTGCCAGTTAACCTTCTCTTTGATTTTTTTCAAAGTCTGTGCTTGTTTCTGGTGACCTGGAGGTAGGCTGGGGTTACCAAGTTCCCCAGCTGGTGGTTGCAGGGAAAGGAAACTTGTGTCTGAGCAAAAGATAACTCAAGTTGTCACTGGAGTAGGGGTTCCTGGGCTCTCTTGGCTGGCTGTTTCTGCAAATCTCACCCCAAATGCTGGCCTTCATGGTGGCAGCAGCCTCCTGGTCACCAGGAGAATAGATTGCTGGTTAGCTGGGTACCTGCTGCCCAGGGTCTCCCTATCAGCCCAGTGAAGGAGGGAGCTGCAATCCCTTGGTCAGTCTCTCTTGGTAGTCAGCAGGTTTCAGGGTTCCTCCCTCCTGCTCTGCCAATCTCTCTGCAGAGGAGGCTTTCAGTTCTTTGGGAGCCTGCCTATATAGCAGGCAGCCAGAGGAGCTGGGCAGCCCAGGAAACAAGCTGAAAAAATGCCTACATCCTTCCAAAGCTTTTCCCTCCCACAAAAATGTTCTGATTGTTAGCTTTTGTGTCCCAGCTCAGCACAGCTTTGCTTTTCTTTCAAAAATAAAGCAATTTGGAACAAAAGATGGTCTTCTGACCAGCTCTGGTTATTTTATTTCCCTTTTTGGGCCATACCTGGATGCTCACCAGGATACCCGGACTGGGGAGCCAGAAGCAATAGGCTCTCATGGAAACTAAGGCCCAGATTTCCATCTCTGGATGGAAAGCCAACCCAATGATCATTAAAATAACCTCTGGATCACAGTGAAAGCTTGGACTAGTGGCTCTATGGCTCTACGTAAAAGGAGGCTAAGCTGATCAATACTTGAGGTGTAGACTAAAGCTGTTTTTGACTGCACTCTTTTTTAGCTAATCTGATGATGTTTGGACCAGATAATTACTTCAGGTATTTTTATGAGAATAGATACTTCATGCTCTTAAACTCAGAGAGGGAGAGAATGAGAAACAATGAGACACTTAAATAGCAGAGCCTTAGCTGGTTATTGTCAGTATGCAGGCAGAACATGTGTAAGTGGAGCTCACTGATAATAACCTGTGTAAGTAGAGCTCACTCAGCAGCAGTAGCAATTCAGAAAGCATCTAACAAGCTTTTAGACCCATATAAAAGTCACGCTGACACTGTAGAGTTTTGGAATTTGAGTTCTTTCCCCTTTTTTTCTTTAATTTTATTTGTTTGCTTATTTGTTTTGGGCTTGGTTTTGTGGTTTGTTTGGAGGGGTTTTTTGTCATTGCTTTTGGGTTTGGATATCATATATCTCTGGGGATTGTTATGTGATGTGTATCATAAGGAGATGCTTGTGTGTTAAATGTTTAAGATTTATCATGGCAGGAAGAATTAAGTACACGTTACATATTAGCAATATTGACTAGAATATTACTTGGCACACATGTATCACATGTATTGCTTTTTTCTACGGTTTATACTTCTATCATGATTTTTTAAACTTGATCACCTTAAAATTGGGATGAACACTTTCCTTATATTTTTCATAGTAAGTAATTTTCATAAATACAGAATTAAAATGTTGTAATGTCTCTCCAAAGATCAGACCTCAAAAATTGAATGGAAATTTAAGGAAGTATTTTGATAAATCCATTGGCTGAAAAATACCTTATTTGATCAAGTAGAGAGGAAAATTGTAAAAAAGAAATGCAAAAAGCAATATATTTAAATTCTTATATAGAAATTTTGAAAAGATACCAAGCAAACAATCTTTAGTGAGCTTTGTCAAATATTTAACATTTTGCTGCATTAAATATATGTACCAGTATTGAAAAAATATAGAAGAAGCAGTAGCTCATTTGATTAAAAAAGTAGTTGTCAAGCACCTTCCATCCACTTTCTAGGCAGTTCATAAAATCAGCAATCTGTCCCTCATTTCAGTAGAGAATCACACTGGATGTCTTTTATGGGCCACCTATTGAGGTGTCATTTCTTATAAAATATACTGTAATTGTATTTTGGTGACTGATTAGCAACTCCAAAGTATTTGAAATCACATTAAACAAAAGTTATCAAATGAAAATAAGTATGGTTTGCAAAGCATTAATTTCTGCTATTCATTGATTTCATGCTCGTGAGTTCAAAAACTTAGCAGGTTCCAATGAGTCACCCAGTTTTTAGTATAAAATAGGCAAGGTTCAAGTGTGCTTGAAGAATTAATTACTTTTTTACTTGAGTAAACTTGAAAGAAGAGAACAAAATACCAGTCTGCATGTAATTCTTTTAATATTAAATCAGACTTTGCAGTTGTCTAAAAAGCTTTGACTTTTCACAGTCAAGTCTTTCCACTCAACTCTAAAATGAAAAGTGCAATCTTGTGTTTCTCACAGAACCTAGCATTGTAGCAATGAATGCCACTAATTCCACCCAAGATTACGTAGGAGGAGAAGTGGGCTTACTCCTCAGCCATCTTATTTATACAAATAATAATGCTGCCTCATTTTTCTCACAGTGCTTGTTTTTTTTTTTTTCTCAATCTTACACCTTGCAGTCAAGAAGAGTTATGATGAGGAAAAATAGTGTCCTGTGCATCTCCCTGTCTGTGCTGTGAAGGCCCTGGCCACATGCTGAGCTCTCTTTTGTTGCTCCTTGGAGGGCGCCCACCACTCACCTTTGGGCGCCTGGCAGCAGTGCCTCACATCACTTATATTCATCACATTAATGGTTTGTAAAATGTCTATGCAGAAGCACTACATGCACAGATCAGAGGAAAAACAGCTGCCTTCTCCAAGCCCACAAGTCTGATAGAATCAGACCTCTTTTTCTCATCTTAGAATCTTGCTCCCATCTCGAATTAGACATAATAATTCAGTGCTGTCACTGGCATAATTGGCCATCTGTGTACTTTCCTACGTGTGAAACAAATACTGGGAAAGGTTACACAGACTGGTGCCACTAATGCTCAGGAAGGATCGATGGAGACTAATCTTAGGAGCTGGATTTGAGCTGAAATTCTCTTTGAAAATTAAATGTGATTTTTCTTGTTGGCTGTGAGAGTTTTGAAAGGACCAGACAGTACAACAGCAGAGCTTGATGGCTGGTAGAAAAGCAAGAGTGGGACCAGAAGGCTTGCAATTTGTTTCAGGGGAAAAAACAATTGTGTTTTTCATACTTGTTGCTCAAGTTTTGATTTTCTTCTGGACAGCTTCCATTATTAATCAGAAAAAGGACAGTATTTCAAAAACACTTCTTCAAAGCAACCTCTCAGAGAAACTCCAATAACAGGCCTTACTACCTATAATACCTTTTGTCCAAGCTTTTCAAAAATTTAAAACTAGTATGGAGAGAGTGAACAGAGAGGGGAGAATCCTCATCCTTACTTCAAAAGAGTTCACTGTAATAGGAAATCACTGCACAAGGCTGCCAGCCTTGAAAAGGTTATAATGGAAAAGTGAAACTTTTCTTGTGAGGTAATACCGGGTGAATATAAAGTGTTGGCAATCACATCAGAGGTCCATCTCCATCCACAAAACCTGTTCAAAAATAAGTTCCTGGTCAAAAATAGAAGCCTTCTCTCAGCAGAAGAAAAAGTCTTGTAAAAGAGTCCACTTTCTCTTTTAACACCTAGGGGAATATTGCTCACATATAGAGATAATAGAGCATGAGCAGTTGAAGTGGTTTTCATAGTTCTGCAGCTGGATGAAGATAAATTTTTGAAGATCTGCTTCTTGGCATCCTCTGCTTGTGGTTTGCTTGTCTGCACTCCCAGGAGCCTGGCTCAACTCTATCAAAGGTTGAGGGTTTTCCTTCCAGTGACGAATCCCTCCAAAATGTTATTAAGTGACACAGAAAATGGTGGCCAGGAGAGAAATGCTGCTATAAAGCAGCATGCACACTGGTACTATGCACCAAGCAGGGGTGTCTATATTGTGGTCCCACTTTTATCATGATCTTTCAAAGCTTAAGTATGCATTACATGTATTCAGATATCTATAAACATTTACTATATCTCACACGTCTTTGAACTGTGAAGTTAGAAAGGCCTTTTGATATTGAAGTCCAGCCAGTGAAAACATGCTCACACACACATATGAGCCAGCTTTGCACATAGAAACATTGCCTTGCCAGCACCCACATAAACACTCACAAAAAGCACAGGCTGTCCAGTGCTGTTCCTCGTCTCCAACTGATTAGGATTGAAGTCCACAAGTGGAAAATACACATGTGTATTTTATGTAATGTATATATAAAAAACTACATTCTGGATCATTCTGATAGCAGGTCAGAGCTTTCCTGATCTCTCCATGTGCTGGTACCCAGATATACTAGGTGTGCAGTTTCAACTTCATGTTGTTGCTGATACACCCATCTCTTTTCCTACTTTTGTGCAAATCCATCTTGAAGCTCCCTAGCATTCACACATTTCTACTAGGAACAGAAGATTATTGCAAACAGGATTAAACGAGAGAATCAATTAAATTGTGGGGAGGAAGCACAGAGCTCAGTTGGGTAAGAGCGCTAACAACCCATTTATACATAACCAGCTATTTTTGTACCCATTTATCTCCATTTTCACTTGCTTGTTCCTTCCCAATCTACCTTATCTACCTTTAGCCTTTCCTTTGTTTCATCTCCTAAATATCCCATAAGTGTCATACATTCCTATGGTCTCCTTAAGCCCTGACAGAGTAAGGTGCATGCAACTCCTAAATGCCTTTCCCAGCGTCCTGTAGTGAGTCCTGTGTCCTTGGAGGCAATAACCCCTGGCAGTCTGCAGGGTTTGGGGTGATAGCTTCTTCAGTGAAATCGTCCTGGTGGTTTCACACCGGATGTGATGGGTCAATGCTTCTCCTTGGATAGTTTTTGGAGCAGCCATTTCAGCACATGCCATTATTGGCTTTCTGGGGTTTCTCTGCTCCATTGTTCATCTGCTCTTTGCCAGGCCTTTGTAATTCTGGTGATTAGCCTTTAATCACATGACTAACAACCATCTTCTCTCTGCGCTAGAAAGGCCTGGAGTGTCTGATTGTGAACTGAATGTGAAGATGATAGCAATCCCTTAGTGCTGTAGGAAAATGTGCAGAACCTGAGAATGCTGGTCTTCTTTTAAAATTCTTTTTGATATTATGCCCAAGTACGGTGCTGGGGAATATTATACTCTTGTGGGATTATCATCTGGAACTGAAGTATGGGGTGAAAAAGACTGTGTGCTTGCAATGTGACAACAGTGTCATTGTCCTAGCAGGTCCTGGGACAAACTTGTGTTAGAGGACATGTCCTACCCCCATTCCAAATTGGTTTAAAACATTGTGCCAATTAAATATCTTCTCTTGTCTCATTTGTAAAAACAATTAGCTCTCCTTTTTTAAATGCTAGCATAGGAAATTATTAGCCATCTCTCACATTTTACACATGCTGATGGGAGACCTTAGGGGTGGAGCCAGGGTCTCCATCATCTTCCTGAGAGGCAGGCCAGGAGACCAAGCAGACAAGGCTCAGGATGGACAAATAGGACTTTGCTGTCTGGAGGCCACCTCATGTATCTGAAAGCTATCCCATGGAAGGTCATAGTGGCAATGCCACTGTGATGTGCTTAGCAAGGAGTCAAGTCCCAAGCTACCCTCAGAAAATTGCAGGGATGGCAAAAGAAAAGAATGGAAAAGCACCACTGTCTTTATTGAGGAGCTAAATGTATATTTAGACAAATCTCTTCTGTTTGGGTACAACCAAGAGATTGTACCCAAAATCTATATTTGTGTCTATACCAAGGTGCAGTAAAAACTTCTGTGAACGTGAAAATATCATACTGGCAGAATGGTTTTTCCCATGCTAATGTGGAATACTGGGATATGAAAGCAAATTATTAGTTAGAAATTTGTGAGACAGAAGTGACAGTGGTCCTCCCAGGTAATAAGCAATAGATGGAACTTGTAAACCAGAACAGATTTTCAAAAGATCTTTTGGCAATAATTTCAAAGCTGAGTGCTTTAGTGACTCAATAACAGTCAAGTTAGAGACACTGACAAAAATGGTTTCTAAAACACTAAACAGCTTGGCTGGAAGAGAGATTTCTTCTTAAGAAGCACTACAGAATTTAATACTTTGAGATTATTGCTTTACTATAAACTGTTTACCTTGGACAGGTGTCCCTGCCCACAATACAGGACTTTGGACTAGATGATCTTTGATGTCCCTTCCAACTCAAACCATGCTCAGTTTCTATGATTCTATGACCTGTATTTGTATTTTAAATATAATTATTACAGTACTTATCTAATGTATTTTAACTTAATTATATACAATTTAGGCTCTAACTCTTTAATATGTCTGAGCCATTTCAAGTATTTATTTTTCATAACCCCCCCCCACCCCCAATTTGACCAAGGGGCATTATAAAAGTATATGGCCAATGTTTGTGGATCTCTGAGTGTCCTTTGACTATGGAGGAAATGGCTTTTGACTGCCTGTGCAACAGTCTGTGCTAAGGCTGTGCTTGGCCTAGCTCCTGGCAATCCTGGGACACTGTAGGTACATCTATCACCATGGACTGCAAGCATGTGCTCACACACACTAACGTGGGAAATGGCAACTCAGGGCTCTCACCGGAGAGGTAAACTGAAATCTGATCTACTCTGCTGCCAGTACTTAGCACAGGTCGCTCTGTGAGAGGGCTTCAGCAGCTTGCACTGAAACATCATGTCTTGGATGGTAGTCATTCCTGCACGTGCCTTTCCCAGATTTAAGAACACAGTGTCGGAGGCTCTTTTTCCTGCCTTGTGCCAAGTTTTCTGTGCAGTCAGACCACTCCAGACCACTCATTACTTTTTCCATTAGAATCATACAATAATTCATTTGGAAGGGAGTTCTAAAGGTCCTCCAGTCAAAATCTTCTGCACTGAGCACGGATAACTTCAACTAGATCAGTCCAGCCTGACCTTGAATGTTTCCAGGCATGGGAAATCCACCACCTATTTGGAACAACATATTCCAATGTTTTACCACCCTCATTGGGAAAAAATTCTTATATGTACTATAAATCAAACCTCTTTTAGTCAAAATAATTACTTCTTGTCTTCTCACAACCGGCCTTGCTAAAATATTTGCCCCCATCTTTCGTATAGCCCCCTTTAAGTTTGTCCCCATCTTTCTTATGGGCCCCCTTTAAGTACTGAAAGGTTGCAAGTGCCACCTTCTTATTTTAGAATGTTACTTAACGTCACGCCAGCTGGAGTTTTAAATATTTCTCCAGAAACTAGATCAAGAAACCAGTGCACTTTGTGATGAATAAATTAAGACTGCAGAGCTGCCACATTGCCACATGCATTGTCACCTAACTAAATGAGTGCACAGATGCACCACCAGAGCTGTGTGAACAGTCTAAAGACATCTCTATAAATAATTATCTGAAAACCAAGTTATGAGTTCATGATACCCTCACATTCACATCTAAATGAAGACAGGCTATTAAATTGCGCATTTGGTCTAGAGGGATGTTTGACATTAAATCTCCAATGGTGTATTTGATGATGGCAATGAGTGCTTGCCATTTGCCTTCTACTGTGCTCTTTAATCCTCAGGCAAAACCAGCAATGCATGAATTACTCAGCCAAAAATGTCCGGATAACTACTGCTCTGTTACAAAACCCTCACAGACTCTGCACTTGGGAAATGTTCTGCAAACCAATTTGAAAATAATTTTGAATAATGAGCGTATCTGCAGACGTTGAGGTCTGCCTGCACACATTTCTCAAACAGAGGAAGAAGTGAAAGGCAGCTGTTTATCCATGGCTGATTAACAAGGAAAGTGTTAGGATTTAACTTGCCTGGTGATGTGTATGTCTGTAAACTCTTAGGCAGGTCTCCACTGCTGACTTTTTGCCCTGCTATACTTGTTATATGATTTGAGCTATTTTTCCTGTCCTTAAGGCAGGCATGTGTAATCTACTTCCTGAATCAGCTCTGATAAAGCCTCCTTTATCCTTCATGCATGAGGATAAAGTAAAATAAGAACATGTTTACCTTTGTTGCTCAAAATTGCAACAGATGAGAAGCTCCTGCCTTGGGAGCAGCAGTGGCCATGAAAGAGGGATAACACTTTGATGTGCACTTTAATATCGTGACCCTGCTGCCTCAAGTACAACTGAGGCCCTTTTCTTTCTCAGCTTTTGCCCCAGCACTTGCACTCACCCACCAAGGACGGGTTTTCACTAGGTGGCACAATGTACATATGACCTTGAGGCCAAAAATTGCATTTTCTTGGACTGATTATTTTCCTCCCATTTTGCAGCTGCAGGCTAAGTCAGAGAGGTAACCCCCTGCCTGCCTTCCCACATAATCTCTTTGTAGCCAGAAAGACAGGCAAGTTCATTCGAAAAGTGGTATGAAGCAAAAGCTTCCTTATGGCTGTAGAAAGAAGAGCAGATCAGTCCAAGTGCTACCAAGAACTCCAAGTGCTCCTTCTTGGGGAGGACACAGGGTCTGAGATGTGGAAATGATCCCAATGACACTGTTGTAACCCAAGAGCTCAGAACTGGATGTCCTCTTTACCATGCAGTGGAGATGCCCCTGAGCATGGGCATTGTCTGCCTGAAGACCCTCCCCCCCTGTGCAGAAGGGCCTGTGACAGGTGCCTTTGGGGATTGCCCTTTCTGAGCAGAGGGGTGCACCTGACTGCTGACTCCCAGCCAAGCTACCTTGGTGAGAAGTGTCCTGCCCTTCTTTCCTGGTCTACAGAGGCCAGTGGCTGGTGTGCAGATATCGCCAGTCTGTGACGCAGGTCCCAGGGGTGCCAAATTGTCTTCTGGTGACATCTTCATCTCACTGACACAGGGACACCGAGCAGGTATCTTAGGTGCCACAGTTGGTGTCTAAGCTTAGGTGACACTGATCTCCCACTGCTCTCTCCCTTCTAATTCCCAGTTGCCATTAGTCATGTCTTTACACATATATAGGGATTTTGTGAAGAAACCTGACATGCAGACTGAGAAAAAAGAAATCAGGCTGCAAACCCTTTTGAAACTAACACTCCCACAGAGAGGTAAAAACAAAAGAAGAAAGGCCAAGACAGAATATCTTCAGGTGGTGCCAGGGAGATGGAGGAGGGAGTCATGTGTCTATTTTTTATTGCCAAGCAACCAGGAAAAAACCCATATGATATATCACTGGTATAAGGGATTTAGGTTTTCAGGTATAAAGGACTTCAGGTTTTTCTGTTTTACTTTGGATATAAAGATTACAAAGAGCAACACCTTTGCAGGAAACTTGACAGCTGTGGCATAGACCTACAGAAGAAATACATAATTTAGGAAGATATTCTTAAAAAACCTCGGTGAAAAAAGTTAAGAAAATTATCTATTGCCAAGAGAAAAGAGATGAATATACAAAGAGTAGAAATCATCATGAACAGGCAGACAATCCTTTGAGTTATTAATTTACAAAATCATTTATTAATACAATCCAGATTTCTCACTCATCAAACAATGTTGGTAAGTGACGTTCCACCCTGAAGAGCTTAGAAAAATCCCAGATTGCAATCACTGTAAGAGGAAGAGCTGCCTTGTACCAAGATTGTTTGACCTCCTCTATTTCTTTCCCTCTGCTTTTCATTGATAAATGGTGTCTGACAAGAGACTGAATTATCTGCTCAATAGTAGATGTAGGGGTTTTCTTTTCCTAGTGTGTCATGTCAGTGCATAGTTTGCACAGCATAATATACTTTATTTATTACTCCTGAAACCTGGGCCAGGAGTATATCTATATATCATTGGGTGTCTTTTGCATATCTGTGCAACATAAGAAGATTAAATGTATTTATATAGGACATGTCTCATGTCTGAACTATTCTTCAACCTTTCCAGTGAGAGAGACTGCTCAGACAGTATTTACTAGACAGTATTTTTCCAGGCTCTACAGCCCCTCAGATATCTTTTTTGCCTCAAAGTGTAATGTGAGTCATCAATTGCAGCTTCGTAATTTCTACCACACAGGGCAGTTTATATCTCCATCTTTGCAATTGTTATTATGTACTTCTACACCTGAACTTAATTTTCTTCCTTTTATCTCACACATCAAACTTTCTATCCACTTTAATATTATTGCTTGCCTTGAGTGAGACTGCTGGAAGACTGGGACCTGTTGTGAGAGAGTTGAACTGCCCAATTAAGGATTTTTCAAAGCAGAAGAGAATATTATTCCCTGCTTTTTGCAGCTTCTGTGGCAGTTTCACATTCTCAGTATAGTGTTTGCCCACTTCTCAACAATCTGCTGTCCATGATGAACTATTAAATGGTATCTTTAAACTGCAGAATATAACAGAAGGGCTGACTACCACCAAAAGTAATCCTCACAACTAATACTTGGAGAACTTGGCATAGTAGTCAAAGACTTGCAGAATACATTGCGACCCTGACTGTCATATATGTGTCAGGAGAGAAAGTCAACCTTTTTGAGCTTTTTTCTGGCTTGGATTATAGTACTTTGAGCTACTAAGGCTTTTGATGTTGATTTTAACATCAAAAATATTGAAATAGGGTGAGGTAGGTTAAAAAATTAATCCATGTTTTTTATTTCAATAGGTATTTAATAGGATATAAAAGTGGACAAAATCAATGAAAATAGAGGTGGCTTTTACAGAACTCTGAATATGGATCCACCAAATCAGCTGATTTTTGTAAAACCAGAGAAGTGCTCACTATTTTTGTCTCACACTTTTCCTTATGCTTTCCTTTTTTTTGCCTTCTGCTCTCTTCCAAAGCAGTTCCCCAGTTAGTCTTGCCTTTACTGTGCTGCCTTTCTCTGACCTTCCTGCTGTGAAGATCACTTTCCACCAAACACCTCAGCTGCTTTTATGCTCTCTCTCTCCTGGCACTACATTCCTTCTTCAGTGAAACTTTTTCCTATTCTCCAAGCCACCCATACTACTGACTTTATAGCTGTTCAAGATCTCCACCAACTTTCTCTCATAGAGCTGCAATCCCTCTGCCCAACTTCCACTGCCTTTGAGGCCATGGTACCGTCTGCCACACTACCTGCCAGGTCTGACATCTGGTTTCCTGTCTCTGCTCCTGGGCTGGAAGACAGATTCTGGTGAAATAACTGTGTCCATGCACTTTCCATTGCCACATTCATTCTTCTTCAAAGCAGCAACAATGAATACCAAAAAGCTAAATGAGATGCAAATTTGGTGAAAAGGTCTTTTTCTATAACATATATAACTCTAAGATCTTAGGGTGGAAAATAATAGAGGGATGCTTAACTCTATCTCTGGCATCGTTCTTAGAAGCCTGAACACTAGGGTAAGGAAACCAGTCCTATGGCTGCACTTTCTTGGCTCAGTGTCTCTGAAAATCAAACCAAACAGTACTGTTTTCCTACAAGCTATACCCCTGCAAGCAAACAGAATGCTGCTTAGTGTCAATAACCTCACATGTGAGGGCCTGAAACTAAGAACAGAATTGGCCAGCATATGTTATAAATAATATCTCTGTAAATAAGAAAAAGGCTCAAGAACAAATGAGTCTTAAAATTGATTTTTAAGCTTTCCTGGAAACCCCAAAGATGAAAAGGTAAAAAGTAAGAAACAATCAATACTTTGGATATATAATTAAAAGGGTAAAGCTAAGAAACACAACTGCATTTGCAGTGCATGCAGTTATTCCCACCCCAGGGGCGGTTTGCACATATACATTCACTAAGATGTTGCAGAGGCAGCTTGCCACAGAGTTAGCTGTTGCTCAACAGCTGTGCCTTTGCTGACACAGATTAAGTGATTTGGAGCAGGAGAGGGTCTGATTCACAAAAAGTCTGATTAATTTGAGTTTTGTAAAGCAGGATCATTAAAAACTCATTCATGACAAAAGATTATTATCAATCTCTGTTATGGTGACAGCGACAGGGTTAAAAGGAGATTGTCAGTTTAGAAGTAGAACAAGATCCTGCTGAAGAATAGAGAAGTCTTGAAAAAGATTTGTTGGGGTATGACTGAAGGATATATAAGTTATGATATTTGCACTATAAAATGTGTGCTTTCCTCAAACACGTTTTAGAGCATATTCAAATCGGGCTGTAGTGTGCAGGATCAGGAGTTGGACTTGATGATCCTTGTGGCTGCTTTCTAGCTCCAGGATATTCCATGTTTCTATGATCCTAATCCCAATCAGCACCTAGATGATAAAACTGAAAATATATTGTCTTTAGACCTTTGTCAGACAACAGATTGTGTTCAAACTTATGTAACATGCATAATTTTTGCTTTGCACATCTGAGGCTCAATATAGCAAACAGCATGATGATTTGGGTGAGAGCATGTATAACAAAATGTACTCGCTTTTGCACTGGAAGTCTATGTCAAAATAACTGCCTGATTACACAGTACTTTCACTGTATTGCAATAATGTAGTCATGTATTATTAAGACCTTTAGGTCATGTGTCATTTTCGTTTCAATCCCCAGCTCTTTAGCCATGTTAGGCCTCTACTTTCTCTTTTTAATCAGCTTTCTACTGAAGTTTCATTGGCTTTGCCAGTCAGAGAATCACTGTCATGAATGAAATATTTTCATTCATTTTTTTGTCTTGTCTCCATTTTCTCTCTCTATTTTTATGTTCCACAGTTTCATTTTATGACCAGGATTTCAAATGATGAAAAGGCAAACAACATGGTTGTTCCAGAAAATAAACACAAAAATGACTGTCTTGCTCATTCTTCCTTTGCAAATGCATTTTAATCTCTTCACAGGCGAAGAAGGCACTTACAGTTCTAGGCATTTCTATTTTAACCTTAAAGTGAATTTTATGTTCAAGGGAAATTTATATATTATATTAATGATATGAGTGATATGATATGATATGATATGATATGATATGATATGATATGATATGATATGATATGATATGATATTATCGCAAAAATTAAGCATACTCTAATAAAATGGCACACCTTTCACAAAGCCTTTCTCAAAAAAGTTTGGATTTAAAGCTTCAAAGAAGAGAAAGCACCTCGAGAGCCACAGGTATAAAACAGATGCAAGTGCTTGGAAGTAGGAAGTGTTTCTTGTTACCTATAGTCGTAGTGTATATGTATGGAGAAAATTGCTTTATCAGGCACTGTGCACTAGACAAAACTATTCTAAGTGGTCTTTCTTCATAGCTTTGCTGGTCCTGATTTTCAATAATGTGTTTTTATCAGAGAGATCACACCCTGACATATGAAACAGCTAGGATTTGCATTTCAGTTCACAGCTACACTGGTGAAAGCCAAGAGGTTGCATGTTTTTGTGTTTGCTTATTTGGGATCTCGCCTGTGCTTTGTACGTTGATGGATGTCTCTTCCCAAGACACAAATTTTTCAATCAGGAATTCCTTCATTACCCAGAGACTGATTCCCCATTAATGTTTATTTTTGAAAGTATGAATAATTACTATAATATTAGCTGAAATCTACTTTTTCACTTTTCTGATAACCTTTGATACTGCAGAAAGGATATTGACAATGTCATTTAGAAAATATTTCTTACAGGCTCCCTAACAGCTAACATTAAACCTTTATTTCTGACTGACATTATTGGACACTCTAGCTCTTCATCACCTCTTTAACTAGTTTGTCTAGTTTTTCTTTTTATCTTCCTTTCGGCTAAATGAAAAACATCTGTTTCTTTATTTGCCCATAGCAGACTATTTTGCTGTGTAGTTTTGATGGCAATTTTGCATAGCAGAATAAGAGTACAGAGAAGCAATCCCATAAAAATTATGTATAACCTAGTCAGAAAAAAGTAATTTTTGTACTGTAAAACTCTCCTTTATGAATTGTTTAGTCCTGATCTAACTAGAGGGTATGGTTGGTGGGGAACCAGTAAAGCATTAGACAAGCTGTTGAGAACAAACCTTGGAGTAAAGAGTGAGAAGGCAGTTTATCACACATACTGGAGGTCCTGCCCTAGGGCAGGTAGGCCTAAAAATGAAAACTTCAGAGAATCACTCTACAATAATAACCAGTAATAAGGAAAAAAAAGGAGGGGCCAGAGTTCGCTGGCCTAGGGAAAGAAACACAGGGAGACTTTGTAAGAGTGCTTTGAGGCCATCCTGAGCTACAGTTGAGATACCAGAATATATATATAACCTATTTTGAGACCTGTTTTCTCAAGAAATAATACTTGGAGGCAGTTGGCTGGTTTTAATTGCTCTTGTAATTACACCTGGAGGGAACAGGATTGCAGGTACTGAAAATAACTCAGCCCTGCCAAGGTAATCACTGTTAGTGCTGCTCTGTGGGTTAGTTAATCAGGTGACTATGTGGAGGTGTGTGATGGTGAGGGGGACAAGCTCTGATGAGAGCCATACTCAGAGACGAGTCTGTAATATCTGCAGGGTAGACTGGACCATGGGGATGTCCAGAGCATTCCTATCACAGCAGCATGGACCCTTGCAATTCAATTGCCAAAATACCCAGAATCTGCTCGTACTTTGTCTTTACATGCCAGGACTAAGGCATGGTAAAAAGTCAGACATGCTTCCTGACCTGTCTCAGCATGTCAGGACTTTTGCATCTCGAGCACCCTAAACACCCATAACTGCAAGGTGACATCAGTATTCACCCAAGTAACAGCACTGAAGTCAGGGTAGGAAATGTTGAGCTTGCTGTCCTATCTCCCTCTAGGTAGTCACTAGTT
>JAYDZK010000056.1:23090402-23213891 GCA_034509185.1 Euphonia xanthogaster
TCTGCCCCTTCTCCACTCTGGTGAGACCCATCTGGAGTGCTGCATCCAGCTCTGGGGGCCTATCACAGGGAGGACATTGTCCTGTTGGAGTGAGTCCAGGAGAGGCCACCACAATGATGAGAGGGATGAAGCACCTCTGCTACAAGCTAAAACTGAGAGAGTTGGGGTTGTTCATCCTGGAAAAGAGAAAGCTCTGGGGAGACCTTATTGCAGCCTTCCAGTACCTGAAGGGCACCGATAAGAAAGACAGGGACACATTTTTAGCAGAGCCTGTTGTGATAGGGCAAGGGTAATGGTTTTATACTAAGATGGAATCATGCTAAATGATATTATCTTGGATATAAAGAAGAAGTTTTTTTACAAGGGTAGTAAAGTACTGGAACATGTTGCCTAAAGAGTTGAAGGATGTCCCATCCCTGAAAACATTCCAGGTCAGGCTGGATGGGGCCCTGAGCAACTGATCTTGTTGAAGATATCTCTGTTCAATGCAAGGAGATTGGGCTTGATGACCTTTAAAGGTCCCTTCCAACCCAAACTATGATATCCTGGGACAGGTCCTGACCATTTAGACATCCATCTTTTTGATGAAATTATCAATATTTTTTTCACTGAATTAGGCTTTACAGAATATCTTAGAAAGATTTTCATTTAATTCTACTCAGTAGTGGATCTAAGCTGCAAACTCCCAGTAGGTGCCACAAAACAGATTCATCTTGATTGGGTTGGTTTTGTTTAGAGTGGATGTATAGATAATTTTAAAAATCTTTCAAGGTGTCGTTCCAAAGATGCATACCTGTAAAAATAAATTATATTGGCTTACATTGCACTTTAGGAAACATGACCTCACACAGTCACACTTATTTTAGTTTGTGGTATTAGCCAACAGCTAATACCATAATACCAATACCATATTGTGGTATTAGCCAACAGCATTTCTTTCTAGAACAAATGTGTTTCTGTACAAATATGCAGAAAAAAGCAAACTTCATAGTCTTGCTGGCAGACTTTTACACATAAAATCATTTAAAAAATTTCCATTAATTAAGTATGCTAAATCATGAAATTATAGGCCCAGAAATAACAGCTTCAGCCTTTTGAGTATAAGAAATCTGCAGGCTACCTATGGAACCCAAAGCATAGGTCTCATGATAATGTGGTCAGAAGGCATAATGTAGGTTATTTTCAGGTATTTTATGGAATACTGTTACAGATAAATAACATCAATTTATAAGGAGAAGGATATGAAAAGTAGCTCCAGTAGCATTTCTAAAAATCCCCTTAAATATTGTGCTTTCCCCACCAATATATGTGACAGCTCTTAGCAACATATGTGCTGCTGGGGGTGTGAGAATTTTGCATACATAAGTTTTCTCTCAGTTATTTAACTGATTCATGATTTGCCACCTACATGTAGATAACGATCCAAAATCCTGATTATATTATTTTTTCGTGCCATGAAATAATTTTATATTAAACTACAAAGTCCTTACGAGCTTTAAAAAACCCCCACTGATGTATAAATATATATATGCATGTGTTTCCTCTCTTGTTTTAGCCTTTAATTTTGTCCCTTGATAGTCACTGCATGAACATCTGTCAGTAGAAGTTCTGCTCCAGATCACACAGAACATGATGTGAAAAACTTCTACAATGGATTAGTACTCATCTAAATCTTAACAGTAGTCTTAATCACATTTTGAACAAAACCATCCAAAGGATGAGTAAAAGGGTTAATGACAAACTTCACTGAAAACAGCATGAACAAACATGGTTTGTATATAATTTAATTTTTAACAACTAGATTTATGGATTACAACCAACTGAGTCTATTATTCCTGTAAATACAGAGAAAATAACTAACTTTCCCACAAGAAGCAGCTGTGTTTTTCCAATACTATTAAAATCTGAATTAATACTAAAAGAAACAAAAAATGAAGGGAGTAAGTGGATTATAGGCATTACTTGTTCCAAATGACATAATTCCACCACAGACTCCATACTAAGTATTTTTGGTAAAATGATACTTCAGCTTTAACCATAACCTTGACTATAACCTTAGTAATATTTACTGAAAACTCTTCTCTGTGGAATTGGTAATCACTCTCATGAAAAAAAAGAGGAAAGCCTCAACATGAATTAAATATTTTAGTTTAAAATCTGATTAATTAAATCTCAGCTCTGTCCTTCATAGATCTCTTTCATGAGGTGATGGCCAGTAGGGACCATTATAATTTGTTGGTCTGAACTTTGTCTGCAGACATTTCCTCAGAAACTGGATTAAAACACATTTTATGGGATGACATGTAATAATTTCTTGCAGACCTGAAGTTGTGATGAATTTACAGCCTCCTGATAAGCTGATCCAATTTTTACCTACTTTCACAACTAAGAAAAAACATGTGTCATTTTAGGGCTCAAAGTTGCTTTTTCTCCCTTTTATCTTCAGTTCCAGCTACTGGATTGTTCCAATGCCTTTGCCTGCGAGACATTATGTGAACAAAAGCTTTGTTCATGGATCAGATCTTTAAAAAAATCAAGCAGTACTCCTCAGTGTCCATGTTGTAAATTGTGTCTTTTGTGACTTGAATTATTTGTGACCCCCTTTGTACACTCTGCACTTTCCACACTGTTGCTTAAATGGGACTGTCAAGAGTCAGAAACAGGATTCTAGCAGTGGTTTTAGCACTGCTGTGTTGAGAGACAAAGTGCCTTTCCAGCTTATTCTTGCATTAGCCTTGGAGCACATGCAAGCACCTTACTAAGTGCTATGGCCTGAGCATTGAAACAGGTCAGTGAAGGACACTTGGGTTTTTCTAGTGAATACTTCAACAGGTCTCTCACCCGTGAGAAGAGCTGGCCTTCTTTGCATCCAAACACTACACAGCACTTGCTTGAATTGGAGCACATTTTTCTGGACAGTGTTTTTGTCCCTAATCTCATAATTTACGGCCTCCCCCATCTTGGTGGTATCTTTATTCTACAGTTAAACTACATCTTCCATGGGTCCTTGATAAAAACATCCAATAACATTGGTACAAAGTCTTCTAGGAGATTTCAGGAGACATTGTGGATGCTGGATCTAGGACTAAGTATGAGTTGAAACTCATAAATATCATAATTTCATTAAGATCTTAATATGCATTCATGAGTGGAAATTAGCTTTTCACCTCTCCATTGACTCTCACTGTACCTTGTTTTCCTTCCTGTCAGCATTTGTAGAAGTTTTTGAATCAATAAAAGAGAAACCCTTTGAAATCAGTGGTGATTAAACTTCTCCAGAACCTGAAAGAGCCTGTTAGTGACCAAACAATGTGATCAAAATGCAGATGGGTGTACTTTGTCTGTGATACCATGAAGAAATATAAGAATTGGGCAAGGCATTTTCACAAACTATCATTCACAATGGTGGAGGAAGAGGATGAAACTATAAGAGCAGCTGAAAACTCAAAGAATAGAGAATTCAGTTTGCTGGGGTGTTTTGTAAAATCTGCATGAAAAAGTAGTGAGTGGGGCAAGGACAGTCACTGAAAACAAACAGTGGTACCAACTGCTGTGAGGGTGAGCAGAGAGCTGCAACTGCCTAATTAGGACTTTAGTTATCCCACAGTCCTTTGGGAAAGTCCAAAAGATACAAAGATCATTGTGATTTTTTGGAGCACACTACTGCTGAGCTTCAGACCCTTGCTATGTCAACATGCCCGTTTTACAAATAGCTGTGCAACAATCAATCAGATTTAGGCTAATGTGTTTTCTCAGGATGTTGGTTCATGTTGCACGTCTTACCAGTAAACAGGCAAAACCTCTCACGAGGTGAAGACTGCAAAGTAGTGCTGTGAGAAAGGGCACTGACTTATTCACCAGCCAGAGCAAACAGGTGCATGATGAATGGTGCAAGGAAAAACAAGTGAGCAAGGATCTAACCTAACTTGAATGGAATGGTGGGTGGAGTACCTCTTCAGTCTGTTTTGTAATGTGTGGTTTTGTCAATTTTTGGTATGCACTACATAGGCTAAATGCCTCAACTCTTTCTAATACTTTGTGCTACACCAAATGACCTAAGAGTAGGATTTAAACATAAGGTTGTCCTTGAGGCAGGGACTTTGAAATCAGAAATGTGGAAATTAGTCTTTTTTCCACTTTAGTATAGATTTACCACCAACTCAGAAGCCCATGACGCAGTTTCCTCCTCTACCTCTAATGACACAAATGCCTAAAGTTCTTAGCCTGAAAACCTGAATTTACCTCTGCTTCTTTCTCCATGTAGGATGAATGATTCATTTTGTTCCATGACGCTGCTTCCAACTGCAAAACTGTTACATAAAGGCACTCAAGCCTTCTGCTTTTCATTCAGCTTTGGGAATTTCCTGTGCTTTATCACCAAGACCTAGGTAGACTGAAGTTCAGGATGATTTTGAATCAGGTGCCAGCAATCCGCACAGAGTATATTTTTTTACATTTATGCTATTTTTCCTTTATAGTGTACTTTCTGGTATTTAACATTCATCCCATTTCAAAATTCAATATTTTTAAGCTAAATACTGCTTTATCTTGTCCATGATAATTATATATCAACATGATATTTACCCAGTCCCAATTCAAGAAGACTGTCCTCTTCAAGAGGGAGCTCAGGAATCTGTGTATATCACAAGACCACCAGTGGAAAAAATATACACAGATTTAACCAATGAATAAAAATGGCCTGCAGTGGGAATAGTTTATTCTCCCAAAAAACTCAATTAATTCTATTTAATCTTGTCTATTTTTTAAAACCAAAAATGTATATAGCTCTTTTAATTGTGAAGTTTTTTTAGCCCTGATTTTTGTCCTGGTTCTCAATATTTTTTATTTCTGTCTGTGAGTTTTAAGCTTGTCTATAGATTCAAAAGTAATTAAATATGCATCCTCTGACTAGGCAGGCCCTACACATGGGCAGCATGTGTTCAACACAGTGAGATGTGGACTGACCTATATAGAGATGGGTGATGAAGAGATGAGGACTTCTCCTGCTTCCACATCCTTTTTGTGTGATTGACTAGGATGCGGCTTTCCTCCTAACATAATGATTAACCATTCCTAACAAGGTGATTTTCAGTAGGTGAAACTTTCCAGTTTATTAGCATTATTTTGACTTTGAAAAAATGATAATTAGTATGTGCTAAAATGGTATACCTGAGGCTTTCTACTGTTAGCTCTGAAACAGGAGACAATGAGCCAGGAGTAATGGAACATTTTAAATTTGGTTTGGGAAGTATTATTAATATGCTTCATGTAAAATTATTATCTCAGTTCACTGTAAGCTATTATTGAAACATATTAAATGCAATCATCACAGTATTCTAGACATCATACTATTCTCTGTCAGTATGTTATTAAATAGCATCATATATATGACAAATGTGTTCTCTAAGCATTTAAATGCTTTGTTTTGTTTGGGGAGGAGGGGAAATGCAGCAAAACAGCACTATTGGGCCATATTTTTAGCTGCTGCAAATTAACATAGCTCCACTGGGAGTAGTGCCAGGAATTTAAAATTATTTTTGAACTTTACAGTAGAATCAGCTACTGTGGCACTTCAATTATATGGAGGGCTGGGGTGTAGGAAAAATTTCAAAGAAAGCATAATAGATTATCTGTGGATAAGCTCTGCTTCCATGCCAGGTGAGATGAAGAAAATATTTCAAGCTGCAAAATATTGAATGTATGTTACATGTTTCAGTACTGGCTTTATCAATATTCTGTAAAGGAAAAACTGATGCATACAAAGTCCATAACTTTCTAATACACTAAAATTCTCTGCATGCAGACTCTGAAGTAATAGCCAAAACCCTGCTTTTATAATCAGCATGGGGATTTACATATTCCCTAATGAAATCCCTCCTAAATAAGCCATATGGTCATAACACTATGGTTTGCAGCAAGAGAAACAGTATTATTCTGAATCAAACATCAAATAAGAGGCAAAAAATGAAGCAGTTAATTTTTTTTCAGAGGGCAAAATGAGATAGCAAAAGTTGTGTTCTAAAAATTAGGTAATATTAGAAAAAAAACTCCCACAGTTAATACCCATAAGATTTTTTAAATGCTAAGAAGTGAACTGCAGTATATGTGTAAAGAAATGTACTTAACTATTCTCATAGTGTGGCTGAATGTTTAATTATATGTATCAGCACTTAAAAAAGCATTTGGCACCATGGAGGACAGGTCAGTGGAGTCATTGTAATCCAGTGTGAGGTCCTAAGAATACTGGTGGGACCAGAGTAGAAAACACAACTGAAAGTAATCTAATATTGTGTAACTCAATCTTTCCTGGAATGCTGTGTTCAGTTCTGCTCAGCTTGGCTTATTAGATCTATAAACAGGAAGAAGAAGGGTTCAAAACTGGGTCATTGACATCACAAGCACTAGTGGAACTCATCACTACCAGTCATCATTAAAGTCCAGACCAAAAAAAAAAAAAAGTAAAGGATTAATCTTACAGTAAATGAATTATGAAAACATCAGCAGTTGTAACAATCAAGGCACATCGCATCTCTCATAGATGGGAAGACCAAGCAAGGAATTAGCAGGATCAGCAAGGGTTCTTTTTAAAAGTTATAAGTAATTTCCCCCAGCTGCTAACAGCTCACTGGCTGCCTCACCAGCTGGCTGGACAACCCCCATCTATAAACCAGCAATGTGAATTGGGTCCTTGGAAAAATATGCAGTTCTGTCTGTTACTCTCAAAATGAAAAAAGTTATTAAGGAAAATGAAACTGAGGTACCAAAATAATTCCTTGGTTTGTAGAGGGGAGTATTCTTAGGAAAAAAAACGTGGAGAGTGATACCCATAAAATAGCCTAGAATTAAACTACAGGGGTCTTAGCAGTAAGAGATTAATGGTTGGACTCAATGATCTTCAAAGTCTTTTCCAACCTAAACCATTTTATGATTCTATGAAAATCATAATCCTGGAAGAAGAAATAAAGCCTACATCCCATTACCTGTTACAACTGCTGCCAGCCTGGTGAATAAAATTCACTTCTATGAGAAACTCATCTCAGACACAACTGGAAGTAGAATTCCAGTAATGAAACACAAATGTTTTATATTAATTTCCACCCCAAAGGATGGCCTTAGGGTTCTGGTTTTAGCCCTTTGGAGAGTAGAAGTGAAATAAAGCATTTCCTCATTTAAGATGTAACGTTAATGTGCAGCCTCCGCTAGTTTCTTTTAACATGCTATTATTTCTTCCTTGATAAGATTCAATTAATTGGTGAGATAATGAAATAGATATTCACCAAGAATTGTTATGTAACTTACATTAGCTTGTCTTAATACAATGGGAGATACCAATGTTAGAAATATCTTATTTCTTTACTGTTTTCAGCTCTTTTGCACTTTCATTTTGCACAGTAAATATTCAGTATTGTAAAAAGCTTACAACCTCATGCATTTAGTGTTTTAGCAGCACAGCTTCACTGATTTGTTCAGTGAATGCTTGTTTTGTTCTTATTAATTACAAATGTGTATGTAATGATGCACTGGTTTGATATCATTATGTTACTCAGGCTCTCTAAAGCTATTGCCTAAGGACTGTAATACAATCTGCTGGATCCTGGGCAGAATTACAGAGTGCTCTACATTATCCTGTAGTTCATGCATCACTGAGTGTTTTCCTCTCCTAATTAGAGACCAGCCAATTGCACTATTTATAATTACTTAATATGATGAGCATTTATGTAAAGAGAGATTAAATAAAGTGAGATTTAGCAAAAAGCACAGAGAACAGAATAAATATTTAATTAGCAAAGCAATAAGCTTCAGGATACTGATATCTTCAAAACTTGTTTTCCATTAGTTTGTTCTTTAGAGACCATTTTCTCTAAGTGGAAAACACACTGACACAGTCATAAAAAGCCCTTTAAGTCTTACATGGAAAACATTTACACAAAATCTTGATCTGAATAAATTTTTTGATGCAGGTAATGTTATTTCAAGGTACATATTATGTGCCTCTTCAGAAACAGGAGTGATTGTTCAATATTAAAAGCTAAGTACTGTTAAAATACAGGACTGTTGGGGGGTGTTTTGGTGGCATATATACTCTTCAGATTTCTTTACATCAGTTTTTCTGAAGGTAATTAAATTTTTTATACTGAAATTTGGAGAGAAAAACCTGCAAAAAACACATTTAGCACTATGTGCTCCTGCTACTTTCCTATGGAGCAAAACTACTTCTAACCCAGTCCAGATCAGAGCTGAGCACTTCAGCTTTCTCTGCTTTATATCTTCTTCTTGCCTCCAAAATATTTCATATTGCAGGGACTAGAGCAACTCACATTGTCTCAAAAAGCCCAGTTGCTTGAATGATTTCTTCTCTAGCAAATTTGGACAAAACTGTTAATGTTATGATTATGCAAGTAGTTGCTTCCTTGGTCTTTAATGCAGTCTTATCTGCATGATGCAGGTTAAAAAAAAAAAAAAGGTGCTTAAATATAGTGTTTCCCCTAACCCAAGTCATACTGACAACCAGTTTAGCATGCAACTGTCTTTGATGTTATGCCAACAGATCAGAGCTGAGAATCTGTGAGTATGTTAGAGAAGGGATCTTCTGAAGTCCTTGATCAGCTGAAGTCAGCTCAACACATCTTACCACAGTCCTAGCAAAGGAAAAGGTTTCTGTTCTGTTTTCATAATATTTATAACCTTTCTGGGCTCATCATGTCTGCAGAGTAAATCAGAGGATGAAAACTGTTTTGCATAAAATCTGATCTGGTAGAATCTTGGGAGGGGCAGAATATGATTTACATTCAAAGGCAGAAATACAGTATATAAACAAAGCTATGAAATTTTAAATTCTAGCAAAAGTAAGACGAAGTTGTTTTGGAAAAGCCAAGGCAATAAAGATAAAGCACTTCAAAACAGCTAAGCAATAAAAAGCATAGCTCATCATTTGTCAGCACCTTTTTGGAGTGCTTTCAAACACTCCTCTTTAACATTGCTCAACCTATACCATTTACACAAACCCAAATGTATGGAAATGTACATCCATGAAACTAGGGGCTGCTCTCTCCTATATGTCATGGCTAATCTGCACTACAACTTCCCAGAGATGACAGAGACAGGACTATGGGGAAGTGCCTCTAGAACATCTGGGTTTTCTAGTCTCTCTCTCTTTATGTTGATCCAGTAGAGTTCCCTTTGCTTCCCAAGAGGATACTGTGCACTGAGACATAAACACACAGTACAATTGAGCCCTGCTTACCTATCAGTTGTGTCTCATTGGTGTAAAGGAGCGGCAGGGGAAGAAACCTTTATTCAGCAAAGGCACGAGTACTGTAGAAGCAGAAATGCAGCTGTAGCAACATATGCAGTGTATCTACTTTGAAAAATGGATTGATAGGTCTCTAAAGACAAGAGATGAAGCTTTAAGCAGTAGTGGGCAGACTGTGACTTTTTGTGTTTAACTTCAAAGACAAAGGTAGACTTCCATCTAATCAACATATTTCCTAGCACAATCCAGTCCAATCTCTGTTGAATATATCTAGACTACCAATGCATACCACTGTGAAAAACATTAATATACTCTGGCCTAATTCAGTGCACTGGAATAGTGGATTTCTTTCAAACTTTCCAATGCACATTAAGTTAAACAAATATACAAAACCCTCAGTTGCTTGCTACCAACATAGTTCTGTTGCAAAATAAAATTAGAAGACAAAATCAAAACCAGTTGAATTATGCCAGTGCTGTGGACTGATGGGGGCTGTTGGCAGGACACACAGTAGGGAGGACACAAGGGAGTCTCACACTCAGGCTACAAGTTTCCAGATATCTCAACAGCTGGGCTTTCAAGCAGTATGGATGGCCTGAAAGAAAGATCCAGCATGCACTGGCTGGGACAGGTAGCACTACTGAAATTCACTGAAGTATGCTTTCAAAATAAAATTTTGTATTTGTTTGTATTCTATTTTGTATTTTGTATTTGTTTGTATTCTATTTTTGTATTTGTTTGTATTCTAAGTCTTAGAATAATGATGTAGCAACAAATGATTAAGAGAAGGAACAGAAGCTCTGAACTGTGTTATGTTACTCTTCCCCTCAATAAGGTGGGTTCTTATTGATGCTTTAACTTTTTTTTGCCATTCTATAGTATATATATTGTACAGATGCTATAAAAGACTGGTGAAAGTTCTCATGTAAAAGAAAACTGTTGTACAAGATATGGCAATGTCTTTGGGCTGATTGCTGCTCCAATTTTTATGCCATACAAGACTGCAGTGTTTCACAAGGGTAACAGAGATCAAGGTACAGTTCCTTTGCTTCATGCTGTGGGAAATGAAAACTCATGGTTTATTTCATGTATTGTAAATATCATAGTGATCATATGAATACTTCCTTTGACACAAAGGATTTTCCTTAATGAAGGATGATCTGTTTGGTGTGTTAATTTTGTCATCCAAATTGATCTCTTGTGAAACCTTATGTACCTTCCTGACCACACTGAGAAATGTTCTGCCAAGCTATTTTAAAAACCTAGTGTCCTTTCTGAAAAGCACATTTCTTTCTTAGAAGACAGACAATGGAAGGTTAAAGTTATCCTAAATGTAAAATAAGGTCAAAGCTATTCAGAGTCATCAAATAATTTAACCTGGAAAAAGAATACTGACAGACTGAGCTAATCAAAGAGTTTGGTTGACTGATCATTGGCTATCATGCTATGGGACTCTACTGACGGTCCACAACTAGTTGATCCCTTCTGCTTCCCCTGTATTACTGTAGCCATCAAAGAACACACATCAGGAGCTCTGCTACAGTTCTAACCAGAAACAGGGCAAATATTTCTGAAATATTGATTAGCATCTTTAAATCAAAGCCCTTCCTCAAGCTGACAAAAATTTTTCTAAGCCTACTGAACTGCTTGGAAAAAGTTTGGTTCCCCAAAGAACCACTAGAAAGTCATGTAGTCTTGATGTGCCTGTGAAATAACAACAGTTGTAAAAATCTTCATTTTGTGGGGTTTTTTAAATTTTGGTTTTGTTTTTTGTTTTGTTTTCATCCTAATCCTGCCAGCTGTGCATTCTTGGTTATATATTTGTACTAAATGGAATAGCATTTGTAATTTAGGCTGTATGTGGTCTATACAGCTATATTTTCCCTAAAAGGGAGCATCCATTACCAGCAGTTGTACTGTATTGCTCCCCTGGTGGTTTACAATCAAGAATTTCAAGGTCACCTTGTGTTTCGCCTTTACTTCCATAGACCTTCGTTTGCTAGCAGTCCCTGATTGCTACAAATCTTTCTCCTGTCCTGCTGCATGAAGATCTTACAGCTTTGCTTCCTTTTTTTCTTCATATGAACTACAATCCATTCACCTTTTATATAGTCTCTTAAATTTATTGAAGTAGCAACCAGTCAAGCACTGTACAAGTCATGAAGTAATTAAAACTTGTAAGAAAGGCCTCATTGTGGTCAATGGCAGGAATGGGAAAAGAAAAAAACTAACCATATTCAGTTAGAGCCAAAAAGAACTCCCTAAAAAGCTCCTGCACTCTCGTAGAAACCAGATGGTCCAGGACTTACATGGTATATAGATGTGTTGCTATCTGAATGTTAGAGAATTTATAGAGCTGCTAGAAAAAATCCTGCACTCACAGAGCATAAATCTGCAATAATTCTGTTAGCCTTTGTGGATATATGTCACTGCCAGGAAAATCAGAATGACTCTTTGTTTTCCTGCTTTATGTGATGAATAACATAATCATAATAAATGCGGAGTGTCAGAAAACCCCTGTGTTGCATCAGAGGGATGAGAATAGATTTCCTTTAAAGTTGCTGGGCAGCAATTCAGACAAATTCTCCTGATGAATACACAGTCTAATGGCCATCTCCTGCTCTTAACACAGTGAATAAAACTTTTTATTCAAACTTGAATTTAATCAGAACAAAAAGAAACCCTGGTCATTTGCTCTCTGCTTTTCTTAGGTTTGCCCTAGGCAGTTTTTAAATGACATCTTAGACAGTGTGGAGAGAAATAAAGAATTTAGGTTGAGGTTTTTAATGTCCTTTAGCTAGATTTCAGATTTTTGTGGCACTAAAATGTTGCATCGTGAAGATTTATCTTCAGGTGTCTGAAGTTTAAACAAAAGAAAAATCATAATAAAAAGTTGGACAGAATATCAACTCTTGTTCATCCTTGTCCCTATTCTGGATAGAAAGTGATTTTTTAAGGGAAAAAAAATTAGTATTTTATATATGTGAACCCCTGTACTGGACAGTATTTACAGTGGAAGGCCAGGTTTATTCACCTATGGTTTGTTTACTGGAAGGCTGAACTCAGATATGGAGGTCAGGAGAATAGTCTCCAAGCAGGGAGCATCTTGATATATCCATGTCTGGAAAAGAAGCTGTGAATGGATTCAGCAAGAGATGGGGTGGGCAGCATCAGGCCCAAGCTTCTGTCCATACTACCTAGGCTCATGGCTCTCTAGTTTCTGAACAATCCTGGCCTAGGAGCAAAGCAGGTCATCTGAGACTGTGTGTGCTGAAAAGAGTACTTCGGTTTACAGCCTGAAGCAGGTCACAGACCTATTTGGTACTCAGGCTCACTGTGCTGCTTTTGGAGCTCTGTGAACTGGTTCAGGGGGAGGCAAGGAAGTAAGGAGGGGTGCACCTGCTGGCTATTTTTTTTCCTCAATTAAATTAGAACATCAAAAAATGTGTTAAACTTGTTGTTACTACAATATTAGTCTGACCTCTGGCTTTGTGTCTGAATGTGCAGAAGCTGTGAATAATTAGAAATCAGTTCATAAGCCAATGTAAACTCTTCTTTACCTAACAGGGAATTATTTCAATTGATCCCTTCTAAGAAATGCTTTTAGGGTTAATTACATATTTCCATAAATGATATTCCTAGCAGCCACTATGAAGTCAGAAACTAATCATAGTAACAGACATCCTAATATGTTATGGATGATATCTACCATTGGCCAGGCATGGATTTACAGGGCAAATATAGATTTATAGCACTGTATTAGCACAGTGTGAAGAACCAAAAACTGTTACACAATGTGGAAGAGGCAGTTCCATGGTTGCCATCCCATTTCAGAAAAATCAGGAACTGGGAAAGAGATGCATTGCAGGCAGTGACAGTTTACTGAAAGGTGACAGGTAATGGCAATGGTATTCTGAAAGACAGACTTCTGCCATGGCAGAGCTGGGACAGGAATGTCACAGCACCTAAAGGAGGAAAAAAGTCTCCAGATCTCACACTGCACTGATCTCATGAGAAAGGGGGTAGAGGTTCCCATTGTCTGCCAGGCCTGCCTACTGGTTCTTGCCATGCACAGCAGGCTCCAATGGAAATTTTCTATGGTTTCTAATCTAAAGGATATTTCTAAAAGCATATGGCTCTTTGCTGCAACTGCCAACCATTTCTGTTGATGTCAAGCAAGGCACTAGAGTCAAAGGTTCAGCTCCCTGATCTAACATGCCTTTCTGCAACATAGTATTAAGAGACAGTGAGAGTGTTTTTATATCCCATATCATGGCTGACCCAAAACTAAGATCATTTTATTTGTGGCATACATTATATTTTTCATAATTGGAGATTCACACATTTATTTTAAAATACAAGGGAAATTCATGTTTTTACAGTATTCATGAACAAATTAGAATAAAAGCAGTCTAAATCTGAATGGTACAAAATTCATACCTTCATGAAGTTCAGAATTGCCATATACTTCTAGTTTTTACTAAACATGGCTACTACTTAATGTGCTGATTTATGTTTGAGATAATCTGCAACTCCTGCAGCATGACATGAAATTTGTATTTTGAAGTGTAAGATCTTAATTATTCTAATCATCTTCAAAGTCTTCTAAAATACAACACCTTTATCCAGTGCCAGGAGTTTGTATGTGCCTTAGCAGCAGAAAATGGACACAATGAGGTATATGCCAGCCAGAGTCTGCATGGAATTGATATTAGCAGAAATATCTTCTTGAAACAACAGTTATTTCTTTGTTTAACTGAATTCACTTCCAGAGATGACAAAAATTCAGAACAATATTGTGAATGAAAAATAGATATGTTTATGACAAACAAAAATGTAACCCATCTTATTTGCAGGCTGATTCTAGTGGTTCCATTATGCATTTAAAATTTGAGCCTTCTTGTGTCAAAAATCCACATGTATTAAACACATTTTGAGCATTTCTGTTGTACTGAATTTCTGAGGGGGAAATCTTCCTTAAAATGAAAAAAACCACAGCGCAGAGCTATAAGTCTATGCACAAGAGGATTACAAACCAGGTTAAGCTTATTTTGAAAAGGACAAGGATCTCATATTTTGCATACTTTTTGTCTCTTAGTAAATTATTTGAAATCCTTTCTATTTGCCAGAAAAATCTTGCAAAATTCAGAAAACATATTTTAGAAGAACTGCCTGGATCAAATGTAAGGTTTCAACAAACCTGAACATACCTTCAAATATTTCTTTCTTAGCTACTTGACTGTGTTATCTGACATACTGCTTTTGAATTATCATTTAGAGAAATGTTCTTCACTAACTCTAAGTAATAAGGTGTCAGAAATGTGATCAGCTATTGCAGTTATATTTGCATGCCTTGAAAAACTGATTGCCATTTTGCATCTCTGTATGAAGAGCCCAAATTCTGCTCTGCTGCACACTTCTGCAACAAGTTGATCTAAGATGAATCGTGATTATGGTGCTGCAAGCAGGATTCAACTTCTATATGAGCATCAGTCTGAAATGGCAACCCAGGTCAACAAATCCATTTCCCAGTACTAACAGGCATCTGCAGAGTCTTGAATGTCATAAACCCCCTGCCTCCTGCTATAATAGTCCTAAAGTTTTATTTGGGACAAACAACAACTACAACAAATAATTTTTTTTAAATCTATAATGACCTACAGAAAGTAAGCAGGATGAATAAAACATATTGGTAATACTGTAGATTCCTGTATAGCAGGATTTTTTATTATTATTATTTGCATAAGGTACCTAGGACAAAGACTATACTCTTCAATATAGAGGAACACAACAAAACAAGCAAAAAACCATAAAAGAGTTCCACTTGGATTAGGGGGAAAGTTCTTTCTGGTCCTAAATCTAGCTGTCAGTTCAACTATAAGCTTACTTCAAATGGCACCAGGAGCATTTCAGCACTGTGCCTTTGCATCCTGTCTAGACATGTGGCCTATTTCCAGTTGGCTGGTCATTAGAGGAACAGAACAAAAGTCAAACAAAAAAATCCCTATGAGGCAATTTATACATCAAGAGAGAAAAAGAGAAAAATAATCAGTCTTGGCCCAAAGGCAGCCAGTGAATGCCCTGAAGCAGAGAATTAATATATGTCACAAGGAAGCAGTGATCCAATCTCCTTTCAAAACTTCTTGGAGACTTGGACCCAAAAATTTACATCTGTCCAACCTTGTGTTTGGTATTTGAAGGTGAAGCCATCAAAACAGTTTTTTGCAAGTATAACTTCTCACTCTGGAAAAGAAAAGAGAAGCTTTTATCTCTGTAGAATAAATAAATAAATAATGATCTAAAGTGGCATTTCAAAGCCTGAAGTCAACTAAACAAGTACTCCATGTCCAGAATCTGCTGGTAGCTGGTCATCTTGGAAATGTAGTTAAAGAGAAGATGTGCAGGCAAAGAAAGTGGGAGCAAAGGTTTCACAGCAGCATACAGAGTGCCCTGTGAAAGCCTTGAACAAAAGGTCCATGCCATTCTGTGACCATATCACATATTAAATTTCACTGCTTGGACATGCTGTTGTTCAGAAAACCAGAGCACAAGAACCTGTATTAGTAGAATTGGGTACTTGACTGGATTTCTGGGAAGTCTCATTTCATGTTCTAGCCACAGCACTTAAATTCTGTCACAAAAGGCCTATTACATCAGTAGAAACTTCAGAAATAAAGTTGTGGTGAAGGCTATGGGGATCATAGGAATACAAGTACTTGGGGACACGAGAGTTCTAGTTTATTTCTGTAGCATCCTAAACTCATTTTTTTCTGGTGTATCTACTTTGCTTTTATTAAGTTATCCATTCCTATTTGCTTACATAGGCTGATCAAATATAGACTCTATGGAAGATGAACATAGTGTCCTCATCTAGACCATTATATTTGTCTATGTGTGTGGCTGTGTGTGTTCATTTCTGAACTGAAAGAAAAGAACTAATTGTTTTTATTTCTTCTAACTTGAGAAGAAAATATCCCTTATTTTTATTAGAGGTAAATTTGTTTCAAAGAATGTTGTTTGTGTTGCAGTAGTGCTAGAATTCCAGCTGGAGATGGATTCCATGCCTATTTGGCATGCTCTGTACACATCTATCTATAACAAAAAGTGTGCCTGATCCCAAAACCTTACCATCTGCACAGTTAATGGGAGGTAACAATAGGCTGCAGCAAAATGAAGAAATAGAGACGCAGTTTAATCAGCCATAACAGGCATCAACCTGAAATGAGCCAAAGACTGATCTTACAGTGCTTAGTCAAAGCAAAGTGTTCTGCTACCTGATGCGCCCCTGTTTTGCACTGTGTAGAAGGAAAGCCCTTCAGAATGGTCATTCCTCCTTCTGGCCATCATTTGTTGCCAGTGATTTCAATGAAAAAAGGAAGACTATTACTAATTTAGTGTATATATATTACAAAGAGAAGGGTTTACACTGATCCACATGATCATGATCATTAAAAGGAGATAAAACGGAGTCTTCTTGTACAAATATTTTAGATTTCAAAAGATGGTAATGAAAATGGCAATAGAAAAGCAAAGGTATTCTAAAGGAAAGAGGATATACAGTCAGATTTACAAGCAAATTAATACAAGTTCACTTCCAATAGATAGGATTAGATAATACAGGAAAATAGTAATTTTCTTCATATATATTTAATACCATCAAGTTGAATACTTCTTAGATTGTTTATAGCTAAAAGTCCCCTTCAGTACATAAGATATGTGGTATGTCTTATGTGTGCATAAGACCTTATGGTACATTTTTATTTAATTCTTTCTAATGGCAGATATTGCTACATCAAACCAATTTCTAGCAGATGATTTTTACACAACCAAAATCACAGTGACAGAGCAGAAGTGCTCCCTCAGGTTCCATTTTTAGGCAGTTTGGCAGTTGCCAACTCATAGAAGGTTGCTTAAATTAATATATCTTTTGATAGAGATTCTTTCTTGGTAGAAAAAAAAATGTTCTATTTACAAGCTAATGCACACTTTTTATTTTGAATATATTACATTGTTGAAAAAGTAGAAAGAATAAAATTGTAACTTCTAAAAAAATATATCTTCTTCAATATTGTAAGTCAAAAAAATCTTTCTCCAAGTATATACAAATAACATTTTTCCTGTGCATTTAATACATAGCTAGTGACTCATGAATTATAGCTCTTAAGTACCAAATTGGATAGCTGACATCCCACAGAGTGAGAAAATGCCTTCCCTCCCCTCTGGACAACTGTTTCCTAGGGCTTCCTGACTAAAGAAAAGAAAAAGGTTTCTTAAGTGGTATTTTTTTTCCCCAGGGAGTGGTGGTAGATTTGCATTGAATTCTTGATTTCCTGATTTCACACTCTCTAATGAACCACAGGTTTCTCTAGCATTAGTACCACAGGAGCTGAGGTTGGGTACCTGATGCTCCCCTTGTCTTCCTTAGGCTGTCTTGCTGCTCAGCCTGCTTTTCTGGTAGTCCCAACCCATTGAGTCCTACCAGGAGCGGATGTCATGGAAATGCACTTGGAGCAGTGATGAGGATATAACAGAATGAACATGCTGTCAAACTGCATCTGTCTTTTATGTATTAATGGCAGGAAAACAGAGCTACATATTGCAGCTATACAGTAAAATAGTATCTCATCCAGACCTCAGCTTGTATGGGTATGTAGCAAATTCAGATCATCACATAACCAGAAATCCAATGCTTGGATTGCATAATACCCCAGAGTGATGCAGGGGATAGTCTAGGTCCATATGTGGGTGAGGTTTGTCTGGGGACACACAATGGATTACAGAAAGACACTGCTTTCTGGATTTTTTTTTTTTTAAGTTGTAAACAACCTTTTCCAAAATATATAGTTTTGTATATGTATCTAGGAAAGGAAGACATGTGCCATTCATTTGATAAAAAGATGGACTAATTATCAGGCAGCCAGATGGCAAAATACAAACTATAATTCACAGGCAATCATTCAGCACAGATCAACACCTCCCGTATGGCTCCCACCACCAGTTAAAAACACAGAGCTGCAGAAATGAAATAAGAAACCATCTAATCCATCCTCTTGCATCCAGCAGGGAAATTTTTGGTCAGTGCAATACAATTTTATTCCACAGAAAGTCTCTATGGACAAAAGGTTTCAGTAGTTAAAAATTCCTTCAAATATAAAATAAAAAACAACAAGAAATCCCCCTACACCCCAGAGCAAAACCTTGAGGAATTCACTGAAACCTAAACCACAAAAACCTCAGAATACAGAATAACTACAACACATCCTGACTGCTGCAGACATGTGTTTCTTTAATGTGGTTACAAGAAGAGCATGCACTAGGAATCTTTTTATTGCACATGGGATCAATCACATACAAACTGAGCAAAGCAAAAAATACATTTCTATAACATGTGCAAAAAACCCAGCATCTGACAGACTGTAATATAAGCTTTGCTGTAATGGGCTCACAGAAAGCAATATGATGGACAAGCTATAAGAACCTGAATAGAATATGAACAACATTCACCACATCTCTGAGCCAAGAAAAACACTGATGAATCTGTGCAGGCAGGGACACAGCCGCTGCGGGCTGCGTGTGTGGAACAATGCAGGTGCTCCTGCCCTGCCACAAACCATGAGCACTGACAGCAAGGAAGGGGACCCAAAACCTATGAACACTTGTAAATTTATCTTCATAAAAATTTATTTTAAAGGACTGTAATTCCTGTGCTCCTTCTGGACTCAGTCACACGTTAAGTCAGGGATCTTCCTTGTGCAACTCTTCATTTGCACCTGAGAAATGCTGCTGCATCACCCTGTGGTCTGGAGACCAGTTTTGGGCTTGTCTTTGTGCCGTAGTGCTGGGTGTACAACACACCACCTGCTGACTGGCTGAGGACAGATAGCAGAGAATGGCATCTTACTCTGGTTTTTAATTAATTCCAGATTTCTGCACTAGGTTCTCTAAAAAAAAAAGATGGTAAAAGCCCTTTATACATTCACAATTGTCAGCAGAGAATATATTTGGGGTTGTCTTCTCTGTGTTTAGAAGAGAAAATAAGTCAGAATTTATGTACTTAATTAGTGCCATTTCTGCACAGAACTCCTAATTAACATTCATGGTAGTTGGCTTTAAAGAACTGCCGCTTTTTCTATTTCTATATTTGCTGGTTGGTTGGATTGAGTTTTTTCCCTCCCTGAATAAGAGAAAGCGGGACAGGAATGTTGAGAGTTTCTTTCCCTTGAAGACATTCCTGGTGAACACTGACCAGAGCCACTCCTGAGCTGGCACTGGTGGCAGACAGAAGGTCCTGCTTTCAAGCAGTGCTGGCTTCTTGGTGCCCTCACATGTGAACTGTGGGTGCCAAAGTCTGCACTAAAGTTGCCTCAGCTCAGCCTTCTGAAACCTCAACAATCGTGAGAAGTGTGAAGCCAGAAGGAGAGTGGTGAGCACTGGGAGGCATCTTTGACTGCAGATGCTCTCTGCCTGGTTTTGCTAGCTAGTGCATTTTGCCTGTCACTTTCAGGACCAAATCCAGTGCAGTTGCCTGGTCAAATGCCAGGATGCCTGGTCAAATGCCCAATCAAATGCTACATACACTAGAAAATTGCAACTAGGAAAATTTATGAGGGAAGGAAGAGCTTTTTATTTTTGAGGCTTAGCATCCATGTATTTGCACAACTCCTGTGGCTATCAGTATGTGCTAGGGGTTTTTCTCCTGTTTGGTGCTTTAAAATTTAACTTTCCGTATTCACTGCAAATGTAATAGGCATATACCCTTTATTTATATTTACATCTACAAATGGACACGTTTAAAATATTTTGGGATGTAAGTACATAATGGAAAAGAGAAGTATATCAAAGAACCAAACACATAAAATGTGAGAAATGCATTTTTGCATGCATATATAGTGTAAACAGCAAATTTAACTGTATTTTCTACAAGAACTACTGAATGGCTGGTAGCAGATTTTATCACATTAACTTAGCTACCTGAAATTTAACATTGTGAAACAATAAGCATAGAAATGTCACTTATTCAGCAAATATACAGCTATCTTTCATATTCAGATTTTGCTGGAATGCTAATTGGAAATTTGAATGTCAGGCTCTTGTTAATAGACTACTCCCTGAGGGGGACCTGCATAACAATACATTCCCTCCTCCTCTGTTCCTCCAGTTGGAGATTACCTCTGCCTGAGTTCTGCTCTTCCCATAATACTTTAGATGCTTAGGGAAAGGCTGCTATAAGTCAAGATACTTCGGAGAAACAAAAGTGACTTTGTTGAATGTGAAAACACTTAGGAAGCCTGTGAAGTGGGTGCTATGTACTTAGTTTCCCTGGAGTTTCATTTTCACAAGATTACAAAACAGTGCATTTCAAATAACAGAACAGACAAGCTGTGTTTCACTGACTGCACAGATTCTCTGCTCAGATGTTCCCAATAGCTCTACTTTCTGAATGAGAAGGTTATAACTGCTCCCACCATGAACTGTCACTGCCTGCTTCTACACGTGCTAAGTCTTTCTGGGGATTCATATTTTTTGTTACAATATTTACATAGTGCTTGACATCTGCAAGGTAATTTCATAATCTTAAGAAATTTCTTCAGACAACCATACATTTCTAGGAACTTTCTTCTGCAAGAAGCCCTGTAGTGGGTCAAAGAGTGTTATTGGTTTTGGTCTTTTTCAGAATAAAGTGTGCCACTTCATGTAGCAACTGCATCAGAATCATGTAGTCAAATGATATAAATACTCCAGGATAAGAGTGGTTGCTCCTGGAATTCAAGAACTACCTCAGAAGTTTTTGATTTATATCTAAGGCAAACACAATATTTGGAGTACAAATTAAAAATTTCTGCAGCCTTTGTGAATTATAACTCTAACTATTGCAACTATGGAAGATGAATTAAAGTATTGAAACAAAAGGCTTCTCCTTCTTCTGAGCAAGATTCAGTTCTTACTGGAAAAGGAATCCAGAACACAAAGGAAAATATCTCCCTGGGAGCTGACCACTTTGCTGAGAGTAAAATAGAAAATGTATTCCATAGCACTCCTCTGCAGGACCATTAGCAATAACTGGTTTTGTAAAAGCTTTTCTATGTATTTACTCCAGATTGAATCTGATCTGCGCTGTGACATTATCTTGATAAAGCAAAGTATCCTAAAAAGGCTAAGACAAACATGGCTTGAAGATAGGAGACCTTTTGTCCAGAACTCCCATGTTCACATGAATTGTAAGCTACAAGAACATGGGACGTGTGCTACAATCAGAGTCATGGCCACGGTGGAGCAAGAGAGGCACCAGATGGTGACTGATGTGAGGCCATCACCTAAGGGTGCTCCGCAGGTTCAGGGCAGGCTCTGGAAGAAGCATCTGGCAGCTGAGATGAACAAAGAGGGCAATGAGACCAGGGGGAAAAGAGCTCCAGAGAAAAGAGTACTGGGGGGAATAAAGCAAACATGTCTGGCCTACAAAAATATCCTGCTCTTTTCTGAATACAATAAAAAGCTTTGTGCACAGCCCTGCAAGGCCTATGTATAAGCAGTGCTCAGTTAATTTATCTTATTAAAATAATTTTACCTGGGGAGAGAGAAAAATCTATGAACATTTCCTGCATCTGAAATTCACTTGTATGAACAAAGCCACTAGTATTTCTTTTCATACAATTTCAGTTACCTCTTTTTCACACTACCCTAATCCCAGTTATTTCAGCTGACATTTTACAACATGACACCAGAGTGGGTCCCTTACAAGAAACTTTAAGTATCATAATCTTGGAGGGGATTTTTTTGTCTTCTGGGATAAAATTTTTTAACTTTGTATATTCAGAGCATAGTTTTTATACACCTTTCAAATGTTGTGTATAAGGGGCCATAAATAGACTTTGTGGAAATGAAAGTTTGAAATCACTCTGCTGAAAGTTTCAAACATTTGTGAGATTCACTATTTATAGACTGATTAGATGTACAACTCTACTAGCAAAAAGGATAGTTCTCTGCATATTATGTGTTGTTCCTATTTATGCTTCCCCTTCTCAGAAAGCATGCATTGCATTTAGCCCTTTGTGTTACATGTACGTGACTGCTCTACAGTTTTGAGGTTTCTCTTTCCATTTCTCAGTCTGCAGTACTTAATTATTGAAGATTAGATTTTGCATATTTGAGTTGGGTGATGATGTTATTGGAATCTTGACTAAGGGGCTCTAAGACAAAATTCTAACCTCTGAAATGCTTGTAGCACTCATAGACAAACACAGTGTACAGTGTGCATCTTTGTAAGGGAACCTCTTTTCTTTAGCTTTGTGCATTAACCATATGGTGCCCTGTAAAAATAAAAAGTCTGCCCAGAAAAGGTGAATAATGTGACTCCACTAGCATCACCACTCCCTCTATCAGTACTGTGTCCTGCTGCTTTTCATTCCCCAGCCTAAGATGTGTGTCACAGGGCAGTGGTCATTCTTCTGCTAAAAATGTGATGCTCAAATGATGTTAAAATGCAGAGAACATGTATAAATCCACCACAACCAGCTGTAATGAAGTGAAGACCATTACAAACACCATGCTCCTCCCAGCAGCACATACATCTATAAGGCTCCCCCAGGCACTGCATGACATTGTGAGGACACAGTGACTGAGTGAGTAGCCACTGTGTAGCAACATGACATTTTAGAGCAGGGAACATGTGTATGGTAGGCATGGTGCCACACAAAGATTGATTAGAACCAGATGGTAAAAAATGCTTTACAGTTTTTATCCTGATGAAATTGCTGGAGTGATCACTAAAATGGTAGTCTGGTCCTCCTGAAGCAGACACCTTCCCCAAGGCACTTTTCCAAGTTCAAGATATCAGTTCTGGGATGGAAACAGTTGTATACGCTGATGCATAAATGTAATTTTGTGGTGTACAGTACAGTACAGAGCTCACATGCCTACCAAACTCCAATCAAAACAAGTGTTCCCACATTCCCTTTGCTGTTCCAGAATTCAGCTAACCTGGGCTCAGTTCCTATCTCTTCTGTACCACTACAGTATAGACCATGTGGGTAAAAGCCTAATCCAGTTGCTGTTACTGGCAAAATTCCCATTGACCTGCATAGAAAGAGATTTTAATTCTTAATCTTCATGTTCTTCATCTGGTAAATAAAGAAGATATTTAATTTCTCCAAGTACATCTGTATATCTTTATTTAGACTGTAAAACCCCTTTGGATAAAGACTACTGTTAATTTGCGCTGTTCTTTAAAATTAATGTCAGTAATAATGTGTCATCCCCAAGTCAATATATGAGAGCCTAAATATCAATATTGTAGATTTCTATAATTCAAGTGTGCTCACCAATGGGTAGAAAAGTACAGCTGACAATTTGCTGGTCAGCACTACACCAGCTGCCTGCCCAGAAACAATAAAGATTTTCCTGCAGTTCACTGGAAACTTAGAGCAGCTCATCTGCCCCAAGCACATTGAACAATTAGACCTTTCTCTATACTCTTACAAAAAGTCTGATCGTTGCAGCATAACAGATGCTTTATAAAGTAGCCCATTCTCTATTGAGCTAGATGAATATGGTTTAGGATATTAAACTTAGTCTTAGATAATATCTAGCACAATATTTACTTCAGTCTCAGTTGAGATCTCGCTGGGTTACAGTGATATATAAAAAATACTTAAATAATTACTGTGGGAATTCACTGATATTTAGCAATTTCAATTTTATTACAGCACTTGCCCTTTGAAAGCCAAAGATGAAGCAATAGATGCTATAGGAACATTTGACACTTTGAAAACTCAACTGTAGTAAATGATAACAGAAAAATCTATGGAGACAAAAAATGTAATGAAGTCTCGTATCAAGTTTACAATAAAATAAAAAAAAAATACCTATAGCACAAACTGAAAGAACTCATTTTACTTGTTCTATGTATTCAGCAAAAGTTTTCAATATGTAAATACTGAAAGCATTCTCTTTTTCTCCAAAACTGCTGAAGCTTAAATTTTATTTGTAGCTCTCCCTTCTGTGAGACAGTCCATTCTACTGGGGAGGCCATGTATTTTTTCAGTCTAGTAATATCCTATTCCAGTGTGATAGATTTTGTCTTACACTGCAGTACAGAGTGAATAATTTTCCATTATAAGTAGGACTGTTTTCTCACTTCAGCAAAAAAAAAAAAAAAAAAAAAAAAGCTTCGTTTTCATCCCACCCTCATTTAATTCACTTTGGGGTCTATTTTTCATTCTAGTTAGTTGTGTAATTCATGCCCATCTGTTTCTCTGCAAGCCAAGTGATAGTTTTTATTTTTGAAATATTTTCTTCCTTTTGTATATGGCAATAAATCTTTCAGCAATATTTTGATGACCATTTGACTATTTCCATTTGTTACAAAAGATATTTTTTAAAAAGAGCACTAAAGAGCTCTCTTAACATCCACAAGGTTCATGGTAAGGGCAGAAATTTTCTTCAGTCACAGTAGAAATGAAAGCAGGAGTGCCAAGTTTATGCTGTGCATTCATAGTCAAAGGGATGTTGTAGTTTCTAAATGCAAATCTTTTAATATGGTCTCTCAGCTCTAGAAGAAGATAGAAGAATATGGAAGAGAAAAAACATCCCTTAAATTCACATGTCAAAGTTCTGCTCAGATCATGAATAGACAGCAGGAAGTAAAATATACAAAGAAGGAAAAGAAATACTACAGGAAAAGAGAGATGCAATTATTCAGCAGCAAAAATGGTGAAATTATCCTTGGGTTTCACTTACAATGGAAATTTAGATTCTTTAGTTTCAGGTGAAAATATGAATGTAACTTGAAATGTTGTAGAACATCTTTATTAGCATATATTATACTGTTTTGTCATAACTTGTCCTAGCTCTCACCCACACCACAGGAAAAGATTTCTTCCTGACCTTAGAAGCACTTCTTAGCCTGGGCTCCAGCTGCTGTGCAACAGCAAGATCTCCTGATTTCCTTCCCCTGTGTGTAAGACCAGAGCAGCTACCAGATTCAGATGTTTGTGACAATTTTTCCTGTGCTGTATTCAAGGGGAAAAGAAGAGCACAGTGTGTCAGAGACTGACCACCTCCAAGGGATGCTCCTGGAAGGAGAAGATTATCCAGTACACTTTACCCTGAGCTATCCCTGAAGACACAGCCTAGTCTTTGGCTTTTGTGGCTCCTGTGGCAAATAAACTTCCTCTTTTCCAGCTTACAGAAAAAAAACAGTTGCTTTAATGAGACATTTCAAATAATATCACACAGTGGTGAATTGCAGTGTTGGCAGCAGGTTCACTTTACTATCCTTCCATAAAGATAAAAAATGCAGAAGGGCTTTGCCCTCAGCCCTCATTTTCATTTCCAAATAAGCTATTGGCACACTAAATTTTTGTTTTCTGTTGCAAGGCTCCTGTAGCAAAGCCAAAGAATCATTCCTAAACAACTGTGAAGATACAGTAGAATTAGTTTTGTCTGTTTTGAGGCATACTCACTTTATTTTCTAGCCTATCTTTCCAAGGATGTGAAGTTTACAAAATTACACCCTTTGTTTCTTCTAGCAGTCTGGCAGTCATTTTCCCTCCACCCTGTCCCACTCATTTCTCAATATTTTTGGTACTCCCTGACCAATTTCAGCCCCTTAAAGCAGATGGTTGGAGATCTCAAATACAACAAATGTCTACATTGAAATATAGATGCTGATTAAAGGAGAGAGACCTTACTGGTGCTTCCTCTGAGGTAAGGGCATAGAGAATGCAGCATGATCCTTTCAGCAGCATCCAGCTGGGCAATCAGCAGGTGTGGCCTGACTGACCAGTTTTCATCCACATTTTAGCAGGCTAAATACAGCTATTTTATACAGCTAAAAGCAGAATAAATAGCTTGGACTGATGTGAAGTGGTGGTGTGGGAAGAGCTATGTCAGCACCAGCAGGCTGGGGAACTGCTGTGGTGTGAGGGGAGGGCACAGGGCTTTGGGAGGGGACAGCGTTCAGTGCAGGGGAGGACCACAGGTAACCCAGCAGTGAGGCAAAGGGACATAAGGCTGTGCTGAGCGTGGTGAGAGTATTCTGAAGGATATGCTTAATTCACATATACCACACAGACCCATAAGAAACCCAGCTTCACCAGTTCCACTGGCTGTGGATTATCTGCATTACTGTACTTACCAGAACTTCAGGAGTGAGAAAGAGTCCATGGTTTGGAAATCCCAACAGAGCTCAGACAACTGTGCTTGCATTATGGGTCTTCCTGCTGTTAGCTAAGCTAAGCTAAGCAGGCAGGACTGAGAAAGCCCAGTAACAACTTCAGGAACAACACTGACAATGCTGACTCAAAGGAATCCCAGAAATTATTTTCCCTGTTCAGACAAGTCAATCTGGGAACTATATTGCATACCTTTTATGTTGTCTGCCTAAATTTTACCTGGCTCATTGCATTTCCATTTTGATTTTATGGGTTGATTCTCTGTTGTCTTAATTTGTGTAACTACATTGCTTCCTAATTTCCATGCATCTGAATCAAGAGTATAGAAGAACGCAACAGGAAATTATTTTCCAGTCTTGCAGAATTCTCAGCCTTCCCCCATGCCTTATCTGACTGAAATGGAAATTTTTCAAAAACATCAGAGGAAACAAGATGAAATACATCCCTTCATGCTGGAATAGCCCCGTAATGTGGTCATTCACACAGAATCCACAACACCACTTGAACATCCAGAGGAGTGAATTTATAGGGATTCATATCCAAGCCTAGAGCATTTTATGAATGTTTGATCTTTAATATATAGTGTGTTTATATCAAAATACAAAATACACAAAGATGTATGCCTGTATCACTTGTCTGTATGATGAGTGACACAGAAAAATCAGTAAAACCTATCTTCCCAGCCCTGTCATCAAGAGCAAGCTTTTTCAGTTTTCAGATTTTTCAGGTGTACATGTGGAACCTGCAAGTTTGCATGTAGATGTATAAATACAGACATGTGCACATACAATATTTGATCATATTAGGCTTGCAAGCATGATTACAGAACAGCTAGGTTGAAATCAGTGTTTCTGCATGCCACTCTCAGTGCAGTGAGGTTGGACATCTGTTCACCTCAGCTGTCAGTGAAGCCACAGGACTGGGACAAGTCTAGCTACATGCAGTTGAGGTGCTTTACTTTTTGTGTGCTGTTTTGTTTTGCCAGTGAAGGTAATCTGCAAGGGCAGAAGAATTACAGAAAGTGATTGTGATTCCCTCTCTGAACAGGCCCAGTGTCCTAGCAGGCTTTAACAGCCCTTGCTTGGATTCATAAGCCGAAAGGGAAAGCAGCACAGAGCAGTTGAAGAGTTACATTCCTGCCGAGTTGTACTGATGGCGGATGAGCCGCTGCATTATGCACATGTCCTTTAGAAGATTAAATAATTAAGAAATAGGTGGACATCCCTTCCACAGAGTTTAAGATCATTAAGCAAAATTACTTGGAAGCATTCCTAGACTTGCAATTATTCTTATTAGATTTAATAGTATCACAGGATGGTGTGGGCAGGCAGCATCTTTTCTGATTCAGTTCGAGTGATGAGCTTCATGCTGTGTAATTGAAAGTTAAGTCATCGTACCACTAGCCATTATTGTTTTCTATTATTATTTTCAAAAATATTGAAATATTTTCCCTCAGCACTGTGCATAAATGACATCTTAGTGCTGCGAGGCCTTTGTGCTACCTGCCTTTCAACAAGCCCTCCCAACAATTCATTTAAAAAGTAAATAGATCAATAAAGTGACAAAGCAATTGAGTGGACATTACTCACTTCCTTGGCAAATAAATACACAGTTATGGCTTTTCTACACAAGGAATAAAAGACAGTTAATTGCACAGGCTACCTATATAAAAGATTATCCCATCACTTTTTTGAAGACAACTCAGACCATAATGAAATAATCACACTTTATCTCCAAAATTATAACATTCTATGCAGTGCCCTACTAATTATATTATATAATCTAATATAATTAGGTTATATAAAGGGAACCTTTTTTCCTACCTGTATTCTCTTAACATTTAGCCAGAACTTGGCTGAGAAACCTTTTTTGCATGGTGAAGGAAGGGCAGTTGTGTCTCCAGTTGTTTGCTCAAACCCCTGTGAAGCCCTTCTGAAAAGCTCAGCCACATGTGAGTGATAGAGGCACATCAGCATTCTCTCCCTTTGGAAAGATCTAACTCTCATTACATTTGGAACCCAGATGAGCATAGGAGAGGATGGAAGAGCAAGAGGAAAGCATGAGCAACGTTCTACTTCATATACCAGTCTGTGTACTGACAAGCTGTTTGTGTAGCAGCTGATAATGGTCTCTTCACTGTGTCCAGGGCATCTAACTAACAAAGGGTCTTTCCTCTTCTTTTTATTTAAATATGTAATTTTACCCATCACTAAAAGTTGTTATTATTAGGAGATGATGAAGATGTGTCCCTCAGCATATTGAAAAATTTTGTTTCAATGGAAATTAATCATGATTTTCTAGCATTAATTCTTAATTTCATACTGTTCCATTATTGAAAAAGTCAAGGTGCTTACACTAGAAATTTAAGTGGAAAATATCCAGGTTAACTCAGAGCAAGTATGGTCCAGCACAGTGTCTGTCTTTAATTTCTCTGAAAAAATTCCTTTGTGTCTGCTAAACCTTCTTATAAAGACATTTTAGTACACATGTCCTAGGGTCCCAAAGCTATTGGTGGCTATCTCTGACTTTCCAATTCCTCTTCCTTTCTAGGAGTTCATTCTGATTGAAAGTCTCTTTAACAGTTAACCTTTACTTATCACTTAAAGCATCCAAAGACTAGCAGTTATTTCTGTTCTTCAGTTTTTCCTCAGAGTAAAGACTTCCTATGCTTAGATCCCTCTTCTTTTTCTAAAATGTGACTTCACCTCTATTCAGTCCATTCACTTTCTTCTACATTGTTCTGACTGAACTTCTTCTGAAGGAGCCTCTTGAATATCTACCTTGTATTTCTGGTGATTTTGTGACCAGCCAGAAGAAATTATCAAAACTCTGGGAAAAAACATCCATTGTTCTTTTCAGATTTGAAAAATCTGTCTTGACAAGTGATCATTTCTTTCTGTCAATGATATCACATTTGAACGTGACTTCTTTCACTCAATATCACATTTGAATGGATCTCCACAGAAGTTCAGAGAGCGGATCTTTTCATTTCCACAGAGGATGCAGGACTTTTCCCATTATGTCATGTGACAGGAAAGCACAGGAGGCTGAATAGTACCACATTCAAAGTGGAGTCAGGGTTTAACACAAATATACAAAGAGAAACAACACAAACGTCTCCAGAGAACCACATGAGGTTTACAATACTTGCTCTGTGACAGCAGAGATGACACAAATATAGAAGGGTGAGTGACTGTAATTCCAACATGAAAAGCTTTATAGTTTTCAGTTCCACCCATGTGTAGTAATTGGAATCACAAACATTTGCATGGCATTTTAAGTGATGGGATTCCTTACTACCTTATTAGCAGGGGCACTGGTAGCTGCTTTCCTTCTCTGTTGCACTCACAGACTTTGTGCCTCTCTTCAGTTGATTAGCATTTTCAATTTTGCCACAAGATTATTCTGTTTCTATAGTGATCTGGGCACTACTAGTGTAGGTTCATTTCCCGTCAGTCATGGTTTTCTTACGTCAGTGAGCGCATTATTTTCAACTGCATTTCTTTCATCCCTGCTTCATGTAGGTCGTTATATTTTTATACAGCCAATCAGACCAACAAGTTTCTAAAATGGCCAGAATATTTAGAACAGTCTGACAAACTGTGTTCCTGCTTATTAATGTGCCATTATGTTGGGAAAACAGAGCATAAGTAAACACTAATTAGGAAAATAGGTGGAAAGGCAAGACAATTTCAATACAGCACTCAGCAACAAAAATCTAGGAGATACAGAAGTTAAAAAGTCAGAGATTGCTAGTTTTACAGAAATACAAGTATAGGATCCTAAAAACTAAACCAGAGGCTTAACAAGGAAGGGGAAAAAATAAGGCTAAGAAAGTCTTCAGAAAATCCATTATTGCTGTTTCTCTTTATTTGAAGTCCTCACTATTATTTCTCCTAACGCATGTATAGCACAGGGCAGATCTCATGTTCCAATCTACCTTTTAAGTAGACAGCTCTAAATCAGACAAATGAGCTTTTTAAATTCTATGTACTGCAAACACTTCACAATTGTCTACACCAATCTGTCTTTTTAGCCTTTAGTAGGCACTATAATGATTTTTTTGTTCTCTTGGATCTTGGATTATGAGTATATAATGAAGGAGGCCTCTGTTTCCAAACAAGGAGGGAATTCAAGAAGAATTTGTCACTGAATGGGACTGCTAGCAAATGAAAACAAATTTTTGCCCAGAAATTATTTACTGTTCTTCCAGTACAAATAATATAAAATGCACTGATGTAGCTTAGCTATGTCTGAGTATGAAAACATGGATGTTGTTCAGACAATATATTTAATTATGTGTGACTTCCTCTGTCTTTAAATCATGTTTTCAATAAAAGTATTGGAATTCTAGATTATCTTCAGTTAAGCTTTTGCAAAGGAAATTAAAGCAAGTAGAAAATGCTTCCATGTCAATGGAAGACAACTAGAAAAATGTAAAGTTTTGTGATGATGGTGGGGGAATATGAATGCAAGTTAATTCCTTAATGGTCACTGTGTTCTATTTTCCAGTCACATGAATTGGGGAGGGGGGCAGAGGCAGGAAGGCTAATGAGTTTGCAGGGACAGAAATTGAGGTACAGCTACTGAATGTCATGATTCACTTCAGTTAATATAAACCTGAAATAAATTTGAAATTTCATGGAAGGTTATTTGATTTTGAACTTGAGCCCATCTCTGTTCCTGGCTCTTTCATTACAGATCTATCCATTAGAAACACGTTTAAGGACTTTACAAGGCCTCATCTCAAAGCAACATCTCTGGTGAGAAGAAAAATATTTATTTCAGGATTTTCAGGGCAGGTAGGGGTTATCATTTGCATTTGTGCTCCTCTCAGCTCTTGGAAGAAATTATATCTTTTCTGTTGTAATATTGCTGCCAAACTGTACATGAATGTTTCTTTTTGTTAAATAACAGCTTAACCTTCAGTAAAGCTGAAAGAAAAAGTGAACCTGAGGGGACAAGTGGTTTAAGCTCTTATTTCCCAGTACCATGGAACACTGAATTGAAATGTTAGTTTTTTTCGTTAGGTTGCTTCTGTTTTGTTTTGTTTTGTTTTCTAATAGGTCATTGAAAAATACTGTTCTGGGCTTAAGCAAATTGCAGGTCAGGGTCAGCAGTCATGCAGCTGGCATGCATTGGCAGTTCACTCTTTTAGTTGTTTATTTTTTACAACACCCAAGAGTCTGGTCTCCACTAAATACAAAATTTTATTATATTAACTCTGACAAACTTCAAGGATACAAAAGAAGGTGATATCTCTCTACACTTACAACAGTATGTATTCAGGTTCTCTGAACTTCATATCAACAAAATGGGACTGAGGCCTCAAATCTTAAAAAGCCCTGCTCCTGCTCCCTCTTTCACAAGAAAACAAAGTTCATAACTGTAAATTCCTAACCCAAGGTGATTTTGCTGCTGGATTTGGGCACCTCCAAAGCCAGCTTCTAGCTTGCTGGGCAATGAGACAACAGGTTTCTTTACAGATCTGGGTCTGAGAGAAAACATTGCTGAAGACAACTGAATTAAGCATAATTCTATCACAGACAGACACTGAAGTGGAAAAGAGATGATGATTTTAGTTGGAGTATGTAACTAAAACAATAGCTGAAGAAAAGTACTAATCAAAGAATCATAAAAAAAATACAAGCTATTTCTACAAAAAAAAATGAAGGAAGTAAACAAGATATACAGCAGGAAATAACTTCAGGCCCATTTCACTCTATCAAATGACTAGAAATGGTGCAAAGTAATTAAAATACCCCAAAATGTAAGAAAAATAGAGAAAATCAATACACATAAATACCACATTCATTTATCAAATCAGAAGAGTGAGAGAAAAGACAAACACATTGATCTAATGCGCATCAGGAAAGAGGAGGAGGTTGTCATGAAGATTCATAAGATTGCAACTTGTAGTCAAAAATCAGTGTTACAAATAAGACAGGACGTGAGTCACACTTATTTGTAGGTTGCTGTGTGAATTCCATCATATAAACAAATGGCATTGGTTGGGCTCTAGCGCAGACGCACATCCTGAGCCCACCTGAAATCTGTGGTTGCTATCTTGCACCACATCTTGGCTCCTCAGAACTCGGCAGTGACAGCAAATCCACCTGCCCTGCAAGTGCTATCAAAGGAAAATCTCTGCTGAAAAAAAGATATTCCTAAATCTGTTTGAACAATAGGATGTTCCAACATATGTATTCACATTCGTTATAAAATTCATTATAAAATTACAGTGTGTTAGTTTTCTTTTTCAGGAACAGTAATTTAATTTCTTCATTTTTCTGCCTTCAGTATGCCTTTGTGGAACAAACTTTTCATTTTAAAAATAAGTGATTTAACTAGCATAGCACTTAATTAAAAAGTACACATACTATTAGTAAGATGTAATGCTTGAAAAACAGGGTTCAGAAAATGTTAGTTTAGCTTTCAAAGAAGAACATTTATCACTTTGATAAATGTGATAAATGGCCAAAGGATAGTAATTTTGTCTTAGTTGCATATCTATCAACATTGTGAATGAAATTACTGCTCCTCATGTCTTTCCAGCTGGAAGCAGTGAAGAGAAAAACAGTGGCCTCAACAAGTGGGAAGTAATGTTTTGGAGCTGAGAACAGTTATGGAGGTAGCTGTGAAATTTTCATGCCTTCTGCCCTCATTTGATTGAAATTGAATGTCTGGACTTCTTCACTGGAAGAAGACAGGTTCAGTCATTTTCCAATTTAACATTTTTGTGACCTACCTCATAAGTTTGATGGCTAGCATGCTCTATGGGTAGTTGAAGCAGCACATTATCAGTCTGACCAGTGTTCCAATTTCTGAAGCATCACATGGCAAATTTTCCAACATCAATATTCATGGCAGTTTTCTGTCACAGACCCATCTAAAAGGACACAGCTCAGGAAACAGAGTCGGAGTTTTTATCCTCCAACATGTGCTGCATTTACAGGTCACATAATCAAATTGTTTCTGTTCCCCTTTGCTAAATTTCAAGCTCCTTCCGAACGAATATCAGTGTATCCAAGATGTAGGAGAGGGCATCCTTGTCTGTACAAAGATTTTCAGTCACACAACCTCTTATTAGTGTTTCTTTGAGCCCCTCCACCCACAGTCTCATTTTCTTTCTTCAACTGGAAAATAACCAGCACTCTTTTTACTTGCACTAATTTATAAAAGTTCAATAATTTCTTTCTCTAATTTTCTCATTACTCAGTTCATGTCCTGAGACAGTAATTTATTTTCTTGGACATTGGTTACAGTTTGTCATTGTCACTTGACAGGAATTTCCAATATGCTGCTGTTTATGTTTTCACTTTCGGTCGTGACTTTCCTTAGTGTGACTTCCATTTTCCTGTGCAGTAACTGGAGTAACTTCTAGGCTACCCCGTTTAATTTCATGGGGTATAATCATTCTCAGTATTCATCCCCTTAAAAGTGGAATTCACCACAAATACATCCCGTTACGCTTGTAATGACTAGCTAGATAGGTAATGCTAGAGAAGGAAGAGCAGCTCTCCTTTCCCATAAATACAAGCCAGTGTTGTCAATGATATGCAGAAACTCATCTCATGGTAGACACTACCAGACTAAAACTTGCCTCTTTCACAAGATTCAATTTCTTGGGTTGTTTATTTCTGTTTCTCTGTTGCACATGCAGCTGCTATTAAATACTTTATTTTACTGCTTTCATGTTCTAAGGCTTTCTTTTTTTGCTCAACTACTGACCTGAACTACTCAAAATAAAATGCTGGTAAAGATCACTCAAGAGCTAAGCACTTTAATCAGGGAAACAAATGAAGTAATATTATATTCTAGTTCAGCACCTTTAAAGAGCTTACTGTAACCATATATCTGTTCAAATCCCTTTGCTGCAGTTACAAAACAGCATCACAATAAAAAACAAATATTAGGCTTGGCACAGTCACCTTTGAACAATTTATCAAATTCTGAATTTTCTACAGATTAATAATGCTTGTCCATCAGAATGAAAAATTACTTATCCTGTGATGTGTCTAATTGCATATTTTCAGGATCTTCCATGGAAAAGGCCCATGACAATAATTAATACCTAATGCTACATACACCACAGCTTTGGGCGTTGCCTAGCAACCAGCATCCTGTAGGCTTCCTAAGGGGCCTCGATAAAGGCAGGGGAGCAATCCCCTCACACTGCCATGAGTGAGAAGCAGCTTTGTTCTAGGCTGCTGCTCTGTTCTGGTTGTTTCTAGAGTGATCTCTGCAAAACACTACTCCCTTAAGAGGTCACATTTCTGAAAAGCCTTGTCAAAGAATAAACAGAAGCTAAATGCACACACTTAATTGTTTTATACTCGGGGATGCCTTTTACCTTCAGAAATACTACCAATATCCTCTTGTTATCTGCTGATAACAATTTGTTTCCAAAAGAAGTGTTTGTGTGGGTTCATTTTGACTTCTAATTGGAATAGTTTTCTGTCTCTGACAGGATGTTTCCATTTCTTACAGGATGACAGTGCTGATGTTTTTCACAATCAAATGGTTTTTGGACAAACTATCCATTAAATTTTAAAAAGTACTTGTGTTGTGTTTTTACACAAATACTGTTATATCCCAAGAGTGTCTACAGTGCAGAGTAGCACAAACTTCACTGAAATGAAGTCTTCCTCAGCTGTAAAAGCATTCTTTTATGACAGTGCAATTTTTAAAAGTACCAGTTCATTTCCAGTTCAATCTCTTTATCTTGGTAAAGGGACATCCACATCTCATTTTATTAAATGTATATATTTACTCAGATATTCACTTCAATAAGAGAAGGAGGCTGGAAACCATTATTCCAAGATTTTCCTTCTCCATTACAGTTTCCAAACTCTTCTCCAAGTCAATCATCTTCCCTTTATCTTTGCTTTTGCTTTAAAATAACATCCCAAATATAATAAGACTCTGAAAGATATTGTGGTTATTTGATAGCCCTTAAAGAAAAACTGACCAGCATCAGGACATATTTAATTTTTTTTCAGAAATTTTGCAGAATTTATACAGTTTAATCCTAACACATTCAGCATTATTTGAACAGTAAAAATAAATACAATACAATTCTGATGTTGAAGTGATCATTTTATTTACAGGACTGTGTAATATGTGTTCTAGAATCTGGAAGATGTTATGCTAACTGGCAATCCAGTCCTAGGTTTCTATGAGTCATATTTTGTAGCTGTTTTAAAATAACAAAGATCAAATATTATGTAAATATTCCTCACTCCAAATCCACTGACTTTTTTTTTCTGCCTTTGTCCTGCAGCAAGATTATTCAGCCTCCCAAGATATTTTGTAAAGTCATATCCATACAGATGTCTGGTTGCAGTAGATCTTCTGTAGAGCTTTGGCTCAGAATTCACGCTCAGTCTTGAAATCTCAGAGGAAATTGTCAAGGCACAAAGGATCTATTTCATCTATTGATGAAACTTGGGGGCTGATGAAACTCAGGACCCTAAAAACTCTTTTTATTTTTGCTTCAAAGCTAGTTCATACTCATCCTTTTAATTTCTTTCCCGCTTATTCCCAGTAAGATAGGCAAATGACACACTGGGGATCAATCCCACACAATCTGAGTGACATCTCAATCTTGAGGGACATGCTGAGCAAAATTCTAATGAAAGATAATCTTATGGATACCCAGAACTTAAACACTACAGCAAAGGCAGAATCCCTAATCCCTGACTTAAAGATTTCAGTGCAGTTGCATATTGAAAAATGCTTGTGCTTGACAGGAAAGACAAGTCAGGGTTATCTCCCTCCTGCTCATTGTTTTTCCTCTGTCTGCCTCATTTACATGTAAATAAGTGAATTTTGCACACATTCAGGGTGCCACATGAATTTTAATTTTGCCTTTTTTACTTATGATTTCACAATCAGTCTGTCTTACTGATTTTTCCCCACGATTAAAATACTCATCGGGTCTTCCCTTACCCATAAGTTTGAACCACAGACTTACACATGAGTTGCCTACCTTTTGTTCAGGTCACTATGAGTCTTGGCAATATGATCACATTAGTTCAGTTCATGGAACACACACACACACACACACATACAGAGATCTCTTGTCTTTTCATAAAATTGAGAGTATAAATAAAGTTACATTGCAAAGGCTGAGTTACATCAGTGAGTAAGTACATCACTTTTCTACAGGCAAGCAAATCTGTTCCTTTATTCTAGCAAATGCTTGTTTTCCAAGTGGAAGTTAACTCCTCAGTACAATAATTTCTGTTCTGTGTCATCAGCACAGGAGCCAGTTCTCCTGGGCTGTGGTTCTACAGTTCAGTGATGGAGCTAACAACCTATTGAAGCAGTTTCGTGTCATCAGCAAGGGAATATTTCCCTAGTGGAGTGCTTCATTAGCAAGGGAATTTTTCCCTAGTGAAACATTTCAAAGCAAAAAATATTTCATTACCAAGCCCCTCTATAGATGTTCTATCTAAGTGCTAAGGTAGTTACCACCTTCCTTAGACTCATCCTTCTTGGCAATGAGTTGATTAACCTCCCTTGCAGTTTTATTTCTACAATTACAGAGTAAAGGTTCTCTTGAAGCTGTTTCATGTGCTGCAATCCTGAACAGGGCACTGAGCTCTCAGTGAGATCTCAGAACAGTAGGATTTGGCAGGGACGACAGCCTCCACTATGTGCACTAGCATTCCAATTCCAGGTGAGTTTTTTCGAGGATACAGTGGTCCATTTTGCAGTGGTACAGCTTCATCTTTACAGGGGGTATTTAGTGATCCAATTTTATTCATAAGATGTCAGCAGCATAAGGAAATTTCAAAATTAACCTTTCGTATAATGAAAATAAGCAAAAGCTAAAACAGTAGCCTTAGCAATCAATGGATTATTTTTAAAAAATAAGAGAAAAAAGAAAAAAAAGAGATTCTGTAATAAAGTGATTTAATAGTCACTGAAAAATATTAATTTCATGGTGTGGCGATTCGTGGGCAAAGAGTTAAATTCCAAAAGGAGGTAGTGCACTTCCCAGCACTGCAGATCACTGCATAAATCCTGCCAGTAAAGGAACAGACTCTTCCACCTCTGGCAGTTGCAGCATGAATTCTCCTGCCTCCTGCCACTACAGCCAATATGATCACAGCAGCAAGCATTTCTCCCATGTCCAGAAAAAAAATAGTGGGTTTTTTGCTTGGAAGTACTGAATCCTGTAGAAGTATATTAGTCATCATGCCCGCTCAGGGAAACTGGTTCTGAGAATTCTTGATTCCTGTACCTTCATTGCTCCAGTTAGAAAACTTTTCTGCATTTCCTTCACATTCCTTACTGGTACCCAGCAGTAAGAGAAGATGAATGAAGGAGAGAAATAGGATATAGATTTTACCTTTTCTGAATATTTTAATACATTTCCAGTTTGATAATTTTAACTGTTCTATACCTTTCTGGTATTTAGAAATACAGTGCTGTACACACTCCTTTTTTGTCTTGACAGCAAATGAGTTATCGTTTTTTTCTTCCTCATAGGAAAGCTTATGTATTTCAACTCCAAGAAAATCAGTGTGTGATCTTTTTGCATAACACAGACTTCAAATCTTCTCTAAAATAAATATTTCAAATTCATAAGCTGTACCCATTTTTAGTTTCCAGATTCCATTCTGGGCTCAGATTTCCAGAACTTAAGCACAGAAAACACTAAAATTTTAGATTCCAGTTGGAGTGAGCTTCTCCTCTTCTTGTGTTAAAAGGATGTCTCATTTAGAATCCTTCTGCTCAAGGTTAACTTTTTGAATTGTCACCCATAATTTTTAGATATTTACAGGATGTTACAGTAATGGCAAAATGATGGTATTCAAAGCAAAGCCTCAGTGATAGCAGCTGTCTCTTCTGTCGTAAAAGATAGTTGAGGATATTGCCATTTTGTTGCTTAGTATGATGTGAGGTTTGCAGTAGGAACTAAATACTTCATGTTATGTTTTAAACATTAAAACAGAGTACATAAACATTCAAATAACCTTTTCTGAAATGTCAGTAATGCTGACACACAGAACATTCTATTTTGATAGTTTTTTACCTTTTTTTTTTGTGCACTTGTCCCTTTCTAAGCAGATTATAGACAGTTTTCAACACTCCAGTCAGGTGAATCACATCACTAGCTTATAGTAATATTCAGCACTGTTAAATTTATGCTCACAAATCAATCAGTCCAACACTTTCTTTATGAATTGTGCTCCTTCTGCATAGTCAATTAAAGCCTCTCTTCTTTGAATGCCTACTGGAGATTCTATTTTTGTTCTCAATGCTTTGACTTTCTTTCCTTTTCACCTTTCTTTTAAATGTTATTTTGAGATCCTCAGAAGCAGTCAACATGCCCTCTAGAATATTGTTTCTTTTGCTATTGAATTTCACCTGGACAGTAGTGTGCTATCTTTCAGAAAAAGCAAGCCCTCCTTCACAAAACCCAAGTCAATGGCTCAGAGTTATCTGTGTGCTCTGTATTGCATATAGGTCTCCAAATCCAAAGCTTCCTAAAGATGGAATCAGTGCAGTATTTTAATTACGTTGTTTGGCTTGGCTTGATGAGTCCTAGATAAGGGTGATGGAAGAAATATCTTAAGTTTTCACTGGTATGACCTTTGGAAAGATTTTGATGATTCAGTGATTAATTACTTTTTCTCAGAAATCTAATATTCTGCAAAAATTTATCTTGGGACTTCAACATCTCCTCCTTGCTTTAAATTCAGATGCAGGCTTTTTGTTTGTTTATTTATAAAGGCAAATAAAATACTATTTTACACATTTTTGTTTGTTTTCCCATGCAAATGGTTAGTTGCAAGGCAGAAAAGCCACAATACATTGTACAACTGAGACACAAAATTTGCTTCCCTGTCAATATAAAACCAAGGGAGGCATTTTCTGTCACTGCAGTTATGTGCTAATGGAGGGAATAAGCACCATTCAGTTCAGCAGCTGCATCCTGTAAGGTGTGGACACATTCCACTGCTTTGTGCTAGCTCTCTAATCCTAGGAAAGAAATACTCTTAAGGCCTGCTCCTAGGCTTGGGCTTTTCTTTATGTTACTCGGGCCAAATAAAACTGGAATAGCAAAAAAAAAAAAAATAGTTAATTGTATTCAGTTTGCCAGCTACATGCTAATAGTAAAACAGTGAGCACCTTCCTCTGAGAGAAGCAACTCCTTTGCCTTACTGTAGTGATAAAATTGTCTGTAAAAGCAAAGGCAATTTCTTCTCCTAGAAGGGCTCTGACTTAGACATGCATTAAAGAGCTGTTTTGCCCTGTATAATGAAGGCATAGAAATAACCATGCACTATGACAGCAGTCATGAAGTCATGCTGTCCCTCACTTTGAAGTCATTCATAATGTGTGTAGATGCTGTGTTACTGTGGGTTTAGAGCCTGTTCTGAGAGAGAATGTCAGCAGCATAAGAAAAATAACCAGAGAGTAACTAAGACCTTGTCCAGTGATGTAGTAACAATCAAGGAATAAAACTTCTTCTGCTTTGAAGATGATCCCCAGTTGAAGATGTTTTTCATGCAGCAAAACCTCAAAGATATTTGGACCACATCACTGATGACACAGTGTTTGCTGTGCAGCACAAGAATCTACTCCCAGTAGTGACTGGCAATATCTAATTTGGATTTTAGTGCTCTCATGCCAACCGTAAGCCTTGTCACTGTCGTTAGCAGAAAGATCGAAGCAAACACAAGCACGCAGTATAGTCTCATATGATTACAAACATCAGTAATATTTTCAAAATGCTGTGATGATTCATTTCATAACACAAAGAAGAAACATAGATCACTCCTCCTTCAAAAGCATGGCTGTCATCTTTTTGACCATAACACAGGTCAAATTACTTCCAGCACTTGGAAGATGTGCTGGATATTAGTTGTCTGGACGCAGGCTTTTAACTGAAATGTTGCTAGTCCATCTATTCTATTAATTTTTTGCTGGCTGAGATTGAGCACTCCCATCTCTCTCAGAAATCATTCTAAATTTATCTTCAGATGAGGAGAGATCAGTTCTCAAGTCTGAAATGGCAAGCTATGACTAATATAATATTCATTGTTATTTTGATAAATGTACACTTGGTAATTGATAAAATATCAGCTAAACCAGCTTATGATCTCAGCAGAGAAAGAGATAAATGGTGCAGTCTTTGCTACATCATGGCATTAAAAAACAGTATTTACACAGTATGTTGTGTTCATGCTTTGCACCAACTCAGAGACACATAACTAACTGTGAGGGACAGCAGATGATTCTAATGCAATAGGGAAATACTGGCAATGATAATGGTAGACAGGAATCAGTAAGAGAAAAGATACCCTCAAGCAATTTTAAAAACTTCAGTATTTTAATCCATTTTAGAGGGGAGTATGACAGAGTACATAGGAAACAAATTACTTTTGTTGCATTTCTTGAAGGCAAAGCACCAAATAATCTTCCAAATTTATATAAATAATAATTATGAGTACTGCATGTTACTTTGCTTTCAATAAAGAAGGCAAGCAACAATTTGTCCTAAACAAGTTAAATGGTATTAGAGTGCTGAGAACCGAGAAAAACAAGTTTTTTTAGGCTATGTGTCATCCATGTAGCTTAGCTTCAGTGATAGAAGGGATGTGAGCACACACTATAGTTATAAAAATGTAAAACTGGAGCAGAAGAGCTCATTTTCAAGGAGAAAGAAAAAACAAGGCCTAAACCAGAAAACATCTGTTTAACTGGATTTTATGTACCCTGCAGATTTTATGTACACTGCCTTCTTCTTGCTCTGTTCAGTGTGCGTTTATCTTAGAATTGGAGTTTATTCTACTAATCACAGTTTCCCTTCTGGTGATGTAAAGGAGAAAAATTTCATGTATGGGTTTACTTCCATCCTTAGGTACAGCATGCATAGAAGAACATGCTGTCTTTGATCAAGGCATCATCCCACTTCTGGTCCTGGTGTCAAAGGATTTAGTTCAGCAGACCTGAGGCAGCCTTGTGAAAGCAGGAGCCTGGCAAGGCTCAAAGGAGCCTGCTGCTGGTGGAAGTTCTATGTGGCTGCAGAGTAAACAGTGTTGCAAATTCAGCTTATAACAGATAAATTGGTTCCACAGGGCAGTACATTTGGATTTGTTCTGGTGTAGGTCCCCATTGCTGGGCCAAAGCAGTACAGCAAGACCCTGGGGAACATCCCTCGGAGAGGGGCAGGTTCAGCTCAGCTGCCAAAACCTTCCTCTGGAAGGAATATTGAACAGGATTTGGCTTCAGTACCCGCCTGGAATGGCAAAGGGCAGCCCCAGGTCAGGATGGGCGCCAGCACCACATCTGAGAGGTGCATCACATCTGAGCACTGGGCCTGGTTGAGTGTTCTCACACAGTGTCTGAAAACATGCCTTGAAAATAAGGCAGCCAAGCAATGGCTGGCAGCAGAATGTTCCCCCAAACCTCACCAAAGGGGAGGGGGGGGGAGGGGTGGTTCTTCCAGTCACCCCCCCCCCCCCCCCAGCAAGGAAGAGACACAGTTGCCTTTCCCTCAAAGACTTCAGTTGGTTTAGAGGTCTCACGGATCAGGTAAGCCAACCCACTGCAACTCCCTATTTTTGGTCCCATCCACAACCTTTCCTTTCCTTCTCCTGCTGCTAAACCACGGGGGTGGATAGGGAGGAGAGCGATGCGTGCGTGGGGCCCGGGTAGCGCGGTAGCGGAGACACTCCCCTCCGCCACCATTGCGCGCCGGCCGCCCGCGGCGAGGTCCCGCTCCCCACTCCGCTCCTCCTCCGGGCCGCCGCATGGAGGACGGGGAGCGGGTGGGTGGGGAAGCCCGAGCGCCCGGCGGCGGGACTCGCTCGCCTCTGCCGGCGCAGGGGGCGGCTCGGCTCAGCTCGGCAGCCCCGCCTGCGCGGCGCCGCAGGGGTTAAGCGCCCTCGCTGCCGGCGGGATCGCTGCCGGCGGGGAGCGGGTTAAGCGCCTGGCGGCGGCGGCTCCGCCACTCGGCTCCGCACCGCGCTCCGCGCCGGAGCCGATACAGCGGGAAGATGGCGACGGAGGGAGCGAGCGGCGAGCTCGGCTCTGGCGGGCGGGAGGACTCGGCGGCTACGGCAGCGGTAATCGGCCTGGCGGGAGAGGGGGGTGCGATGCAGCCGCGGCGAGGAGGGTTTGTCCATGGCGTTGGGACGAAGCGGTGCCTGGAGACCTGCCTCTGCCGCTCCGTCCCTCCGCCCTCCGTGTCCCCCGGGGCGGGACGGGGTTCGCTGTGGGACCCGCTGCCGCCGAGCCCCGTCCCGCCTTGGGCAAGAACAGAGGAAGGCGCGGGGTGTCCCTCCCTGCGGCTCTCCCTTTTCCCTCAGCGGGGGCGGTGGGTTCTCGCCCGCATTGTTTCTTCCCGCTGCTCCGGCGCGGGGAACGTCGTGCGGCGCCCGTGAGGGGCATGGAGGGGGCTCTGCTCCCCGTCTCGCCTCTCCCGCACCCACCGCCCTTTTCCCGCTGCTTCGCACAGCGAGGGGGCTGCGCCCCGGCTTTCCGGGAGGGCTGAGGTGCTGACAGCGGCTGGGGCGGCGGGACCTGTCAGACCGGGCGGGGGGAAATGTTGCTCTTTAACCCTTTGCCGGGCCCACAAGGCGCTTGGCTTTCGCCTGCCTCTCGTGGGGCGTTTTCGGCGCAGAGGCACCGTCCGTTTCCCCCGCCCCAAGTCCCCGTCCCGAGCGCCGGGAGCGTGGAGACCTCTCGGCTCCCAGGGCCCGTGCCCCAGGGGCTGGATCTGGCTCCCCGATTAAAATATCCTCAAAAGCCAAGCAGAACGCCCTCCCTGCCGGCGTGTCCTCTCTGCGGGTGGGTGAGGCGGCTGGGAGGGAGACGGAGGGATGCGGTGCGGTGCCAGCCGATGCGGTGTCAGGGGGAGGCTGCGCTCCCCTGGGCCGGCCCTGGACTCCTCTCTCCTGCTCCACACGCCCCCAGGCAAGGCTGCAAGGCTCGTCTTCTCGGGCGGTCTGCGCCTCTGCTGGGCCGAGGATCCTCTCCCGTGCCCTGGCAGACCTCTGTCAGCACGGCGGCTCTGCCTCTCCCGCTGCATCCCAGACCTGGCGTGGTCCAGCCTGTCTGGGGACTTCCCGGGCGAGCCAGCCCTAGGTACACCGCTGGCCGACAGCCGCAGGTCCCGAGTCAGGCTGGAGCTGCTCGGTCTCGTAGCCACATGCGAAGTGCAGGGCAGTAAAGCCGCGGTGGTGCCCGATCTGATTGGGATCGTTCCTGAAGGCGATGACTCCCGAAGCTAGGGGCACTAGTTTCTCTGAAATTTAGGTTATTGCTAGCATTTCATTTGTTATTATCTTGTTTACTTCCAAACATGCACTAATTCTTATCTGAAACCTTGTTCCAACTATGTATGTAATTGTCCTTGTGTGTCTTAAAATCTGCAGTGTTGTGGAAATTCAGTTTTCCTTTAAAAAAGCAAACCTTATGCAGTGCATATTTAGAACATCACTGTCTGTTAAAACAACAATATAACAATAAAATGAATATTAAGGTAAGAATTACTAAAAACAAGCTTAAATACTTTAAAGCCCAGGTTTTCATCAGAATTATTTATACTAAATTCTTTAGTATATTCATAATAATACCACCTTAATTTTCAGTTTTGAAATATCAAACAAGTAGCCTGTAATCAAGTAGCACTTCAATATTGCACTGTTAGGCAATGGAGTATAAGCCACTCCGTATAAGCAATTTGGTATAAGCAATTTGGTGTTCTCATTGTGAAAGGTAGGAAAGCTAGCTCTCCACTGCACACTCATTTTAAAATATGTTTTTAAAAGTGAAGAGAAGCTAGGATGTAAACTGTGTGTTTCTCCCTAACAAAAATAATAGCTATATATGAGCAATAACAAAATATTTTTAAATTACTGCTTTCCTTTTTAATTTACCTTCAGTCATTAATTTTCCATTCGTGCTTTTTTCCTTAGCAGTATAAATATTTCATTGTTGATTAATATTCTCTTGTACAGGAAAATAAAAGGAAAACCTCTGTGCAATGATTTTTTTTAGAAAAATACATCTATAATACCTAAATAATTATTTTGAAGGGTTAGTATAGCTCTTCTTTTCTGTCTTTAAACTAGAGATACAGAATTATGAATTGGATCATCTGGCTTACTTTTTGGATGACCATAATCATTCAGATGACTATTTTATAGGTCACACTAAACTTAACTTATAACCAAATATTGTTTTCAGTACAGATTTAGGTTAGGTTTTTATTGGGGTTTTAGATTTGTTCTGCTTTATAATTTTTTTCTTTTAGTTCTCAGAATTCTGATTGCACAAGTGGTGCAGTAAAAAGCTGTGAGCTTTTCTGAGCTTTTTCTGAAGAAACAGTATTTGTATTAGTAATGTGTTAATGTGTAAGTTTTATGCTGTAAGCAGAAGGTGTGTGACACAGGACAGTACAATAGGGTGTCTTGATACTAAATACTATTCTTGTGTCTTGATACACTATCAGTAACATCACTGGAAAATAAAGAGTTTTTCTGTTCTTTTTAGAAGCACTGTAGAAAAGGAAGTGCTTTACATTCCCCAGGGAATTCGACTGGAAGAGCCTAGACTGTTCTATAGTGTGTTATTCTTGTTATTCTGAGTTTTCTAGGATAAAGCACAGCATTTGCTGAGCCAATCACTTCTTTCCCACAAAATACTGGTATTTTTATGGTGGTAAGGATGACAAGCAAAAATGGCAGGGGAGTGGTTCTGGTCCTTTTTCATACCTGCTCAGCATGATTGCACTGAAGTCACTGAAATTGTGTTGTTGCAGCTTGGACTAGAATTGAGAGAAAACATATGTGTGTGTTTTAAAACATCTTTGAATGACTTCCATCTGCCTAATGTCTACCAATAATGATTATATAATAGCAAGAAATAATCCAATTTGACAGTCTTTTTGTCGAAACATTGAACATCAGCCTGCTGTGTAGAGAGGGTTGGCTTGTCACACACTTCATCTTCAGTGTAGATTTAACAAAGCCTATGAAAAGCCTGTTATATCAAACATGAACTCTGTTGAAAATATTCAGTAAAATTTTTGGGTTTGAATTTGCTTGACCAGTGATCAAAAGCATAAATGTTATTTTCTCCTCAAACACAGTACCTTCAGCTGTCTGTAAAGCTGTATGTATAGCATAGCAGATATTGATAGAGTGGAATATTGACTCCACTAGAGTGAGTAAGGTTGTTGCTACAAAATTGCACTGAGAATATGTGCATGCCCCAGAGGATCACTTTAGGTTGCTGTGGGTCATGTAACAGTACAAAAAAGTTATACTACATTAAAAACTATCAATACTAAAAAAAATAAAAATAAAAAAAAGAAGACATTCCAAGATACTTTGTGGTGACATTGTAGGGTATTTTATGCCTAGCTTTCTGTATTCACTATTATCTGTAAGAATATTAGTAGTAGAACTGCCATTCTGGTCAATATAGTGAAATGCTAAATTATGGCTTCATCATATTAATTATATAGGCTGATTTAGATCAGTTGGAAGGATTCTTATCTAAAAACTACTGCAAGTAGTAGAAAATGAGACCATAGCCTTGAAAAGCAAAGACTATATCTCTTACATGAGATTGCATCCTAGAAAATGGTCACTTACAAAAGGACCATTAGCAACCCTGTTTTCATCCGAATACAAGTTTTCAGTGTTGCATGATCATTCAGAGAAGTTATTTTCTTGTAGTCAGAGGTGTGATGCTGTTGTGTTTCAGCATGTAGGTGACATGCAGAGACAGCACAGTTCTGTCTGTTCTAGTTCTCCTGCTTCTCTGTGGTGAGAGATTGGTCTTGATCCATCTTGCAGTGACACTTCAAACCTCCTTTCTTCCTCTCCTCCCCCTTCTCCAAACTACAGTACTGCCTTTTCTATGCCTTCTACTCCACAACCTGCAGTACATCTTCTCTTCCTGTGTTGTGAAGATCTTTGGGGATGAGAAAAGAAAGCCACTGAATGCTGTACACTTTGTGAATGTTCCTTTCTCTTCCAAGTGTGGACTGTCACACTGTCTGTCGTTAGAGGTGAAAATTCTGAGCCAGATATGTGAAAGTGACATGGGAGGTGTAAAGCTGATGGATGCAGTAGGTTCTGTTGTTTTCCCAACTGCTTTGACTTCATTTGTGTGAGCATTGTTTTGGCTTCAGAGGGGATATACCAAGATAGGAATAGCGTTGGAAATTGGGACAGGAAGAAAAGATCTCATGAGGACAGCAGTTTGCAGCCTGATTGTGCACCTACTCTACCCAAGAAAAGGAACAATTGATTTAAAACACCCATATAATCCTTGAACATACAAGCCAGAAGCCGTCAGGTAGGCTTAGGGAAGATGTACTGGTATGTACAAGTGATATCAAGTTAAAGCTTTCTTGGGCATTGTTTTTTGGTTCTCTCATGGCTCAAAGTAAGGTGTAAAAGTCTGGAAAACAGAGATAGCTTCAATAGTGTGTACTCATATCTGTATTTAATAATTTAGTAATTGCCTTACAAGTGACTTATTTGGAAGCAACTTGCTGAACAGAAATTGCCCATTAAATCTAAGAATTTAAGCATGATTATAGAAGATTTGTGGGCCTCAATCTTTATAGAAGCCTAACTTGCACTGAACTAAAAAATGGTGAAGTATCTTTGTGGCTTTTAATAGATTGCAGAAATGTTTTAACAGCTGTGACAATATCTGGGTATGTATAAAGGTCAGTGTCTTAGTAATTTTGTAGGAGTTGGGGGCTGGTTGTTTGGGGTTTTTTTGTTGTTGTTTCCAAAATAAATTTCCCAGCTCTGAGGTATATTTGTGGTTAGTGTTGAAACTGTTAAAAGTTTTGCTGTTGGCTGAAGCCAAGAAAGCCCACAATAGCTAACCAAAATCTCCCCCACACCATTTAAAGAAAACATTCTGATAAACCCAGAAAGCTGGGGAGGTGTGCTTGAGGAGGGCAGAATAAGTGGGTAACTTCTTGTGGTGAACAATCCAATAAAAGTCATTGAGCTAATGGATGTTATAATTAAATGCATATACAGAACCCTCATGATCCCTTAGGTATGACTATGAAATTTTATGAGTCTTGAATGTTAACATCAGATGATGTTCTCTTCAGCAAAAAATTCCATATTAGTTGGGGAGCAAATTCAATGACATTGCTTTTCCTTGAAAGATATTTCTCTGCTTTCATACCTGTTTCTGTTACTAAGAAAATTTCCTAAAGGTTATATCTTCTGAGGTTCATCTTGAATGTGGTGGGAAATTGACATGTATTTTTGCATCAGATAATTTCTGGTGAAGCAGGGGATCACAGATTCTTACCCTAGTTCAGAGTATAGAACAAGCCTTCCACAGGCAAAGCAATAAACTGTGGTTTTCCCTGAAGTGTTCATGAATACTATGTGGATCTTATAACCCCTTCTTTTTGCAGTCTCTCTGTTTGCAGTTTTCTTTATTAGAAAAGGGCTATGATTCATTTGACCGCATACCCACTTCCTTTTATAGTTGGTGGGGTGAAGTAAGTGGCTAGAAAGAATAACCTGTTTTAAAAACAGGTTTGTGAGCTTCATTGTTTTTGAGTGAAGAGTGAAGTGACTTAGGCAGCTGGCTCTTGAAGGTATGGGTAGAGGTGTGAATGGGTTCAAAACACTTAAATTTAGGTGTCTATGTGTATGCACAATATTTAGTATCCTATTACTGTCAGTGGTGCCATGAGCAAATAGTTCTGCTGGTGGTTAGCTGAATAGCTTTTTTGTATGTTTGACTGGGCTGATTCTACTCCTTTGGAAATGAAGGGACATCAGCTTGCATAGCTGGTACCATTAGGTACCTCACTTACATACATACATACATACAAGACACGCCTTTAGGTTTTCACCCTTAGTGGTCCCATATGGGATACTCTGGGGCATCCCAGCTGGACTTCTGCTACTGGTCCAGTTGGCATTGATGATTCTCCTAAGTTCTGTATCAAATCTCTGCCTGTCCCAGAAAAGCTGTCTCTGATTACTGGAACATTTCAAATCATAATGAGTAGTTCTCGATAGGAAACTAAAGAGAATTAGTGAAAACAGATATTTGTACTTGATCAGATGAGTTGTACCTGGGAAACATACTTGGTTTTGTAAAACATACAAATCATGGTTGTGTTTCTTTGGTGCAGTTATTTCATGGGTCTGGCAGATGAGGGGCCATCACTATACTAGAAGTTTATTTTGTGTAGCCTAGTAAGTAATAGCAAACCTTTTTAATTTTTAGAACCTTATCTGGAAAGTCTGCTGTGTGAATCCTCAAGAGGATTCTGCTGTGTATTAATGAGAACTCAAATTAAAATCTGTTATAAATGTAGATATGTACCTTTCCCTTCCCTTCTGAAAATACTTTTTTTTTTGCTTTTGACATCTTTTCCCTATGTGTATTCTTGTACACCAGTTTTATCCTTCTCCCTGCCCCACTCCTGCCCTTGCAGCCCTCAATTATGTTCCACAGGTTTCTTCCCCGAGTCCTGGATTGTTACCCAGCTCCATCTTTTAGAAAGGTTTCTGAGCAAGAAGGAGCTTGTTTCCTATGGTCATTTGTGATTAATTCACAGCTAATTTGATTTTTACCTTTGTTATGTTTAAGGAAAGAACAAAGTTGTGGCTTTTATAATTTACCTATCTCTTCCAGCTTCCACTGAAGGCAACAGAGTTTTTAACAGTTGCTGTGATAGCAAAATGGACAGCGCTTTTAGTTTCTGCGGTTGCCAGTACTGTCCACCAGGCTATGTCAGCAAAACCAAACTATTAGCACAACCAATCTCTCACAGTTTCGGTGGGTTTTTTTTTGTTTTGGTTTGGTTTTTGGTGTTTGTGGGTTTTTGGTTTCTTTTTGAGAGTGGTGTGATGCGTTTAGCTGTAAGACTTTTACCATTTCTACTCTAAATTGCTTTGCATATGAGAAAGACTCCATTCTTTTCCTGTGCCTCATGGTAACGTTCCAATTTCATCTTCTTTCTCTTTTTTCCAAAGCCAATGGAGGCTGGAAAACGCCTTTCCAGTTTGATCACTGCTCTTCTGAGTAGTCCTCTTGCTCAGAATCGATGGATTTTTCTTCCTTTTGGCTTGGCAGAGCTTATTTTAGTCTTTAGCAATGCTGGTATCATTTTGCCTGTATGGTTTTCGTGACTCACATGCAGGTAGTTGGAATTGTTTTAGCTAATTAGCAGTTTGCTCTATTGTTGGTGCACATGCTGCCAGGCAGCATACACCCCTTTACAAAACTGATCTGGAAGAATAACATGGAGTTTTGGAGACAGAGAAAACTGAAGTAGTGTTTTTCAGGTACTTTATTCTTATCAAATAAAACAAACATTTTGAAATCTCTAAGAGGTAGAGGAAAAAGTTCTTCTGTGTTTTGGTTGTATATACAAAATATCTTCTAGGGCAACATATTCCCATATCTCTGTTATAAAACCAATACAATGGCTGGCTTGGTTACACAGTTGTTAAGTTGATGGTTAAATTTTTACAACCTGGCACTCTGCCACAAGTATTCTAACAAAACCCCAGGTGACGCATAAGCCATGAGCTACTAATGCAGTCTTTATTTTCTGGAGATCTAAGACTTAGTGCTTCACTGGAAGATGTTAGGAAAATGACTTTTCTAGATCTAACCAGCAGCTTTTTCTGACTTGGCCAAGCAGTGCTGCATCTGAATAACAACTTGGGGCAAGCCTGCTGTGACTGACATCTTGATCCCCAGAAGATGGCACGGAGTGTTAAAGAGGGAGGATAGTTTTATTTCATCATATGCTTTATCTATTCAGGTCTTTAAGACATTTTTACAACTGGGCTTGAGAATATTTCAGATGTTTAAACTATGCATTTTGGTCCAGTTGGGGTATGTTGCAGCTCTGTGAGTGCTGAATGGGGAGAAGACATGGTAGCATCTTCAGTGACTGCCATGCATCCTCTTATCTTTTGTGAATGGATTTGATGTTGCTTATCCATAGTGAACAAGTTGAAGATGATATTAAAGTACTGGAAAAAAGTAGTTGTTCCAATTTCAGAATTTGCCAAATAAAGTTGGGAGAAAAAAAAAGCCTCAGTGAGCATAAAATTATTAATAAACAAGACCAGAAAAATGATGTTATTTTCTTTCATCCTAAAAAGCATTTTTTTGTTTGTGTGTCTCTTCTGGTTGATTGCAGACAGTTTCATACTTTAAAACGAGAATGCATCAGACAGAAGTAACTGACAATAAAGGTGGTGATTTTACACAAAATGTGTAGCTGTGCTGTGGTGCTGTGGAATGCTGTGGATGCTAAAATTACATAAAGATTCAAAGAGCAAGGGGACAGGTTCACAACAGATATGTCAGCTGAGGGCTGCTATGTACAAAATGACAATTTCTGGCTGAGAAGGTGAGCAGGCTGAAAATTGCTGGAGCTTGAGAGAGTATTTCTGGGAAGTATCATTATGGGCTTGTTTTGTTCTAGTCCTGATTTCAAGTCATCCCTTATTGACTTCTTTTGGAGAAAAGATGCTTGGGTAAGTGGGTTTTTAGCCTCATATGCTAGAGTCGTTTAGATATGAAGTGGTTTTGCTAGTTCTTATTTCATGTTTTTAAAATTAAAAATAGAAAAAATAATTTGAATATCTTGTTGGAATGTCATTCTGTTAAAGTTTCTTTGTGTTTATTTATATCTAACCGTAAATTGACAGAGAGCACACTTAACTGCTAGTTTTTGCTGTCTTTTCTTATGTTCTAGTTTAAGGTGTACACTTGAACAAAATTTATGTAATTACTTAATCAGATGCTTAGTTTAAAATCTCATCACTGCATCACAGTATGTTGAAGAATGTCTCTGGTTTGTTAGGAATGTTTTCATTTATGTCTCAGATATTAAATGTTTCACTGGTGATGTCAATTGTTTGACAAAGATCTGCCTTTATACGTATACTGTACTTTTGTGGATGCCCCTCTATTACTTGCTTTATATTTTTTGAAAAAAATATCCCTGCATTAGTTTTCCGTATGAAAAATGGAGACTTTATTATAAAAGAAGTTGTATGAAGAAACTAATTCCTATCCTTGAAGCATTAGGTTTTGTGAAGTGTTTCACAGAAGAAGGATGGTGGATAAGTGGTCCATGTAACTGACTGAATTAAATTTAGTAATTAGAAGTGGCAAGTGTGAAAACTGCTGCAGCCAGTAAGGTAAAATCTACTCTACTGACACTTGATTACATGAGGAGTTGTATAAGTTTTGTGACTTTTCATTTTATATGTGTCCTTAGGTCAGTGAGTATTAGCACTGTGAGAGGCTGCTGCAGCATATATTGGAAAAAAGCCTTCAGAGAAACCAGTTGTTTCTCTTGATTCATTGGTATGGAGGGTAAGAGCTACTTTTTGGATTGCAGGAATGGTTGACCCAGGCAGCAAAAATAGAAGATTACTGTTGTTCAGGCTAAAGTTCTGGTTAGAATGAATGGCCCCATCTTTAAAGCAGTCATGCTTAATAGAAATAGGGTGACTGGAGCATTTCTTATGAGGGCAAACTGAGGGAATTTTTCGGCCTTCAGAAGAGATGGCTGAGAGGGGACCTCATCCATGTTTATCAGTATCTGAAGGGAGGGTGCAAAGGGGATGGAGCCCAGGCTGAGCTGGGTGGTACCAAGCAGTCACAGGAGAGGCAATAGGCAGAACCTGATGCACAGGAAGTTCCACCTGAATATGAGGAAGAACTTCCTTACTGTGCAGGTGACTGAGCACTGGAACACGTTGCCCAGGGAGGCTGGGGAGTCTCCCTCACTGGAGATATTCAGGATCTGTCTGGACATAATCCTGTGCCGTGTGCTCTGGGATGGCCCTACTTGTGCAGGGAGGTTGATCTGTGTTACTCACCTACATGAGGAAACTCAAGCCAACGTATTTTGCATGTAAATAGCTAAAGTTCTGGCACAGAGTTCTCACTAGCCATTTGTGCACCTCCGCGTGTTCTAACTGCAAAGTAAAAGTGTAACACAGTAATACTAACACAGATCCAGCTTTTGGGTATTTTAGATCTATGGCCTTCTAGCCTGAGGGAAGAACAACTGTTCTGCCATCCTCTAGCCTTGAAAAAGTAGAAATGGTAGTTGCCTTAATCTTTATTGGACTTTTCTTCACCGAAGTTCTTGAGCATACACTGCTCACCTAATTTGGCAACAGATTACTTCATGCTGACGCTGGCTGAGTGTTTGCTTTGCAGGGCTTTCTAGTAATCACATCTACATCATAGCTAGGAGTTTAGTGTTTACCTTACAGGGAATAATAGCATATTGAAAATCAATCTGGGCAGCTGAATCTAGCACGTAGAATAATTTTTTTTTCTCTCCCTGAAAGTAATCCCCTTCTAAATGCATTAAATGCCTATTTGTGTTAGCATTGTGGATGGTGAAAAACAGATTTGTATTAAATTTATCTACCTTTGTGATTTTGTGAATATTATAACATTTTCCTCACCACACCTCCAAAATCAAGACTTCCAGCTTTGTAGTGTTCTCTCATATAGTACTTGCTCCTTTTCATTCTTTTAGTTAGCCAATTCTACACTTTTTAGATCAAGACTTTATGCAGTGCTTGAGATGTGGATTTACCAGGCGTTTATAGAGCAGTAAAAGGAGGTTGTTCACCTGTAAGTGAAGAATTATGTGCCAGCTTCCACATGAAATAGCTGTCTCTGCCACTTCTCTATCCTTTTTCCAGGTTATTGATTAAGAACTTGAATAAGGCTGGTCCCAGATGTGCCCCCTGCTTACCTGTTTCCATCTTGGAGAGTGGTTGTTACCCATGATATTTGTTTCCTATCCAAGAAGCATCTTTTATTCCTATACATTTGGATAAGAGTTTCTGTATAATATTGAATACAGAACCTTGTCCAAAACTTCTGGAACATTCAAATGCATTAGTGTCCAGTGGATCTACTTCACCATGTGCCTGCTGACATTGTTACAGAACCTGTAGCAGTTTGTGAAGTCAGTTTGGTTTTACAGACTCTGCTGATATTCCCAGTGTACGCTGAGTATGTGCTCAATGATTTTATTCATCAGCATAAACTCATTCTCCTGTCTTGCTCAGGGTGGCAGTCAGACCTACACCGTTCTTAGTAACTGTGGAGTGGAAAGACGCTGCTGCTAAGAATGTTAGTGCCTCTTAAACCTGAACTATTCCCTCCAGCCAAACAAATGAGACTGCAAATAAAGCATGCACATAAGACTTCATGTCTTTTCACAGATTGTTCTTCAGAAGTTCCATTCAGCCCAGCATGTGGTGGTAACTTGGTAGCTGTTTGCCCAGGTGTCTTAGGTGTGCCGTGGTTAAGATCCTTTCCCCCTCTCTTGCCTTCCTCCCTGTAGTGCTATTTCACATCTGTTCCATTGTTTCAGCCTCTGTGAAGGTGCACAAGGGAACTAAGTCACAAAGTTAGCCGCTTTACCATTTCACCTTTATCATCCACACAATGTTGCAGGACTGATCCCTTGCAACAATTTGAAACAATATAATATGGGAGAGCTCTAATTTCTTTACTTAAAAAAATAATCAGACTATCTGCTATTAATTTTGACTTTATACAGTACAAATAAAGACACCACATTTTGACAGCTATAGATGAATGCTGACACATCTGTGTTTTACAGTAAATTACAGTAACTATTGTAGTCAGTGTGCTCATTGGTGTTTTATTTCTTACAGACAAGAGAGTTTGATGTGGATAACCTGAGCAAGCCAGAACTGCGAATGCTTTTGAGTGTAATGGAAGGAGAACTAGAAGCACGAGACCTTGTGATCGAAGCCTTGCGGGTAAGTTACTCGGTTATGGTGATTTACTTTTAGGCTTTTTTTGAAATTCTCTTTTGCCACTTCCTTTATACTGTACATAGAATATTGTTAGTGGAGGAGTAAATTGTGATTTTTAAAGTTTTGGTTTACTATATCTCAGTAATCACAAAATATGTTCTTGTTTAGTTGTAGCCATTTGGTAATTCTATGTAATTTTGGTCTAAAACACCAACAAAAATTCAAACAAATAAGTGAAAAACCTGTGATATTGCTTGCTCTTTAAATTATTTTGTATTCTAAAGTCTGTTATTTGTGAAAGGAAGGAATAACTTCAAAGAAAAATTCAGTCCATTTGTCATTTGTTCTGATGGGCTATATTCAATCATACACTCTAATAAGTGCTTTCATTTTCAGAGATGGAAGTAGGGACAAAATTCAGATGATCATATCCAGTCAGGGAAATATTTCTGTGGCTTTTTTGTTTATTTGCCTTTTTTTAATATAAGGTGAAATACAAGATACATGCTCTTAACAGCACTTGCAGGTATTTGGTTAGATTTTTACTGTTAGGCACATGTGAAGGTTTGTTTTCTGCTTCAGAAGATTGCGGTCTGAAAGGCAGCTTAGTTTATTGGAAATGTACAAACATAACTACTTTAATTAAGATATTATTTTTAAATGACCATATTGATTTTAATGTTGATCTAGAACAAAATAAAATTTAACAGAGCTGCCAAAGAGACTGCAGGTTTGGGTGAAAAACAGTATTCTACGTTTTAAAAATATTTATAACTTCATAGTTGAATAAGGGGAAATTGTACTCTTCAAGATATTGAAAATATTGTAAAGCAAAACCTTAATGTAATAAAATATATCTAGTGCTAATTTTTAGTAGTGTGTATAATGATTATCAAGTAGTGTGGGAACATTTTCCACTTGAAATGTCACAGTAACAATTGTAAATGCATTTTTATTCAGTTTTAAGTTGTTTTGTGATGTCTTCAGATCACCTGTTGCAAATAGAGCTTTAAAGTAGCTGTCATTGATGTACATGAATTAATAACTGAGGGCTTTATAGGTATAAATCTCTCTTGTAAAGTGTAATTATCATTTTGTAATGACAATAAGACACTAGGAGCAATATTTTTCTGGAGTATTACTGCACTTTGAAGTTATTTTGTGTTTGGCCGTCAGTTATATGCCTATGTTGAAATGTACTACCTTTTCGTCTGAGATAGGGAGGGAAGATAAGTTTAGTTAGTAAAATGTTGATTTTTATTAAAGTAAGGGAATTTGTGCCACATGAAAAATTAAAAAGAATCAAACCCAGTGTCATGTATAACAATTAACGCTTTTTATTGTGCCTTTTATTCATCATGTGCTGTAGAGTTTCCATTGGATTTAAAAAAAATTTTAGATACCCTGAAGATCACTTTTGAAACAAAAGCAAAATTTCAAGAAGAAAGTTCTAAGAAATATGCAGATGTCATCTGTTTACTTCCACATTTCCACAATACACTTTTGTTCCTTTATAATATGCACAACTGATTCCTGTGTGAAATGGTTACAGTAATTATCATTCAGGGTAGTTTAAATTGCTGGACAAGTTCGGCCCTTTGAAAACCCACATTCTTGGAAAAGTAAACCTTCATGATGCTAAGAATCAGATTTCCAGGTTTATTCTCCAAGTCATAAGTTCATTTACTGTGGAGAAGAGCATCAGGATTCACCTCAAAGGATCATTGTGTAAATCTTTCTCATTAGCACTCTGATTTTGTATAACCACTACACCAAGTGACTAACGTGATTTCTCTTTTTTTGAATCTGTAATTTCTGTATTTTAGTAGCTTTATGATCATGGTTGTGCTGCAATTAAAATTAGATTCAGATTAACATTTCAATCATTAAAATTATTCCATTAATGAGAAATTCCTTGCTGATTAATTGCTATTGCGTATCCATATAGTTAAAGATGGAGGGAGACTTAACTATAGCTGCTGCCTCCATCTGTCTCAATTATCCAAATAAACTGTCTGCCTGTAATAAGGGGATAATTTATTCCTAATGTGCAGGTAATATGACCATATAATCAAAGCACAAGCCTGGCCTCCCACAACTGTGACCTCAGATACAGCCTTCATTTGTTGGGGTTTTTTTTCCAGAAGAAAAATGGTTGCTGTGGCTGTTTATTTTCTAGAGGATTCTCTTGAAGTGCATTGACCCTTATATGAGGAATTGATGTGGTAGTAATAGCTATCAATAATAGATTTGTAAATACCAAATACTGCTTTTTGTGGTAATTGTCTCATAAAGTTAAATCATTTGTAGGTTATTTTTCATCTAAAATTTTTAAGCCCCATTCAGTTGGGATTTCTGTTTATTGTAAAAATATGGTTTTTTTCTTATGTAGATTTCATTAGGTGGTAAATGGTAAATTGAAAATGTATGCTTGTTTCTATGGTATACATTATTTAATGTGAACAAAAAAAAGGCAAATTCTTACCATACTAGATTTTTAATATACCACATTGCGTGGATTTAGAACAATCTTATTTGGTTGTAAAGAAAAATCACTAGTGAATTAAAAAAAAAATCTAAAAGAACTGCCAGTACCAACAGTGGATATATTTTTGGTTAATTAAAATTGACTACAGAATCAGTGAGCTTTTTTTCTGAGCTTAAGTGAGCTCCAAATCAACAGATTCTGTGTATGTGCTGGCTGAGTCAGGAAGACAATATGTGAATGGCAACATGAACTTGGTTATAGGTGTTTCTTCAGTGTTGGAAAGCCCTACTATATTTAATTTTTACTGTAACTTCCTAAGACATGAAAGCTTATTTTCTATGTATGTGCTGGTACTGACATCTGTTTAATCTTTCACCCAGTTTCTGTAAAATCTGACAAAATGCTAAACATTTCAAAAATAGGTAGTGCCATAAAACCAGGCAGCTGAGTAGGAAAATTCATACCATTGCTGGGGCCTTAGTTGAAGGGAAGGCAGAGATTTTTGCTGTCCTTTATTGAGCACCGTATAGGAATTGTAGAGTACAGAGCTGAGGAAAGTCAGACTTTGCTAATTTAACTGCTCAGAGAATTTGAGTTAGATTATCTAAATTTATAAAAAGATCATAAGAAAAAAGTCACTGCTGTAGAAGGTAGTTCTGGCTGAATTTTATCTCCCTGAATCTAAGCATTTTGACAGGTGTGCAGCTTAATCAATGGAGCTACAAATAAATCATAGTTTCTGTATTGTGTCCAAGTAGAAATCCATGTAAGATAATTTGTGACTTGCCCTAGAAGAAGTATATGAGTTCTTGAAGAATTTTGTAATGAAGGTAGGAATATTAATGTAATGAAATAGGTAGGTCAAAAGACAGAAATTAAAGCATCCTGTAACAATGCTTCATACTCACATTCAAGTTTAGTGACCCATTCTATTAGCTTTATTTAAAATTCCTGCAGTCTAAAAATGCAAGATTTAAAAATAAGGATAAACAGCTTTTAAGAGATTATAGTGATTATTGTGTAGATTAGCACAATGTTTCTTTGACATAGCTAATGCATAGTATGTTGAATCAGTTTTCAGGTTCCAGCTCTCCTGTTAATCATTTTAGAATTACTGGGATATCAGTATTCAATTGCATGAGAAATTCAGTATTTAAACACAAGTCTTCCCAACGGGAGGATCACAGAAAGCTCACTTGTTTTAGAATGATGAGATTTTTTTCAGAAATTATGGGTAGTTTATAAGTATTGGAGTTCATCATGATAAAGGCCATTTTTTACATATCTGTTATAAGTGTGTGTGAATGAATGGCTTGAGTGAACCTACCTTAGCATTCTGATTAAGAACATGCTATTGAAGAAACTGTCCCCTTTGTCTCCACCTAACTTTGCTTTGATCAGCCTCACAGACTACTCTTGGACTGTGTCAGCTGAACTGACAGCAGCTAGTCCTAAGTAAGACTTCTTTTTTCTTCCAAAAAGCAGGACCACAGGCACATAGAGTCTTGTTTCTTCATGGAGTCTTTTTCTTCCCAAAGGGTGGATTGCATTTTTTGCTTAAGCTAGTTTCCTTTCAAGTCCTGAGCTGCACATTGTGGAAGGCTTTCATTGGTAAACTTGTCTTTAAATTTTGACCCACAATGATTAAACATTGAACGGTATAGTTTTATTTTAATCTCATTGAAAACATGAACTTTTTTGATGATAACTGGCAAAAGTAGGTATATTTCTATATCACTTCTGCAATTCAGTAGGTATATGTATAGATCAAACAATATTTAAGACACCCTGAGTTTATCATACTTTATCATAAGAGTATACTGTATAATTATGTTAGATTTTTGGTGGGTAATTGGGAATGATACTGGAATTTCTTTGAAAAATGTGTGGCCATTCATGCTCAGCTGCATTTTCAGTAATGCATAGGCTCTTCCTTGGGAAAAAAAAAATTGCAAGGAGAGCTGTAGATACTTGCAAGCTGTATTTGCCTACTTTGACTTGTCTGCTCATCAGAGAGTCCCGTCTAGCTAAAGGGCTTTCTTCAGTTGGCCAAGACAGACTTTTGCCTACTGTAGGCTGAAATTTTGGGTTAAAAAAATTGGACTTATCAGTTAGAGTTTCCATATCCTTTTAATGTTATTTGTTGTCTTTTGCATCTTGTCATGGAGTGATACTTGGTTTTGTGTGTACACTGAAAGTTAAACATTAAAATAGAGTTATTACCAACACAATAACTGTCAATTGTGAATGAATAAAGTTTTTTATCCTGAACTACTGCACAAAGTCAGCAAGAATTGTACTATAAGACTTAGGACTTCTAGAATGCATTTTGGGGTTAGAAGGGAAGAAATCTGGGAGATAGCAGGAAAAATGGAATGAATCCTTGTAATTTAGTTGCTCTCGGATTAACTGATAGGGAGAAAAATTACACATATATTAAGTGTAGTCTGTCAAAGGGAGCTACAAATACTATCAATTGTAGACCCTTATCTGCAGTAATTGTTCTAAGCTGGGAATCTAAAATGTGAATTTGAATTTCTCCTATGTGTATGAATCTTGTGAATCCAGGATGGAATAACAGCACACAGAAGATGGCTTGGAGGTTTCTGGCAGCCAGTAAGGCAGCCTGTTTTGTAGACAGGTGTCTTGGAAAAATAGTAACTCTGTAGAAGGAGGAGCAGAAGACTTTAAACTATCTGTAACAGAAGGTTATTGTTGTAGACAGTGTGATGGCAGTTGTTGGTCTTGGTGGCAGAAGTGAACCATGAAATAGAAGTCAGATAATGCCTTATTTGCACTGTCATTTTTGCATATTGTAATTTCTTTGCATAAAATTAAATTGCAATAAATATTTAAGAGCTAATAATCTGCAAATTGTTCTTGCTTATATCTGCATATTATGTCTTTCTTTATCTGTTAACTACTTTTGATTTATTGAACTTGATGATGATTGTGTATCCATTTCCTCTTCTCTTAAATATAGTTTGTCTTTACCTGTCCAATGTGTCTGGTTATTCCTAGAATTTTTACTTTCCTAATAAGAGTTTTGTGTACTTTTCTAGATGGGTCAGTCAAAAACTAGTATTTCACTATTGCAAGCTATTTAAAATTGATTTCAAGGAAATTATGAAATAGAGATAAACCTCAGATAAGTTATTGGATGAAATTATTTTTTATAGTATTTAGTTTGAAACTGTTTATACATCTGTTCATTTCAAGTTTTAGAGTAATGAAGCATGCTCTTTGAACCTAATTGAAAAAGCATTGTTTATTACAGTCCTAATGTTCAGATTTTGATTTGCCCGTTTGATCCTAGTTTGTATATTCTATTAGTTTATATTGTGTTATATTTACTTACATTCATTTTTTTGTATTAGTAATTGAGTAAGTGTACACTTCATTATGAATGGAATCAAGTCTCCCTTTTTCCAAAAGATGTTGGCCTTGTGGCAGCAGCAATCCCTGGACTAAGTAACTTTGATAATCTGAGTTATCCTGCTATTTTGACATATATAAAGGCCGCTTCTAGAATTTAATGACAAAATAAGTTTTCAGTCATGTTAAATCGCTTCTCGTGGTAGTTATTTTCTGTTTACCAAAGAGGGACATTAAGCTTTTCCTAAACCATCTTAAGTCAGTCCTGTGTCTGTGTTGCTTCACTACTCAGGTGAATACCTTTATTCCAGGCTCTCCTAAAGCTGGAGAACACAAGTATGAAACTATGAGCCTTGTTTTCTAGTGTGAAAACTCTATGGCCTTGCATCGCAGACAGCCTTTTCACTCTTCATTCCAGCAGTGACTGTTAAATTGATCGTAATCTCCTTTTGTTTTTAACATAAGATCTGAATAGCTTTATTGCTGGTAGGAATGAGCCTACCACCTGAAAGTATTCTGCTGATTTTTTATTTGGATAATTGTTTTGCTTTTCCCACTTGATTTCTCCTACCCTTGTTTGATCTTTCTGCATAATCCAACATAACTAGTGGGTAGAGATAGATGCACACATTATTTGAAATAATAATAATAAAATATTACAACATCATGTTAATCTGTTTCTCCATTTCTGTGATCTTTGTGAATTATACAAATGTGACTTACCTGAAATGTTTTATATGTTTCCCATCATTACAACATTGCTGATACTGAGAAATGTAACTGGGTCATCTATGTTACATTACCTGAAATTTTCCATTTCTTAGTTCAGGGAACAGATTTTCCCTATGCCAATAAATGGTACAGGTAATTTCACTGATAGCAACGCTTAAGTGCAACTGAGTACATAACTTTTTTTCCTTGTATGTCTCTTCATCTTAGCGTTGCTGAAGAAGATAGGTATAAGGTTTGTTCTTGGTTCTTAAAAAAAAAATGGTAGTCATCTGTAAAAAATAATTGTGAATAAGATCAGAGATTTGGTTACAGTCCTTTTCAACACCTTTGAAAATACACAGCTTTGATTACTTCTGTTGTGCTTGGGTGTATATGTTCCCAGACATTTCTCCTTCCCACTCCATTTTGTTGCTGTTCTGGCTGGTGGACAGGTCCTTTCACCTGCTGCTGCCACAAAGAGAGGCATAGGTTTTAGGGGCTCTGGCAGTGCAGTAAAATACTCACCACAAGGTCGCTTAATACAGACAGAGGTCCATTTTTATTAATAAATGAAAAATTTGAGAAAGTAGAGCAACAGTGATTATGGTGAATTAGCACTGAGGTAGCAAAGTAAAATTTTAGCTACATATTGTGGAGATATAAGCTCTTATGTGGAAATTTTAAAACTGCTAACTGTAATGCTAGTTCTAGCTGAAAAATTGCTTTGAAGTTTTAACAAACAGCATAAAATCCAAAATGTAAAATCCAGTGGTGTTTACTTTAAAATGTGCCTTACTATCAATCAAAATAATTTAGTAAAATGTGTTTACTCATTCATCTTCTTTGCTAGGGGTAGTATCAATAATTAAATTCTTCTTGGAGGTAATACATATTGCTCTCAAAATTTACTTTCCAGTGATTATTAAAAATAATTTTAAAACATTGAATTCTCACAATCTACCTAAAATAAATCTATAATGTGAATAGAAGGGGCTACTGCAGTTGAAAAGGATTTGAACAATGATCATCTAGTCCAGCTGCCTGACCCACTTCAGTGCTGACCAAACAACAGAGTGTGCTTTCAAGATCATTTTCCAAATGCCTCTCAAACACTGGGCTTGGGGCATTGATCACCTCTATAGGAAGCCTGTTCCAGTGCTTAACCACCATCTTAGTAAAAAAATGATTCCTGATGTCCAGTCTGAACCTCTCCTGGTGCAACTTTGAACCATTCCTGTGTATCCTCTAACTGGATCTCAGGGAGAGAGAGTAGCCGCTCCCTCTCCCGTTCCCATCCTGAGGAAGCTGTACAGAGCAACGGGGTCACTCCTTTTCTCCAGATGTGATAAGCTCTGAGTCCTTGCCCCAACTCACAGGATATTTCCTTTGAGCCCTTTCACCAGCTTTGTTGCCCTCCTCTGGATGCATTCACTCACCTCCACATCCTTCTCAAACTGTGGAGCCCAGAACTGCACACAGCACTCCCAGTGCGGCTGCTCCAGAGCTAAATAGGGTGGGATAATCACCCCTTTTGCCCAGCTGGTGCTGATGCTGTGTTTGATCACCCCAGGATGGGGTTTGCCCTCTTGGCTGCCCGGGCACACACAGCTGACTCACGTTGATCCTGCTGGCAGCAGCCCCCTCAGATCCCTCTCTGCAGGGCTGCTCCTGTCCTCGGGAGTCAACAGCATTTCCCAATTTCATATCATCAGCAGCTTTGCTAATGGTGCATTTGACTCCTGCATCCAGATCATTGCTGAATGAATGTGTGGAAGAGAACTGTCCCCAGGACTGAGCCCTGAGGAGCACTGCTAATGGCAGTCACCAGCCAGATGTACTGGCTGATATACATCTGCATCACTGCAAGCCTTCAGCCAGTTCTTCACCCAACACACTCTGAACCTACTCATTCCATAGAGTTCTGGAGAACTTGTCCAGAGGGATGCTATGAGGGACAGTCCCAAAAGCCTTACTAAATCTAGGAAAACTACATCCACTGCCTTCCCTTCATCCATGAGGTGGTTGACTCTGCACAGAAGGATATGGAACTAGCTAACAACCCTTTCCCTTTGAGAAGCCATGATGACTCTGCCTGATGATGGCATTGTAAATACATAACTTGCATACTTTTTAATTAAAGTATGTAAAGCTTGGTAATAGTTTAATTGCTGTGCAGTAATCTGGGATGGTATCTTCACTGAGATTTTGATAGCTTGAAAATATAAACATCTCAATACTCAAACAGAAAGACAGATTGATTTGGTAAAAGTTTTAGTGTTATGTCTTTGGCATGTTTTGTTACTGAAGAAGCTTTGTTTTTAACTGCTAAGCATGAAGGTTAAAGTGCTCTATTTTTGTTAGAGATGAAGTCAGATTTCCTTTAACACTTCAGAAGAATTTCTGACAGATTTCCATGCAAAGAATTATGAATTGATTTGCATGAATTTCAGCTATAAATTTGAACATGTAAAAAAAGTCTAGATGACAAATGGTTATTTAAAGTAACCAGAGAGCTCAAGTCTCTTCTATCAGCTGACACTCATTACCAGTATGAAAATCTGTATTATTTTCAGAAATAAATGTCTGGGCGGTTAGATAATCAGAGCATCAAACAGTGATATTTCCTGACAAAATATTGGCCTATAATTTTCAAATGTTTAAGTACCAAACAAAGCTGTCATAAAATAGGTCTAGTGTAATCTTTATATGGAATATCTACATGGCTCTTCTCAATCAAAACCACATGTTGTTTCATTACTTGAACTTTTTCCTCATTTAGAAATTTAGTGCAAGGCCTGAATTTCACCTTTTACATTGTGTAAAGGATAGGAAGAATATTTTATATTCACTGCACTGGGTTTTTTCTTGTTAGTAACTGATCTTAGCCTTTTAATATGGCATTTTCCTTTTAAAATCTGCAACCTCAAAATAGTGAGTTTATAGTACTCTAAGGAAGAAAATTAATAATGAAGAATTGGAAGCATATGTCTGTCTGTCCTGTATTACTTTTCCTTTCATGGAGGTTTTTGTCAAGTAACAGGGAGAAAAAAAAAGGAGGTTGTGCTACTTATCAATTTTCTGGTAATAATAATCTGATGCCATTGGATGATACTCTCCTTTTATGGAGTTAGACCCCTGAGAAAATTCAGGCTTGATCATTACCTTGGTTGTAAAATTCTACGTCAGTACTTGTCAGGATTGTTTAAATGTTGCTTAAATGTTTGTCCTTCTGTACACAGAGATCTGAATTAATTGTTTGGCACTTTGTGCTTTTATCAAGTATGCTTTTTAAAGCTAAAAAAAGAGAATTATACAGCTTTTTGCAAAGAACTACAGTATTTGGATACTTGCATGAAATAGAAAATCTAAGGATACTGTGAATAGCCTTGTAAAACAACACACAGTCTTTTACTCAGAGCTGTCTTTTTACCTTGAAAAATGTTTTTTAAAAGCTTGGATTTAAAGCTATGTGATTCTGTGAGACAGGGATACTTTGCAAATTATAATTTTTTTTTAAGTTTTGTGTGTTGTTTTAAATGAGAGAATAATGCACCTTTTGGATATTAGTATCATGCTTGGGATAACTTTTAAAGGAAAACTTTACATCTCATGCAGTTTACTGTAATGTAACAAATTTCATTTATGTGTTTACATGCTTTATGACTGTTATGAGATAGTTCTCCAAGATAGGTTTGAATGCTTTTTATGAGTTTGTGTGTCTCACATTAAAAATTACTGAGTATGTTTTCTTTTTTTATTAGTACCTCTACCAAATGACTTGACTTCTTTCATGGTCCTGCTCAGTCATCCATAAAGAGCATGTTTTTATAGTACAGAACAAATATGTAGGTCTGTTAGAGCATAATCAGCCTGCGTGCTGGTTTTGTTTAACTTGCTGATTGTATACTCCAGTTTCTCAATTCTACTGTTTTCACTCTTTTTAAACTAGTGGCCTGTTATGATTGTCAGTTTTGTCCAGGCAATTTCCATTTTTCCATTCTTAAAATGGACAGACAAGTTTTTTATCTAATCATACTTGATATTTAACATGGAAACAAACACTTTGAATGTATTGGTAAAGTATTTTTCATATAGTATGGAGTTCATTAAAATTTAACTCCCTTGTAGATTTTCCGTGAGTATGCACCGTCACTGTGCTGAAGAAAGGAATTTAGACTGCAGTTAAAATTGTAAGGAGAAGTTGAGCATCACATGTTCATTGACAGGAATCATGCTGCAAGATAGTATTTCATCAGCCACTGATGTTTACATTTCCATTTTTATTTTTTCCTATACGACTTTATATGGAAGTAGCATCTTACAGTACTTAGAAAACATTCATTTACATCTGCATTAAAAAAAGGCAACTAAAAAAACCTAACAAAGCCCGCAAACTAAACTGTGTATGAAAATTGCTAGCATTCTTTAAAGACTCATTCTTAACTCATCATAGAAAGGCATGATATCCTCCAGTCTGATATTTTACAGGTGTATGTGAAAGTACTGCTTATATTGTGAGTATATACTCCTTGATAATTCTCTTTTGCTTAATTGAATAGCTCCAAAAAATCACTTATAGAAACTATATCATTTCACTGAAGAAGATTTATAAACATGCTCTCTTTCAGACATCTTCCTCTTTTAAAAAAATCAATTACCCTTTTAGTTTTATTTAGAATGAAGGGCTCACCCTCATCTTTAACATAATATATAAAATAAGCTTTTACTGCCTCCTCTTCTGTAGTGGTTAGTTTTAGAAAACTTTTTACCACTCCCTAATTCATATGTCAAGAGAAAATATTAATATGAACCTGTCAACATCTGTTGAAACAATTATCGTAAATGTAGAAAAGGAAATTAATCAGAACAACAAATGCTCTTGAAAGGAAGGAAATTTTGTTTAAGGGTTCTGGGGCAGCTTTAATTCAGTTCCGTTGTTCCCCAGCAGTGTAGGACATGCAGTTCTATTTTTGATGATTATCATCACTTGCTGCATAGAATATTTGGACCCACTGAGCTCTCTTAACTTGGCAGATAAATGAAGAGGAAATTCTGAGATACATAGAGGGAAAAATACTGTATTAACCTTAAAAGCTCTATTGCTTATGTGAATTATGTTGCTAATTATGAAAGCTTGTTTCAATGAATGTATGCAACTAATATCAACATAAATTATTAAGGATATAAAACTAATGTAGCCTATGTGATTATTTTTTTTTGTTTTCATTATTTGGCTTATTTCTTATATCCATTAATTGATCATATTTCTTTTTCCTAGCTTTATGCTTTGAGCTGTAAGTCCGCAGTAATAGGTATACTGTTTGAAGCCTCCTTGACCCCTTGCATTCTTGTTTCAATAACAGGTGGAAAAAGTCTAATTAGACTTCATAGTTCTCCATTTGGTTACTAAAAATAAATTTTTGTTTTCTTCTGAAGTGGAATGCGAGAAACAAATAGTTACAAACCAGTTCTTATACTGCATTTGCAGCTTTACCCACAGGCCAGTTTCGTTTTGTTCTCTCCCTGCGCACCCCACTGCCCATCTTCATTTGCCAGTCAATAAATGGCGTCAGTGACTGCAAAAAGGTCAGGTTAAGAAGTGAAAATTTCCATGAGCTAGCTTGCAGATAACTTGAGGTAACTTGAAAAAGGTTCGTGCAGGATGAATGAGGTGTCCTGCTGTATGTAGTAGGAGACAGGCATAAAAGAAGCAGTTTATCTTAACAGCCCGATCCTTCAGATTCTTGTTGGCTACAGACCTCGGAGAGAAAACTTTAGAATAAACCTTCCTCTTGTGTTGTATAGCTGCATAATCCCTAGGGATTTTTTAGTACTGATTTTTTATTTTTGAAAATATCCCAGACTTAAAGTTCTGTTTGACAGGTCATAAAACATACTGTCTTGATCCAAAGCAAGATGTAAGACTTGTTCTATCAATATTTGATTTTTTTCCCTTCCTCTGAGAACTCATTGTTGTTATTTGTTACTTGACAAGATTACCAGCTAAAATAAATAAAAAAATACATGACAGTCCTAGAAGAAATCACTAATTTTGTAGTAATGTAAGTGTAAAGGCACATGGAGAGATTGTTCAGTCCTATCTTCTTAAAGCAGGAGTAAGGTCAAACATAGATTGAGTTGCAGTTGGCGTTATCCAACCTGTTTTGGGAAATCTTCCAATGATAGAAGTTACCTGTTTTCCTTGGGCAACATGTTCTGGTGTTTAGCTGCTCTCAGTGAAAATAATTTGTGTCCAACTCAAATTTCCCACATTAGATTGGGGGACAAGCAATACTTGTTCTGTCAGCCTGCAGACCTCAAGCACCTTTCTCCCTGATTGTCTCTGTTTCACGCAGAAAAGTCCTCCTTCTACTAAGCTCTTCCTTGAAGAGAAACTGTGTTGTGCCTTTCGATCATTTTTGAAATGATCAAAATGAAAACATTGAAGATATTTTTCAGATCTATTTTTTTGGTAGTCTATCCTTGATCTAACATAATGTTACAGATCAGCCATAAAAAAACTTTGAAGTTTATTTTTTTTTAAGTAGTAGCTTTATTTTAGTCGCCTTGTTTAATGTTTCAGATCTTGTGTAAAGATTTAAGTTAATCTTTTGCTCTATTGCCGTGGTTAATTTCATGCATTAACTGTTAAAAGGGTTTTTGTCTTTGGTTTTATATATTTTGTTTTGATTTGTTTTGTGTGCCTACTGTGACTTTACATTAGCAGTTACCTGTTGGAGGGTTTACCTCAAATCTTAAGTCATGATTTTGCATACCACTGATATAGGCTGGAAAACATATAATTTCCCATGAACTTCTTATCATACTTCTAAATACTTCCAGTCTCAGTCCTTCCATTAAAAGCTTCATTGCTGAGCAAATGAATATGTTCAGAAAACTGAACCTCATGGTTTATAAATTCATATAGCACCTTTCACAATACAGTAATAGTAGTAGTACAGTAGTAGTCAGTCCTGATGACATTCTATAGCTGGTACATATTCTGTTTTTGAAATTGTTGTGTTTGAAAGTTAATTCAGTTAATTATTCAAAAATAAATAGTTTGAATTTTATTTTCTCTATATAGTGCTGTGCAATTGAAGTTATATATGAGACACTGTTAATGCTGCTTTAACACAACCACCAAATTGCACAGACACTTTTTTAAAGGAGTATGATTTTAGACTGTATATTCCACAGGTAATGACTTTCCTGAAAAACAGATACTGTGATGTTGCTACTAACTCCTATGACTTGAAATTCAGTGAAGAAAGGCAATATAAGAGAAAAAAAATTTCTGATTCTAACATTTCTATTTCTCCCATCTGATGTACTTTACTGATTTGCAAAGGGACAGAAGTATTATTTAGAGGCTAGAGGAATCCTGTAAAAATCCTCAAGCCTAGTTTTTCAAGGACTTTTTACAAAGTCTTTCTGTCACTTTGTGCCTAAGTTTTGGGAAAATACTCATCTCCCTGCTACCAAGTTTCTGCTTTGTATTTTATTTTAGTGCCTTCTTTTTAAATCATGTATTTTCATCCCATGAAATAATCCAATTATTGTATTTTATTTTATTTATAGTCCTTGTATAGAGACACAGAAGCATTTGTTTTAATAAACATTTCATTCTCCCTTGAGTTGGAAGCATCTTTAGATTACTTTGCTGTCTATAGTTTGAGAGTTGCCAGTCTGTTTTCCCCTGTGCTTCCCCTGAGGTTATGCAGTTACAGCTTCAGCCAGTCTGTCAGCCCAAACCGTGTGCGATTTGAGACCTATTGGTTTTTCCACAGTGTTTACCTTCCACATTTTCCTATAGCCACTTTAATTCTGGTTTTGATTTTCATTCAGATGGAGCTCATCTCTGCTATATCGTTTCATCCTTTTCTTGATTAATGAATCTGAACCCCGGTCATCTTGATATTTTGGCAGGTGCACACTGAGGCTTTTTGCCCTGCTCTGTTAATTGCTGTGCATGTTAGAAAACATTTCAAAGAATATATTCATACTACATGCATTTAGTATGTGCCAAGGGGACAGCTGGTCATGGGTCATAGAAAAAAAATGAACAATACACATTTCACTGGCTGGCAATCTCTTTCCATAAAGGCATAGGTTATGCCTTTGCCTCTAAGGTCAGTTAATCATCTTGGCTTTTTCTTTGGATTTAACAATGAGGGCTCTTGGTGGTCTTCTTTTTGGACTTACAGCAGACCTACTACATCTGTTTTTTCCTTTACTTTGACATCTCACTTTATATAAGCTAAGTGGCTTTTAAGTTGTTGATAATTTATATATGGACTGTGCATCCCTCTCTATTTAAATTCTTAACCTGCTTGGATTTATCATCTTGCTTGGCTGATTAGCAATGTAATCCATTTATGGTAAGGCTTTTGATTTTTGTGGTTTCCTTTCCATGAAGGTTGAATTCCTAAGCTACATACTGTCCTGTAGCTTCATCTTATAGAACCACAAATTAGAAATACAGTCCCTCCTCCTAGTCCTGTAATATTACCTTTGGACTAGCTTTTTTATTTTATAAGTTATAAATTAAGGGATTAAAATACTAGAATGATTAGACTAATTGGGGGTTACTTGCAAGGCACTTTACAAAAAATAACTAGGTTCTATCTATTATTTTTCTCTCTTCAACCAGTCACTACCTGACTTTGTAAGCTAAACTAGACTTTAGATCTGATCTCTGTCAGCTTTTTCTGAAGTTATGTTCCAAAGACCTGGTCTTTTTAATAAAGATTTTCTATTTATCCTATCACAATAAAAAACAAACTAGAAGTATTTCAAGTATCAGAATATGTAGGCACACTTGTTTCTTTTCCAGACAAATTCTCATTTATGAGAACATTTCAATTTTGTCGACAATATATAGAAAAAAGTTGAGCATTCACTAAGGTATGTAATTTGTAGTTAGTCTTTGAGGGGTTTTTCTAACATAGTTCTTATGTTGCTCTTTGTTTTCTTATGCCCTGAAATGTGTGTTATCATTCATGAACTTTTCATGTGTTAAAATTTTAACTTCAAGCTTCCCAAGTGATGTGCTAACCCATTGGGTAAGTATTTGGTCTCTTTCTCCTCTTTTGTATATCAGAACTGGTTTATTCTTCCTTTTTTTTTTTTCTTTTTTTTTTTTTTTGGCTTATTCTTTAAAAAAATTTGAACAAAGTTGCAGAGAAATGGTTTTTCCCTATTTTTGGATGATTTTTCTTTCTTGACAGTGTTTCTCTGCACTGTGGGTGTTTTTGTGATTTTTTGAGGCATTATTTTTCTTCTAGAGGTTGTAAATAAATACCTAAAGAAAATATTTTAAAACCTTAAATGATGTATATTGCTTTCCCTGTAGTGTAAGTTTCTTTATGTGTGGATGTACTTCAAAGAATGCATTTTATTTCTCTGGTTTTAGTTTGCTTTCTTTTTTTTCTGTTAGGCCCGGCGCAAAGAGGTTTTTATCCAGGAGCGATATGGAAGATTTAATCTGAGCGACCCATTTCTGGCTCTGCAGAGAGACTTTGAGGCAGGTGCTGGTGATAAAGAAAAGAAGCCAATATGCATGAACCCTCTGTCCATTTTAGAAGCTGTTATGGCTCACTGCAGGAAAATGCAAGAAAGAATGTCAGCTCAGTTGGCTGCTGCTGAAAACAGACAAAAGAAGGTATCCTGCTATTGACTTTTTCCTTTTCCCTCTGCTGATTTGTTCTTTCATGTTACATTTTTAATTTGCATCTTTGTCTTGAGTAACATTACAAGTGTTAAAATGTTGCCACTTAATTTTTGTATAGGGTGAGGTGCTGGTTTTCTGGTGATATTTTGTATGCACACTTCATTTGTTCTGTGATTTTAGCTCTATTTACAGAAAAAAATAGAACTGGAACAAGTGGATACAGTGGATATATAAGTAGATAGCTCAGTGTGGACTGAGCATCATCACAAGGTATTTTTAAACCAATACTGTTGAAGCCTTAAGAGCCTATTTTCATTCTAACCTGAATAAAATAAATAATTTATTTTATTTTTATATTCTGTGGCTCTATTTCATAAATCAGCAAAAATGTTTCATGCCTCTAAAAATACTTTTTTTGCATATTTAGAACATTTACTGTAAAAAGAAAATAATTTTGGAACAATTACATAGCAGAAAAAAGTGCCAGATTGAAGATAAAACAATGTCATTTTGAAAGTGAATGATTGGTTGGTGGCATGTTTTTCACCAGTATGTAAGCCATGCATTTCTTAAACATAGCTAAATATGAATATGTTGGGGAGTGGTTTCTGAGAGGAAAGAGATAAAACAGTCATATAAAGTACTAATCTAGACAAAATATTTTTGAATAAATAGAAAAAAAATGCTCATTCTCACTGCATGTAAGATGAATAGAATGTCTTCTACTGCTGTGATGCAGGTTTTTGGTGACAGTTTTACACTGACTTAAAAACCCCCAAACAACAAAGAGGCTAAAACAAATGGCATAAAATTGATTTTGGCAATGATTGCTTTTTGGGTAAAAACCTGCATGCAAAAGTGATGGAACTTGCTGGAAATACAGATTTAAATTAAACATTTAAACAGCAAACATTTTGTTGTTGCTTTAGCTCTGTTGTTTGGTTTAGTTTAAGCATCATTGCTCTGTTAAGACTTCAGGAAAACAGATTAAAAAAAGGATATCACTAGGTCTTCAGACAGTTCAACAAGTAGTGAACTATTATATGTACCTCACACTTGTTTCTGAGAACTCTTCAGTATTAATTTTCTTTCTCATAGGCTTTTTCAGTAAATATAAAAATAGAAAAGGGCAAGCAAGCTTACTTGTTCTGACTGAAAAAGGATATTGGGAGAAACCCTGACACATCTGCCAGGATAGTAGAATTAGTTTCTTGTTTCAGTGCATGGCCACAAGTCTCTTCTTGTACCTAAATTCTTCATTTATCTCTGGCTTTTATTATATGGACAAATACATGCACCTAAGATGGGCTTGCATGTTAAGAATATATCAATATATTAATATGTACATTGAAATTTTGTCCCTTTTTTGTCCTTTTGTTTACCAAAGTCTGTATCTGTTAGTACAGGAAAGGATGCTTTCATTTTTTGCTTCCTAGAGGAATATATGAGCTTTTTTTTCTTTAAATCTTAATTTTAAGTATTTGAAAACAAACTACATGGTGTTGAGCAGCTGTGTGCATGACTGTCTACTGAATTACACCTTCCTCTTCTAAGCTCCATCAGAAATGCTATTTGTACAAGACACTCTTAAACTCCTTGGGTTTGTGGCAGCAGATGATGTATCTCTCAAACATCTCCATGCATTCACAAACCTTTCATTCAGTGTTTTACCTTCCGTCCATTCCACATTTTTCTGTCTGTTCTTCATCTCTCAAATCCTTCTGTTGAAGAGAGTAATGAAGGTGTTTTGAGGGACTTCGAAAAATGTTCAACGAGGTAGGGTGACACAGTGTAAGGAAAAAAAACCAGCCTAGGCAAATGTAACCTAAATACAAGCCAGCTGGTGCCCCTCCCTCCAAGAGTGGTTCCTCCTTCCCTAAATGTGTGATGCCTCTACCTTTGTGTTTGGAATTGGTTCGCTGTCCCAATCTAAATAATGAAGTCTGTGTACAGCTGTGTTTATTTTCTCTGGGTATTACTGAACTTTAAACAGACTCAGAGTGAACTCTTATTCTGGGGGGGACTTGATATCTGTGAATATAATCACCTCAAAATTATTCTATGATTAAAATTTTCATTTGCTCACAAAAAGCAAGGTATAAAAATATACCAGCATGTAGAAAAATCCAGGAGGTGCACAAAGGACTGTAAGGCTTACCGTATACAAACGTCTCACTCTCAGATGTCATCTGCTTTGTGTTAAGTCTCCATTCTCTTCCATCTCTTTGAATGCTTTTCTTGGAGCTGCTGTGAAAATTAATTTTGAGTTTTCCTGGGAACACAAAACAGATCATCAAAATGACAGCTCTTGATTTGTTGGGGATTTGCAGAGGAGTTAATATTGGGATGCATGCTCAAAGAAAGGCAAGCGTGGGTTGAAAAAGGCCTGTTGGTGTAATTCATTCTAACCTTCTGCTTAAAGCAGATTATCATCATCATCAGTACATCTGGTCATCTGTGAATTTGTCTTGCTTAGTCATGAAAACCCCCAGGAATGGCAAAACTGCGTATTTTCTGTGCTGGTGTCCTTGTGAAGAATTTTTTCTGAGATTGAGCCTCTCAAAGGGCAAGTTTTCTTTTCTGTAACCTTTTATTATGGAGCCCCACCTGCCATTGCCAAGATGAATTTTACTCTTGTCATCACTGTAAGGGCTTTTCAAAAGGATGTTGCTGTTTGATTATCTCTCTGTCTGTTTTTCACTAAACTATGCAAGCCAAGCTTCCTCAACATTTTCTTACAAGGTGTTCTGTCTCTCACCTCTGAAGGCCTTTGCTGGTTAGTTGTTTGTGGGACACTATATTTTTTCTCAGTATCCTTTTTTACCCCTTTTCAAATCCTTCTAGGACTCATTTCCAGATGTTTAGATTACTGATATGATACAGTGTAAGCATATAGTACATTTTGCAAAAGTCAGATTCTAGTTAGTTTGTAAACTCATAAATAATTGCAGCTAGTTCCAAATCTGTCATCTAAAGGGAAAAATACCATGTAAATGTTCAGAGGCTTTTCCCTATTTGGAATGATGCAGGCAAAAGAACAAGGGGGTGGGAGAGAGAGACATAGGAGACAATGTAAAATGAGAAAATAATGCTGCTTTTGTATATTGAAATCAAATAGAGGATTTACATTTATATTAGGGAGCCATCCTTTAGATGCAATGCTTACAAATAAGGTATTATAATAGCATGGTAAGCTGATTTCATGGAAGTTAAATATTAAAATCTGTTTGTAATTATTTGGAGGTATAAATAATTTCACCTCACTTAATTTATAGAATGAGAAGCTCATCTGAAAACAAAATAGCAGAATAATATAGAAAGTTAGACAAAAATTATTTTCACTATAATATTTATACATCTCCGAGCTTTAGAAACTGTATACATTTCTCATGATCTTTGTACCTATTTTAACAAAGAAAAGAAACGGTTGGATGCTCCCCTTGTTTTGAAATTCAAGTGAACCATGCAAATGCTGTATCCTTTGAAAACACAGTGAAATCACTGAGGAAAAATAAGGGTTTTTTTCACTAGTAAACTATGCTTGGACCATTCCTAAATAGTGTCATTATAATATTTTGTTAATTTAATTTGCAGCTGTATTTCCATTAGCAGAACTGAAGAGATATTACTGCTGATACAGTTTGTTTAGCAAGGACTGATAATACCATACCTTATATTTCATATGTTTAGCACTGTTTTTTGGGGCTCTGAGCAGCCTGGTCTAGTGGAAGGTGTGCCTGCCTGTGGCAGAGTGGTTGGAACTTCAAGGTCCCCTTCCAATCTAAACCATTCTGTAAGTGATACCATTTTAAAGAAAGGGTAGGTGTCCTTTTGTTAATAGCATTGTGCAGAGTGTCAACCTGGGATTAAGCTCTAAAATGCCAGTGCAGCCCCTATGCTGCTAAACTGGTTTTGAAGTATTTGAAACCAAAATGATACTTAAAATGTAGGTATCATTTCTCACAATGATTACTTCCTCATAGGTCGTTTATAAAATGGTGTATTACCATATTTTTGCAGTGCTTTTCTAGAAGAGGGTCTGTGAATAAAAGCATAAACAGTAGGCAAAATGATTTAGACGCAATGGCTATATGAATAAGGGGAAAATTATTCTTATCTGTTGTCTGCATTTTAGTAATAGTAGCTTATACATCACTGATGTCAGTGAGACTTTTTACTATTAGTAAGTATAGGAAAATATTTCTGCCTGTGCCAAAAAGTTGTCTTATTTATAAATGTTAAAACAAGATACAGGATACCAGTTATGTTTATGATGGACTTAATCTCCTTCAGTTGGAGGAAGAGATAAAACCTAACCCTGTCATTTCTGTCCTCAAAGATTTTTTGCAAAGCTCATCTCTTACTTGTGTATGGTTCCTTTACTAAGATGACTTTATGTTATGTCTTGGAGAACAGGTAGCTCCATCACTCAGGAATTAGAAGCATTTATCCACTTTGGAGAGCCTCTCTCTTGTCAACGGAGGAAGTTAAAAGAGTTTACTTAGTTTCTAAATTGCTCTGCTGAGATGGCTCTCTTTTTCTTCTGCTTGTATAAGATTATATGCACTTGTGTTAGATATCACAAATCACCTTCCTGGGTTCATTTTAGTCATACTCTCAAAGATTAAAATATCAGTGTCAGGTTAATACTTAGGTTATTATGAAATGAGAATTCTTAGTGAGAATTATTTTCTGTCTCCTTACAGTTGGAAATGGAGAAATGTCAGTTACAGAATCTTGAGCTGGAGCACAAAAAGCTATCTGCTCGCCTTGAAGAAGAACGTGGAAAAAATAAACATGTAGTATTGATGCTAGTGAAGGAGTGTAAGCAATTGTCTGGCAGAATTGTAGAAGAAGCCCAGAAACTGGAAGAAGTGATGTCAAAATTTGAAGAGGAAAAGAAAAAGGCTACTGAATTGGAGGAGTTTCTTGCAGCTGAGAAACAAAGGAGTACACAAATGGAAGCTCAAATGGAAAAGCAGCTGTCTGAGTTTGACACAGAGAGAGAGCAGTTGCGTGCCAAACTTCACAAAGAGGAAACACACACCAGTGACCTCAGAGAAGAAAGAGATAAAATGATCAAAATGATTGAACAATTAAAAAAGGAAAATGAAAGTAAAGCTAATCTTTCTCAGAAGAATAGCGATAGGAGTCTTGTTTCTATTTCGGTTGAAACAGAAGAGCCAAGTTCAAGAACTGTTGCTTGTCAAACAGAGGCTGTAATGATGGACAGTAGTGTAGAAAACTCTAAGAAGTTGCCTTTGACTGTCTCTATGAAGCCTTCTACAGTGAGCCCACTAGTGTCTGGCAATACAAAAATGAATGTGTGTACCAATGCAGCATTTGTGAAGCCTGTCATTGATAGGCAATCTTCATCTAGTGAACTTGTCCCTCCCACAACTCCTGTTCTTGCACAGAATCAAAACAGAATTGAAGAAAATGGACCAAGTACAGGCTTATCCCCTGATTTATCAAGTAGCACTTCCCCTTTTTCAAATAGTAATTCCCTTTGCACCCCTACCACACCAACTGCCACAGCTCAGAATTCCTCGCTCTCTTCATCTATGCACAGTTTGCATTCACCATCTGCCAACACTACTGGTCATCCAGGCCTAAATCCACGAGTCCAAGCAGCCAGATTTAGATTTCAGGCAAATGCAAATGATCAAGACCAAAATGGAAACACAACCCAAAGCCCTCCCTCAAGGGATGTGTCCCCTACTAGTCGTGACAACCTTGTTGCCAAACAGGCAGCTCGGAATACTGTCACCCAAGCCCTTTCAAGATTTACAGGCCCTCAGAGTAGCACTTCATCGCGGCCAGGGACATCACATTCAGGGGAAGCTGGCACTTACCCCCCAGTTGGTAAAATTACTTTAAAGACTCCAAGTGTATCAAGAATTGACAGAGGAAACCCTCCACCTATTCCACCTAAAAAACCAGGGCTTTCACAAGCTCCTTCTCCACCACACCCACAGCTTAAAGTTTTAATGGATAGTAACCGATCCCCAAATACAAGTGCAAAAACTGACAACAAAACCATGACCTCACCTCTTTCAAGTTCACCACAAGGAATCAGGGTAATAAATGAGGAAATTATTTCTAAGTCCTCACCTCAGCTGCCACCAAAACCTGCTATAGATTTATCTGTGGCACCTGCAGGCTGTGCCATACCAGCCATAGCCTCATCTCAGGTGGGTGCCTGGCCTTCCCACTTTCCTGGACTGAACCAACCTGCATGTTCAGAAAATTCCTTTGTCATTCCCACCACCATTGCCTGTAGCTCCTCCATAAACCCTGTTAGTGCTTCATCCTGTAGACCATGTGATTCAGACAGCCTCCTGGTAACAGCATCAGGTAAAGGGATTGATATGCTACAAACTGTCTCCCTCAAAAAGAATGTTTTGGTTTTCTTATATGTCTTGTTTGCTTTATTTATCTTGTAACTTTATCTTTCTTACGTTCAAAAAGCTAAAATTTTCGTTTGTATTTTTTCCACATTCTTGGGATATGGGAATTCTTTCGCTGATTTAGTAATGTTATTAATAAGTTTGCTTCCTCAAGGAAGTCTCCATATAGAAGCCTTTTTTTTAAAGAGGACTAATGTTTAAAGTGAGCTGCAGATTAGAGTGTATTAAACAAATTCCCTTAAATTTTTTAAAATTTATTTTTTGGTTAATGCTAGTATTTTGGACTTCAAAATGCTTTCTCAGTCTGAAATGATGTTTTGAATATTACCTCTTCAGGGGATCGTCTATGGAATATGTATTTCAATTCTGTGTGAATCTTTTAAAGAATAGGGGGTATCTGGGCTATGGTATTCTGCTATGGCAGTAGATGGTTGCACATTAAGACATGTAATTGCCTGTATAACAGTGCACTTTCCTATATGTCACTACATGCCTATAGAATATGTTTCATTTTTATTTCTGTTTTTCTATAGTTCTTTTTTTTGTTGTAGGCTTTGTTAATGTTCATGCATGGCATCTCACAGGTTTACTTCAACAGATTTGGGGACAAGTTTGCTGTTGTTAAGTTAAAATCTAACAGCTGATAATCTTAAGTTTGGAGTCAATGTGTCTATCTGCTACTCATCTTTTGTTTTGGTGGGGACTTACTGGTGTGTCTAATGTGCCACCAGCTTCAGGGAATCTTCTTGATGGCATTAAAGTGAACAAAGACAATACTGATCTACGTTTCAGTGAACCGTAGATCTCCTATAAAGCTTTTTATCAACATATTTCCCTGCTGGAATCGGTAGCACTAGAACATTAGGTAGAAGCTCCTCTTTAGCTTGACTTGCACTGCAGTGAAAAAAAAAGAACATTCCGTTATGGAACACTTTAGACCTTCATCAGCATTGAAGAATGTTTGAAATGTCTCAAACTTTCAGCAGCTAGTTCAGTTATGGTACTGCAGTCCCTCATAACTCTAGTCCCTGCATCATCATCTGTAGGGCATAAAAGCCCTACACAGCTGATCTGCTTCCAGCACATAACCAAACACTTTCTCTTGGCAGCTGCACCACTAGCTAATAAGTGAGTTGAACTCAAGCACCAGTCCTGGGGAAGCCACTCCAAAAACTGTGTGTGGCAAAATTGTGTGAGGAGATTCCAAGTTTCCTGTTATTAAGCAATTTTTATTCTCATTCCACTTTATTGAAGTCTTTCTACATGTATCAGAAGTAACCTAGTCATCCTTTTAACATATGGTTGTATTCCACAAATCCTATCAGCATGAATTAGGTGTATATGACAGTTGGTATTACATTATTTATCTGATATTTGGTAATCACTTAAGATAGTTATTGATTATTCTTTAGAAAAATAAATCTCATACCTTAAAAATGAAATTACCAATGCTTTTCTTCATAATTTTATGTATTGTTTTTGCTTTAGTTCGTGCTTTGAGGTATTAACTTTTTTCTTAGGAGAACAGTAATTCTTTTCAATCCAACTCTGCCCCCAAATACTTAATTTGTGTTTCTTATGAAATGTGTGACCATTCTAAGAGAAAATTCTCAAAGAGAGGAGTTTTTGTCAAAAATTGCTAGATTTTTTTAATTTTTAAGGTTGCTTTCTTTCTCTAAGTCCTATCACTTTTTTTGAGGAGGCATGGAAATATTTGTTGATTTAATTCCATTATAATCCTTGTTCTGAACATTTCATCTTAGTACTTTGTAAGTGACACTGTTTTTCAGGAATATTTGCAATTGCAGATGGGAAGCATGATCCAAAGTTCGCTAAGAAAGATTGCTTAAACTCTACTTAGCTGTATGCTATTTTATTTTATTTTATTTTATTTATATAGAGATGTTATTTTAATACCTCCTTTACTGGCTGCATGCAGGCTCAAAGAACCTTCATAACTTTATCTATAATATTCACATAAATATTCAGGAGGTTATTTGTGTTCTACCCAAAATAATGCTTATATTTTATTGCACCTATTCTTGAATCTCATTTTCTTTATTTTTAAGGCAATTTAATCTATTTTGGCCAAGTGTTCTAGCAAATTGCAGAACTAACTAAATTTAGAGCAATGGATATTATGCAAGTATGGAAAACATTTACTTCAAATTTATATGCTAAGAAAAAAATAGATTTCATAAATATACATGGAAATAGGAAGATAAACCAAATTTAATAACACTGTTTTTGTTAAGATAATGTGGTCAGTAATACCTGCATTCATGCCACTTATTTCCTTTTTCAACATCTTTTTTAAGTATGACTTTCTTTTAGGTGAGAAACATCTAACAAACTACAAGTACTGCTAAAACCTCTTTCCCATATCTGCATTTGTATGTCCTCTAGGCACAGAATCAGTTAGTTTTATTAATGATCTGATTTATTTTAGTATGCTTTATTTACTTTTTTCCATAAAATGTTTAGAATTTCAGTTTTGCATTCAGTTAAAGCAGAACATGGTTAATCTTATTCATTTTATTGTATAGTAAGTAGTGAGCTTCAATCAGAATTCTTTAATATTTTTAAGAACAGTGACAAAAAATTTTAACATATTAAAGGACACTGACAGAATCCTTCATTTTTATACTTTTCTGTTGGTCGGTAAATTCATGCTTCTTGCTTCTTACCGTGGAGTCAGGAGAATTGATAATAACCTAATCACTAAAGTATTATATTTATAAATTTTAATAGAGTTTCCTAGTGAGCTGAGATTGATTTAGGAACATATCAACAGCCTGACTTTCAGTAAGGAAGTGTCTTGGTTCTAAGAAAAGGAACTCTTCAGAGCAAACTTTAAATGGGAGCTCTGATGCCTGTCACTAAGGCATTCTGCTAAAGTAATGTGATTGTATCTTCTTTTGGAGATGGCTGTTGTACCACATGTTGCTCTTTTCATCCCTGCTAGGAAAAGACATGGGCCTTCATCATTAATGTTAACCAGACTGCACATAGAGACGTTACAATGAACACTTATGGCCTGATTCAAAATCTGTGGCAGTGTTTTCATTAACTTCAGCAGCCTTTGAATCAGTGCCAAAATGCTTCTGCTCTGTTTGGATTTCTGCAGTTCAATGGCTGTAAGACTTCAAAATGGAAACAAATGTAGGCGTTTGGATTACCATATCCCTGGGATTTCTGCTTTCACTTTCTTCTTACTTTTGTGCTTTCTGTGTCACTCTTGAATGAAATATATTTTTTATTTTGCTCATTTCTATAATGATTGATTTATTCTCTCTTTACAATTGGCTGTGAAGATAAAAGTGTGTGTGGAGGGGGATGAAGGACTGATCTAGGCTCTGAAATTAACCATCTCACATTCTGAAGCTGATGCCAGAAGCTGTTTTTGTCTGTCCCTCTGCCCTTCATCACTGCATGCCCTACATGCTTTCACAGATGCTTCACATTTCCTAACTTTTTGAGTCTGTAATGGTGTCCCTTATATATTTTTATCTTCTAATGTTGGTGCATTTTTATTGGATAAATTGAATTTTATTATACTGCTTCGCATTGATAATAGAATGTAAAGTTATATCTATGTTATTACTTTTTTTTGTATCTTTATCAGTAGAAGGTTTTCATTTAATGCTAACCTAGTGTAATTAATTTCATCACTGAATTGCAACAACATATTATTCTTTTCAAGGAGCTGAAATGAAAATTAAGATGTGACATTAAAAAATTCCTTTCATTTTGGCACTTCTCTTAAGGATGCCTCGAGCAAACAAACAAACAAGCAAATAAACTGCATCGAAAATTTCATTTTTTAAAAAGGAAAGGAAACCCAAAATACTCTTCATATTACCAAAATTCCAGTGTTACTTGGATAAACAATTCTAGTAATGGTACTGCCACCTTGACAATATCCACTCTCAGTTGACTACCACAAGAAGACAGTAAAAACTATAGAAGTACTACTTTAAAAAGGTTAATATGTGTATAGCAACAGCTGCAGCATAGTTAGTTTCAAAGAATAACAAAAGGCTGGAAAACTAAAACCACTTTCACAATGGAAAGGAATACTACATGTTTTTCTTTGGACCTTAGGGAATTTTGTAAGAGTTAACTGTTCTCAAATGGTGGAAGTTGAAGATAATATATTTTTTGCCATTTAAAGGATACAGCTTACACTGTATATTGCCTTTTTTAAAAATAAACTTCATAAACCCTCAAAACCCTCTGATTAAAAGTATTGGAGAAATAAGTATTACTAAGAGTATTAATAATCAGAAGATAGCTTCAGAATTGAAGTTATAAGAAGATGTATGAAGTTAATTTTACAATTTATTTTTTGTTTAAATTTAGATTTATAGAGTAATTTTATAGCTGTAGTGATGGCTTCTTACAGTGAATATAAAAAAATAAGTTTAATAATAAGCTAATAATATTGGGAAAATACTAAAAATATGTTTATATGTTTAGATACTTCACTAGTAAACTTAATTTAAATTGTCAAATTTAGCTTACTTTAGAAACAAATATGAAAATACTCCAAGCATTTTTTGTTGTTTTGGGGTTTTTAAAACTGGAATCAAACTATGTATTCTTCATTGGTATTGCTCAGATGATTAATTCTTGTGTAAGCCTTGATGTTAATTAAAATGTATCGAGATCTTACAAGGTACCCAGTCCATTGTTTCTTTAGAATTCTTTTGGGAGTTTCTGTATTTCATTTTGTTTTCCAAAATGTGGAGCAGACCATCCCAGCATGGTACTGCTACTACCACGTAGTTTTTCTAGTTGAAGATGTTGGATAGCACTTATGAGCTTGAACAGAACTGAAGCTAATGCCCTGCAACTCGTCTTCAGTCTCAGGCATTGCAAAACTGCATTAAAAGCTGCCTTAACTTACTTTGTATCAAATTTAAGCCTCATATAGTAGCCTGTTTGTGGCCACAGAAGACAAAGTTATTTATTCAAGAGATAAATACAATGTGTATTTTCTAAAGGTAATAGTGAAAATATTAAAAAAAAGACAAACCAGCCTTTCTCCTGTTTTCTCTTGCAGTCTTTGCTCAAGGAAGGATGCATAAAATATTCCATGCCTTATGCAGCAAACTTCATATTCTTAACAAAGTGCCTACTAAAGCTGATGAGTAGTCAACAGAACATTTAACCACAACTCCTAAGCTTTCAGAGTTTTGGATTGAATATTCTTTGTTAATGGAGTGACTTGAAAGATTTCATTCATAAATTTTGTATAACCTGTTACTCATTCCCACTGGAGCATTTTATAATGTTTAAGTATCACAGAGTAAAAGGAACATTACCTTAATGGAGAGTTCAATAATAAATATATTTTTTTCTGTATTATTTGTGTAAATGATTTCTACATGTTTTTTCAAACTTATTGAAAGGCACCTAAGTCAATAAGGGCTCTCTATGCAATTAATCTTTATAACTACACGTGAGTTATATAAATACCAAATATATAAATACTAAAGTTTGCACTAAGGCAGATAAAATTACATATGAAAATAAGTACTTCGTTTTGAAAACTTTTCTAAGATACTTTAAAAAAAATCTTCCTGGCATACTGCAAATAAATTAAAATTTGTCTAAAACTTCTGTTAGCTTTGATAATATAAATTTTTTGAGACATCCAGATGCTGCTACCATTCACAAGTTTCACACTGACCTTTTGTCGTGAGGTCCTGTTCATTTGTATTAACAAGTGTCACCCCTCAATGCAGTTTTTATGCTTCAAAACACCTTCTAATGTGTAGACACCCATCACAAAACTTTTGCTAGACTAACAAATGCAGTCATTTTGAAGATACTTTTTAGTACTTTAAAGAACACAGAAAACGCAGGGCTTATTTATATGTCTCTAACTTCTGTTGCTTTAACTCACAGGCTGGTCTTCCTCCCTAACCCCTTTGTTAACAAGTGGTGGTCCTGTCCCCCTGGGTGGCAGGCCCACCCTTCTTCACCAAGCTGCTGCCCAGGGAAATGTCACTTTATTATCAATGCTGCTTAATGAAGAAGGACTGGACATTAATTACTCTTGTGAAGATGGCTATTCTGCCTTGTATTCTGCTGCTATGAATGGACATACAGGTAAATGATACTAAGATCTAGTATGGCACCCGTGTAAACTAGTAAAAGCTTACTTCATAAGTTTTTAATATTCAATTAAGTCAAATGCATTCTTCTTAAAACTATGAAATTGAAAGGGGGGTATATAGATTATATGACCAAAATCATGCTATAGCATATATATAAGCAATGCTTCTTGGAACAGAACTTTGGAACTCAGGAAGCATTTGAAACACAAAAAATTGGTAGCATTCTGCAGGAACATCCATTCTAATTCTCCACTCCCTTTCATATAAAAAGCTACCAGATATTGTCACCCCATATTCTGTGAAACACTAAAGATCTTTTGTAGCAATAGGAGCTTGAAAGAAAGAACTTTCCTCTACAGGGAGTAAGCAGCAAAGAATAGGTGGTCATCAGGGTTTTTGATCTTCTGCAGCAGCAGTGAAAATGATGGACGATAGTGTCAGAATAGTGTGTTGCTTGGGAAATAAGATGAACTGTCTTTATTTTTGAACTAAATGAAATAGCCTTCATTTGTTACCTAGGCTCTCCCGAGAAAATTAAAAAAAAATTTTTTCTTTCCTCATGACCCCAACCTTCCTCTGCATTGAGGAAGAAGCATTTCTGAGCCTGTTAACAGTCAGTCTTCATGTTTTATGAATATATCTATGAAATGCAGCAGGTATGTTACTAACAGATATGAATTTCATGGATACAAACTCCTAGCAATAATTTTCAGACTTTTAACACCAGACTCTCAAACAGCAGTTTGTTTTAAAGTCCAATGCACATTACTGTAGCTTTTTCTACCTACATAAAAACCTCCAGATTCTTATATTGCAAGTGGTATCTTTATGGTGTTTTGGACACTAAAGATGAAGTCCAGCAATACCAATGGCAAATATACCAATAATTTTTAGTAAAGTCAAAATTTTGTTTCAGAGTAGAAGGTGGAACAAAGTCCCATTAAAACCACTGCTTTCAAGAATACTTTGTGATTTTATTTAGTGAAATATTTATTAGTGACACAATTACAAACCTCTCATCCAGTGTTCCAGATAGTACATAGGCTGTTTCATAATTCTTTTGAAATATTTTAAAAATAAAACTAAAGTTAATATACAAAATGTGCAGCTATGCAGATAGTGTACATTTTTCTCACATGTTCAGGGTTAATTTTGCTGCCAGGCATCTGGGCCTTTTCACCTGAAATTTCTTTCCTGTTGCCAAAACCTTTAAAATAGTGAAAAAGTACTTTTTTTTTCCCTTTGGTGATTTTTTCCTTTTTTCAACTTATCTGCAGTATTAAGAATCCAAGTTAATTATATTGTGTGGATTTATTATTCTCCCCTCACTGAATGGATGTTTGGTCTATTCTTCCAGGCTTACATGCAGTTATCATTGCTAATATTTGCAGGAGATCATAATTGACCCAATTCTTCTTTATTCATCTTGTATTCTAAAATTGCATCAAAGCAAGTGATTTTCAGTTACTGAACAGCTCCTACTGACAGCAAAGGCAATTTGTTTCCTTGTTTTATTGTCAAAATTTTGAATAAGAAAGACACTTGACAGAATTTTGCAAACACAATAATAAAAACAAGCATATGCATATGCACCCTGTAATTGTTTAGTGTGTTGTATTTTTTGAGATAAAAAGTGTATTACAGAGGTTATAGTGTTGCTCTTCTACTTATAGTTGACAGGATGTGAAAAATACTGGGTTGTACAAATCATCACATTTCAGCAGCTAAATGGATTGTATGAACACTGAATGAGAGAATCACACAACAGCAGTGTTGATGTCTCCTTAATAAATGATATGAAAATTGAAAGGTATAGATCTATAAAATTTTTGGAGAAAGATTTTAGTGCTTAACTTTATTACTAATTATATATATATATAATCCTTTTTGTTTACTTGTTGTTTGTTTTCAAATGAATGGATATATGTAGCAATTCAAAGTGGAGACTTTTAAAAACAAGTTTACTTAAATTATGTAGGCTTAAGAATGGATGTATAGAAATAAATCTTTTTAAAAGTCCTTTCTAATACCTCTTCTTAACTAGCCAGGTGGAAAGAAATTATACTGCTGTCATTTTAAGGATAAAATAATTTATTGTTCAAATTTTTCAATGTGTTGAGTTCTGTTGTCAATGGTAAGTTTCTTTTGGTTTGGTTTTTTTCCCATAGAACCATACAGTCACTTAGATTGGAAAAGACCTTAAGATCATTCAGTCTAACCATAAAACTTAACACAAGCCTACAGTGGTGGGTGATCACACCATAATTTAATTTATTGAGAATATTTTTAAAGTGGATTTAGTGACTAAATGGAGTTTGAGATTTCTAAGTCAACTAACCAGATTTTCCTATTTCTCCTGGAGAAGATTTCACGAGAAGAAAAGAGTAACTTTAGAACTTATAAAAGTAAGCATGACTACCTCCCTTCAGAAAAACCATGTTTCAGAGATTCTGGGAAGAGTGGAAACTGAATGATCCCCACACATTTTCAGTGAAGAAATACAGTATTGGAGATGTGTAGATAACTAGAGTGTGGTAGAGCGCATGGTGGCATGGTGGCAGCAGCTGTTATATGATCTCAGCCCATTCTGTAGAAAAAATTGAGTTACACAAGAAAAGAGCACTGAAATATTCTGTCCTAATCTGTCCTAATTGCAAAATGTGTAGCTTTCCTGTTAGGAAACAGTTGCCTTTTGAGAGCTGCAGCAGAGGGTTTTTCCAGCGCATGAAGTTAACAGCAGATGCTTTGTTTCCAACACACACTGTCCCTAATTCTATAGGTCTGACAGAGAGAAATTCACCCTAAAAATACACAGTTTGTTTGTATTTGAATGGACATGAGGAAACTGTTAATTTCATGATTTAACCACTAGATTGGGATAGCTGAACAGGTTGTCTTGTCAGTCTGCCTTGGTTTTACCATTAGCAAAGAAGGAACTGCGTCAGGTCTATTGTGCACTTAGTAACAGTAGTTCTCTTAGCTAATAGATCTGCATAGCTGTATGATGTTGCAAATCACGACCATTCGCCACCACAAAGAGGTGGAGAAGGACAGAATGAAAGAGTAAGAGTTCCTGAACCTGAGAGATGTGGAGAAAATAATATCCTTTGGACTCAGCTATGTGCTAATGATATGCATTTACGGTGTAATCAATTGTCTTCTATCCTGAGTGTTTGGAGGCTGTGGCACCCTGATTGATAGAAAAAAACTGGAGTGGTGTGGGAAGTAGAAAGGAGTGAGGTGCAGAGCATACAGCTACATGGAGTCAGCTTTGTCAAGCCATGGATGTATCTGCATGATGTTTGCCATCACTCTGGAAGAACTAACTACCCAGCTGTGGTGGAGAGCAGTAAAATCTCCAGGTGTTTATCTTAATTTGCTTCCATGTTTTGCTTTTGCTATGACCAAAACTTTTAACTTAGTGACACCAATGTCTGTTTAGTGCCTGCTTTTCCATCCAGTACTCCCCACTGCTCATTACTTTTATGGCAGACCAAAGTGAACCGGAGTGAATGAGCCTGGTCTGACCCAAATTACCCTTCTCCAAATCCCAGTAAAAAGCCCATCCAGAAGACCCAGGCATCTTTGGGATAATTGCTCTTTTCCTTTCTATGCCACCAGAACAGGTCATGTGGAGCTTACTGGCTCACATGCTCTGCCTTATGCAAGTAGCTGTATTTCCTCATGGTCACACTTATCCCTAAGAAGAAAAAGCTGTTTTCAGAAGCAGTATTTTCACAGAGATAAGCTTCATCAGAAACAGCATTTATACAGACATAACCTACCACCTGAATGATCTGCCAATCAATAAATGTGAATTAACCAAGCCTTTCTAGACAGGTAGTCTTGTTCTGTGTGTTCATGGCTTTTGCATGGCTAACACATGCTTTATGAATAAACAGCTGAGTATCTAGCCAAATACTTGAAACTTCTAAATGAAAATTTTTTCAACATCCTTCATAAACTTTAGAAGTATCTTAGGATGTCAAGCAGGAATCTGTATTTTCAAGTTAATAATTTAATATAGGACCAGGATTGACAGTGGAAAGAAGAAGAAAAAGACAGGTTGTTCTTAGCAGAGTATTTTTATGTTAAAAAGTGAATGAAAATATTATTTTATTTTAAGAGGTGCTATCTTACAATTGGAAGGACTTGGTAAGTTAGCAGAGAACTTCTTTATGACTTAAAAAAGATTACAGGTCAAGTCCTGGTAACTTACCAACTTTACAATGAAAAATAATTTCACATCCAATTACTTACTTCAAAATTAAAGAATATTAATTTACAAAATAATAACTTAGAGTGTTTTAAAATCTTGTTTCTTAATTTTAAATTATTTATTCCATCAACTCCACAACATCTCTATTAGTATTTGAAAAAATTGTAACAGGAGTAAATACATTGAAAAATGCTGTAGACTAGTCGATTTATAAGTAGTTCTTAGTATATTCTTCTGATATCCAAGTCGTTCTTAATATGTGTTTGGTTCTGATATCTAGAGTTAAACTGCACTAACAGAACTTGGCTTCAGGATTTTACTGAGTGCCAGAACAGCATGCATTAGGCTTGCTCAGAAATCAGGTCAGGAGTTTGTAATTGGTGTTGTAGCTGAGCTTATTTTCCAAGTAGTAGTTTCAATTACAAAAGACTTGTTTTATTTTGGTCTGGAGCCAATTTCAAGAATGGGGAGCAGATCAACTGTTTTCTTCAAAGTTAATTGCATCAAATGATATTCCAATTTGTGAATGAAAAGCAGTTTAATTACTATGTAATTAATTATCTTAAATTAGCTGTAGGGATGATGGAATCAGGCTGGTACTATTTTTAGCATGTGGTTTTGGAAATATATGAATGGGAATGGTTTTGGGAGGTTTGAGTTTTTCAGCTTATTTTATTTGTCATTGCAATCACAAGTCAGTGCCCTAAAATACGACTGGCCAGTGTGTTGCTTGAGGTCTATGTGGCTTGTGAACATCTCCCCTGTGGCTGTCATATTTGTCACAACTGCCAGTAGGCAGTGATGCCTTTAGGGACTCCTGGATAAGTCAGATTCCCCACTTGGGAGGTAAAATAGCTAATACTGTGGGAGTTGCCTGCAGTGGGCATGTATTTGAATCCCAGCAGAACCCAACCCAAGCCCTTTTTGCAGAAGGGTGGTTATGCCCATAGGAGGCAATTCTCATCTCTCTCCTGCAAACTTCTTGAGCTTTTATTTCAGTCCCCTAAGGTGTGATGTGTAGTCCAAAAGACTAGCTGATTGTTGCCCCTTGAGCAGACTTTAGCCTCTGACAGTTCTAACGCTGATCTTCTTGACTCATTTCATAGTTCTGCTCCATTTATAGATTGTGTGAGATTGCTGCTGGCTGCAGAAGCACAAGTTGACGCTGCTGATAAAAATGGCTTTACACCCTTGTGTTCAGCAGTTGCTCAGGGACATGTCAAGTAAGTGAAGTCTTTAAGATTTTGCATGTCAGCTGTTACTCAATTTTACATTATATATGTTTTCATTACATTATTGTTGCATTCTTATGTATTAATGTACTTAACTATAATTTATTGAAAGCATCTACTTAAATTCATATTCTTATGCCATTCTGATTTTAATATTTTCTGTTTGTTTTCTTTCGAATTTCAGCGCATGTATTCTTAGCAATTACAATGTGGTAATACCACTGAATTTCTTAATTTTCTTGGAGTTATCAGCCATAGTATAGGATTAATAGAGAAAAGAAGAAGGAAATTAGTTTTGCACTGATTTTTTTCAGGCATAGAAAACTATGAATATCATATTCAGAAGCAAATGAACATCTTTTTCTCCTGAGTGATATATAATCAAATACCTTACACAACAAAACAAGGGTTAAGGTTTAATTTTTTTGTATTCCTATTCTCTCACTAAAATAAATATCTTAACACTTCATTTAAATAGGAAGTTTTTTCTTTTCCTGACTTACCCTTACAACACTTCGCTATGTATCATCAGCTGTGTTGTGGTATTGCAGACTTTGTATTCTTTTTGCCTTAGACTAACTTATGTAATATGATATCCATTTTTATCCAAGGATACACACTTTTTGCTTTTACTTTTTCAGATACTGAACATGAAGTGAATTGTAAAATTGAGCATGGAATGACAGGGCTAGCCAAAAATGTCAGAAAGGCTACAAATGGTTCAGGCTGTTTGATTTGTTGGTCTCTTCAAAGTTCAGGCACAGAAAAAAAATCTGTAGTAGGTGGAATTTGGGGCAGCAGTATTGTCTGTCTCCTAATGTGGGGTTAATGACAGCACTAAACTGCTCTCAGTTGCACTGCAGGTGTCTGTCATAGACTTGAAAACCAGTCCCCTGTGACATCTTCATTTACCTTGTTCCTGAGCCAAGACAATACTGCCGTTCCAGCCCTGGTTCTGTAGTCAGAAAAAAAAATCTAGTTTTTTGAGGCTGGTCCAGTAACTAATTTTAGGAGAAACTTCCAGAATCATTTCACATGTGGTCCAAGTCACGATGACCCTGAACTTGAGGTGGAAAGTCGATGTAGCCTTTCGAGATTCACCAAATACAATGTAAAGTATCAAACAAGATATTTCTAACCTAGCAGACTTAAAACTCAATCTTGAATTGCTCTATGGAAGTGTCCTCTTGTGAGCCTTTCTTAAGATAACTTTGTGGCTGTATGGTTAGGATGTATGCCTAATATTTGTTAAGGCAGATCATTATTTTTATTTGTATTTTTTTGTTCATTTGAGCATTTTTGGAAAGCATAGATAAGTAATTCATATCAATGCTATCTGTTTTACTCTTCTCTAAAATTGTGCATTTTACCCTGAACTTAACTGATTTTCTGATTGGATAAAAATGTATCAAAAACTATTTTCTTAAATACTTGTGGTTTTTTAGTATATAGTTACTTATATTCTTATATATATCCATTACAGTGGTTTAAATATTTTGTCACAGTATATTTTGTTACAGTATAGTCTCTTAATCAGTAGTTATTTGGCATTGCACTAGCTGCTTTGAGGCTTTATTGTTGATATGCTTTCTATTTTTATGGACTGATAAATATTGAGCTGGAGAGCTGGGAACTTCTCTTTGCTCACAGTGCAGAGTTGTTTGAACTGCAGAGTGAATTGACTGGCACTAAGATTTTTGCAAGTCTCGTGTTGTTGAAAATCTAGGTTGGGGAAGGGAAAGGTAGCCAACTCTGGCACAAGAACTGGGAAAAAAAATGGACCTACTGCTACAGGGTTGTGAGGAAGTACAGGAGCTTGGATCTGAATGCCAGCCCCAAGTGAATTGCTCTTCAGCACTCCATCTAAGCTGCCATCCTCCATAACCTGGTAGCTGCTAGCAATACATCCAAGCCATCCTTGCAGAGTAGCCTCCATTCAGGCACCTACTGAATGGTAGGTATTGCCATAGCAATTTTGCTGCCCCCACCAGGTTACTTCCCTAGATGAGTGTCCATTTTGCTGGTAAAGCTAATCCTAGTCCTTAATTTCATTTTTTCCCTTTTCAATTCTATTTTAAATATCAGTAGTCAGTAATGTTTCTTTTTTTTCTCAGCTGAATATTTTTCTTAAGCAGCTGTCATCAAGTTTTTATCAGTCTTGTGAAATGGAGTGGTTTACATTCAAAATTTTTAAATGCAGCTACAGTAGTTTAAGATTTACATGTTTGAAGTAGCCTGTCTTTATACCTATGTACAAAATTATCCTTTATACTTGTGTATACGGGTTAATCACAGGTAGATCTGTATCTGTAAAATTAATACTTTATTTAAAATATTTTAATGTCCTAAGTTATAAAGAAGTGTTGCATGTCTAACATAAGACAATTTTATTGCTTTATTGTTTGCTGTAGATGTGCAGAATTATTAATTATGTATCAGGCTGATATAAACCATGCTGCTGAAAGAGGACAGACACCTTTGTACCTGGCCTGTAAAAATGGAAATAATGATTGTGTTAAACTGTTGTTGGAAGGTGGAGCGGATCGAACAATAAAAACCAGTGTAAGTTAAAATAGTTTGTAAAGTTACAGTACCTTGTATAGTACTGAATATTGACATTAAAATATTTATTTAAACTTTTCTTTAAAGCTGAAATAAACCATATGATTTGAAATTAATATTTTGTTATTTTCATATACTTTCTAAAATTTCCTAAATTCTGTGACTTTCATACCATTTTCCGTATTTCAGATTCCATTGGCAATTTGCTTCAACTTTTCTCCAGCACTGGATTTGTAAAATGCTTCCAGTTTTTGTGTTAGGGTGCTTTATTGTTCTCCTTGAAGGGACAACACCCCAAAACTTTCTTGTCAGTATTGTAGAGTCTCATGTATCACAAGTGGCAGAATACGGCCAAAAAAAAGACTTATGTAGAGGAAAAGGGAAGGAGGACTGTCTCAAAATTAGTGCCTACATAATTGCCTTTTTCAGGTGCTTTTCTAAAGTTTTTTTATGACTATGATGTCAGTAGATTCTTATGACAATAAATGTGGGTTATAGACTGTTCCAAAATACAGCACAAAGAGTAGTAGTTTCACAGAACATTCTACTCCTTCATTAATTATTACACTAAATCTTTTATCATTCTTTTATTTTGCAACTGGAAAGTAAATATATTTGACTTGGAATGAGAGAAAGTTGTGACATCAAAACTGTGAAACTGACTAATAAATTTATTAATGCAGCATGAAACAATATTGATAGCTGGAATAATTTTTGTTTGATGCACAGGAAGGAAGCAGTTTACTAACAGCATGTATCACTTAGACTCTTCTAAACATTTTGAAGATTTTATCTGTTGGACTGTCCTTGGAGAAAGCTGTAAAAGTTTTTTTCTTGTACATTTTCTTCCCTCTCTTCCACCCAAAACACATACAAGCAACTCTGTTTTCCCAAAGGAATTCTATGTCACTCTTGCTTGTCTTCCAATGGAGCCTTCCATTCAGATTCTTTGCTGATATAAGTCTGCAAACAATTTTCTATGTGTTTGGTGGCAGTATGGTTTTTTTATTGTGGTTTCTTTTTTAGGATGGCTGGTCACCAATTCACGCAGCAGTGGATTCTGGTAATGTTGAAAGTCTCAAGCTCCTTATGTACTATGGAGAGCCGAACAATAGGAACTGTTTGATGGATGCAGAGCCCAATTTCGACTTCTTTGATTTGGAGAAAAGAGAAGATGACTATAGCAGTAGAGTAAAGCCTGTTGTTTCTGCAGATCTCATCAACCATGCTGACAAAGAGGGTTGGACTGCTGCCCATATAGCAGCATCAAAAGGCTTTAAGGTTAGTCTGTGTGAACAAGTTACAGAAACCTGATAGAATTTAGGCAAAATAAATCCTTTTCTTTTATCTGTGAAGAATTACAACTTAGATGTCAAGTCTAAGTTTGTTATCTAGTTTATAGGCCAACTTGATTTAACAGAGACAGAGATAGACCTCCAGAATTTGTCCCAGAAGCCAGGTGTCAAATGGAGTGAATTACCATATTTAAATGTCTACCTCTTGTGGGACACCAGTAAAAAGGGAAACATCATTACTTGAGATTTTCAAAGTTAAGGTGAGATGAATCCCACGCTGAATGCCAATTCATTGGATGTCATTTGCTTATAGATATTAGATGAACATAATTTCACTAGGAACAATTTTTCCTCCGTGAAGGAGGGGAGAAGAAGAAATTTAAGAACCAGATTTCTGCAGACATACATTGTTTAATTTATTATTTTGGGCAGCCTTTTTATCAGGCAATGAAACATTTTTGTGACGTTGGGATAACTGACAACATGGAGGATGACCTGACAGGTCCTACTGATAACAAACAGGAGGATTTCTGGAAATTTAATACCACTTCTTGACATGAGAAGCTGTACACTTGTAACACTAACCATTTAAAGGACTTCTTTTTATATGGTAGCTGTCAGTCAGATCTCACTGTAAAATTTTTACCCAGGAAGAAAATAGAGGGTGCTCAACACAGAAGAGTGAAGGTTAAGAAAATACAGTCCAAGACTTCAAAACTCAGCTTGTGTTTACATGCCTAGTTCAATACCTTCATTATATTTGCTTTTGTTTCCTGATAAATTTACGTTCAAAATAGATATGCTCAAAATAGACACAGATTTAAGATTCAGTTAAGGTTATGAGTTTTTTAGGGACAGCCATTGCTTACTCAACATTTTGCATTACGAAGAGTCAGTGTTCCATTAGCAATGTTTGTTAGGCAGATGCAGATTCTCGTTCCAGTTTCCACTCATACAAATTTAGATGGAGTTTAAGATACTTGCTGTAATCTGCAAATACCTAAATAATTGTGCTATGTTGGCTCTTTCTGCAATAATATAATCCTCAGGAACTTTGAATTTAGGTTTCATTTTCTGTCTAAAGCTGCTTTAAATCTCTCTGAAAGGTCTGACACTGGAAGTCTTTACATATGTCTTTCATTAATAACTCCAGGATTTGAGTTTCTAGGCACATTCCAAGTCAACTGTTTAATAAGATCTCTGTTTGGGGTTGAGGGGAGTGAGTCTCTTAGGTGATGAAGGTGATATACAGCTGGCAATCAGATTCCTGGTTTTGATGTTGTAGAGCCTACAAGATTGCATTTGATTTGATGCATTTATCGATTTGAGATATGTTTGGGATATTTAAAAGCTAAAAAAGCTTAATAGCCATCTCCAAGTGCTGTTAACACTTTGACTTTGTTCTCTAATCCATTATGTACACTGCATGTCATTCATTCCAGTGCATGATAGCTGCATATAAGCAGTGCTGACACTTGCATCCTCTTGTTTTGAAATAGGTAGGGGCCATTCTTTACAGATTAATTCTGCTAGGACATCTTAGCTGTTATTTCATAGGCAGCAGAGACAACAAACCCCTTCATTTTACTAAGGAAAATAAGCTTGATTTCTTTGTTCTGTCCCACTTCTTCCTGCTTTACTTCCCATTTTCAGCCTCATAGTTCAGTCCTCAGCCTTCTGCTGTTCTGCTATTCATTGCTTCTATTTGAGAGATAGTGTTAACAAACTAACCTGTCAAGAAAATATGTGCTTTTTTCTGCTTGATATCCTTCTGGCAAGCTTAGTGGGCTAAACATTTTTTTAAAGTACTTATAGGTGATATAACTACAGCCTGGTAAAATTTCACCTCACAGGCAGATATACCTTGAATGACTACTATATTTATGAAAGGTCTGAGAGTGTCAGATACACTCACAAAAGTTTCTGTAGAACAGCTACAACATAGGTAACACTGTGTCAACCTGCAACTAGCCACTATTCCACATCAAAATACTCAATAGCTGCTTCTCTGTGTTTTTAAGGTTTGGTTTCTCTGCTATGGTTAACCCCAAACATTATCAATACAGTATTAATTAATATAATTTCCATTGGTTTTTCTTTTTTACAATATGGATGTGTCTTTAAAAGCATATCTGAGATGAAGAAGTTTTCATGGAGGCTGCCTGTATTATTGCAGAATGATGGTCATTAGAAACAAGGACTTGATCCTTTTTCTGATTGTTGATCGATCAATTTGAATGTGGTTTTATGAGAACTCTTTATCCCACACATATTTGGGAGGACCTATATAGTGAATGTTTTTTCATGTTACAGTATTATTCTACCAATTCAAATTTATATGGTAATAACTTGTTTCTAATTTCAATGATTTTCCCTTTTGTTGAGCACATGACATTTTTAGAGAGCATCATGTTGTCATCCACAAGATGTTTGTGCTCTGACGTAATAAAAATACATTTTTATATCACTGCATTCTTATGATGCTTGCAGAATTTCAGGTTTCTGCTTGCAGAAATTCTGCCAAAGAAGAGGCTTGCCAGGTGATTTAAAAATTATTCCTTTTTTGTGTCCCACTCAGGTGTCAGTCATGATGGAAACTCCTGCTTGGTGAATTACAAAGTGAAAATTGATTTTATAAATTGTTACCTAAATAGATTAATTTATTAATCTGTATTAAGCTTTAGAATTGCTTATTTACTGTTGCTTGAACATTGAGGCCAAGATGTTTAAACCAGGATAATAGCTGGGTTTCTGTCTCCTTATCAATACCTAAACTAGTGGCCAGATATAAAAATTTATTAATTCAGCTAATCAGCACTCGATGCTTAGAGACTGTAGAACCCTGGCTCTATGTGTTCTGCTTTTTTATAGTCATTATTTGAGACTTTAAAGTCTGCTATAAAATATTTTTACTCCTGGCTTTCAACTCTGTGAGAAACATCATTTTATCTATAGAAACTCTGTAGCTAATTGTCTTTGGAAATGCAGGTGTAAGAATTTTAATTAGGAATCTAACTGCATATTGGTAGAATGCTTTAGTGCAGTAAATGGACAAGTAAATAATACAGTTCCTACCTTTGCAGAACTGTCTAGAAATCCTTTGTAGCCATGGTGGACTAGAGGCTGAGAGAAAAGATAAGTGTAATCGAACATTGCATGATGTTGCTACTGATGATTGCAAACATCTCCTAGAAAACTTAAGTAAGTAAATGCTATTAGCACTACATAAAAATGTTTTTAGTAAAGAACTTGTGGAGCAAAAATGAGAAATATGAAAAGGGTAGTTGTCACTTTTTTGGCACCAAAATATTAAGTTGATCTAGCAAGTTTCTATTCTCCAGATTTTGCAAATGCATATGATAAAATTTTGTTGGAGGTAATTAAATTCCTCATGTCTTTGTTTCTAAACCATTGAAAAAGATGATTCATACTGTACATTCGCGAATGTCCATACTGTTTTAAAATTTCTGAATTTAATATTAGTAATTCCTTTTTCAAAAGCTGTTGCCTTCCTCTTATCTTTTCTTCCAATTCTTGCAGAAATAGTCACTTAATGGTGGATAGCTGTCATATTCCCTCAGGCTAAGATGATCATCTAGTCATATCTGAATCTCTTTTTAGAGCATAGTTTATTTTGTCACTTATTGGTGAGGGGATTATTTGTTTGATTCTTCAAATATGTCTTAGAGACCACATCAAAGAACTTCTTTTTTCCAGCATCAGTGACTTCTGTAAGAAGATTGCTCTTCTGTTGAAACCTGTCATCTTCTTCCTTCTCTGTAAATTTTCTCAAAATTCAGTAGAGCAGGCTCATCTGTGTTTTTCTTGAGACAGAACTGAATTCTTCCTCTCACTAGTTTTGTGGGTTTTATATCACAGTATAAGTCTAGATATATCTGTATCTATATATACAGAGAAAGATATCTGTATTTCTCTGCATGATTAGAATTATGGCATTTGTAGATTTGTATGCTCTCTATTTTTTCACTCCTTTTTTGTGTTTGTCTTGTGGGATATAGGGATGTGGGTAGTTAAGTGCACTGGTTATCAACAAATTGAGGAAGTTTTCTGTCTGCTGCTTCTGATTTTCCTCTTCAGCTATTTTAAATCCCAGTTCTTACCATTTTACTGCAGGTTCAGAGGGGAGTACAGCTCACTTTCTAATAGACACTCCTCCATGGTCATCTTTATCAGGCTGAAACAAATTTCTGATGGCTGAATCTGCAGCCTGTTAAATTAATGCTTGTATTATTCCCATCAGTCTTAGTACCCTGTGTCTCTGGTCATGCTTGTCATGAATCCAACAGCTTTTATCCGGTCAGAACCTGATGGCCTCCCATTCTCTTCTTCTTTACCTTAAGCCAAGACTGCATTTTTGGGTAAGGTGTCTGTGTACCATCCTCTACCTTCCTCACGCTCCAGTAAGATTTTTACTGTAGGACAGGAGGATCTGTGTTCTGACAGATCTGAAAGACTGGGGCCAGGATTGCCAGCTGTGCCTTACAGGTCACATGCGTTGAAGTTTAGGCATATTCTGTACCTTTGTCCTAGGGGCCTGTTCCCTTGTGGAGAACCCTCTGTACTCCTTACAGTCTGTGCTCATTTCCCTGAGGTCCTGCCATCAGAAGGGCAAGCCTTTGATGCATTTCTCACAATTCCACATCTGAAGGATGCCTCTGAGTAATCTTTTCCCATTGATAGGCTCGTGGGTTTAAATCAGAGCTTTTCTGACATCAGTTGTATCAGCTGAAGATCTGGCTTCTGGACACAAAAGGGAAACACAGATCATGTTGCAAGACATGATAATCAGAATAATCTGATATGGGTTGTTTTTTATTGTGTACTTTTTAGAATATAATTTTAATTTTAATTTAATAATTTCTGACACGTACTGTGCAGCATGAAAATTAGAGGATAGTTTTCTTTTCATTTTAGTCATCTAAATGACCTCCACAGACTGCTCCTTCTGTTGAGTTTTATTCCAAAGAGCAAGATTTAAAATACTTCATAGTTTCTAGAATGTGCAAGTAAATTTTCTTTTTATAACATTTTGTCAATTTACTCTATAGCAAATCAAATATACCCTTTCAAGTGCATTTTCTGTCTTAGCTCTTAGCTTTTTATTTAAAGATGTTTGTCTCAACTGTGTTTTCCACTTGTGCACTCGTGCCAGAAAATTATTTCCTACATTGATAAGGAAAAAATGTGCATAAACACAATAAATTGAAAAATTAAGATATTGCCTACCATCTGTCTTAATTTATAAGTAATTAGTCTATAAAGAGGGAATATAAGATTAAGTAAATTTTGTCTTGTTTCCTGTTATTTAAGCATAAAAATACTGAACTGGTTTTTTGTAAAAAATTATATATACCTTGGTATTTTCATCACTGCTCTGATTTGGTGGTGGTGGTCTGTGCTGTTCTTTACCATTTGTTTCTTTGTAGCAGAAGTTATTTTGTAGCTTTTCTTTGTAATATTTTATGTTATTGGTTGATAATAATGGGATTATTTTGAGTTTTACAGTTTTTTCTCATAGTTGGTGTTTTGTTTTTGAACAGATGCTCTTAATGTACCTGTAAGGATTTCAGTCAGTGGCATTGAACCAGTCCATTGTGGTGCAGAGGAATTTGATACAATATGTGCTTTAAATATCCGCAAGCAGACGTCATGGGATGATTTTTCAAAAGCAGTGAGTCAGGCAGTGACAAACCATTTCCAAGCAATCACTTCTGATGGATGGAGGAGCCTAGAAGATCTGTCATTTAACAGTGCTGCAGAATCCAACATTGGCCTCAGTGCAAGCAGTATATTTTCTGTCAAACTAGGTATCAATATTGGTTTCAATGATAAAAGCAAAACTTGGGGGTGTTCTCAAATTTGTGAAATCTTCTAAGATAAAAATATCTTTGAATTACTGCATCTTTTAAAGCAGACTAAGAAAGACTTATACTAGATATGAAACTTTGAACAGTGCTGTCATGAAAGCATTCCTTACTTTTAGCTGTGTGTATGGAACAATTATGCACTTTAATATAATCTTGGAGATGATGAGGCCCTATGTTAATTAGTCTTTTAGTACTTTTAGTACTCCAGAGGAGAAATCTGTATGTCAGGTGAAACTAAGTTCTCACCCTGAGTGCTGTGTGCGGGTTTGGATGCCACAATATAAGAAAAAGCAATTAGGAAGTGTCCAAAGGAGACATGAGGATGGTGAAAAGCCTTGAGGAGAAGCCTTATGAGGAGCGGCTGAGGTCTTGGTCTGTTCAGCCTGGAGGAGACTGAGGGGAGACCTCACTGCAGTTACAGCTTCCTCATGAGGGGAAGAGGAAGGGCAGACACTGATTTCTTCTCTGTAATGACCAGTGACAGGACTTGGGGGAATGGCCTGAAGTTGTGTCATGGAGGTTTAGGTTGGATATTAGAAAGAGGGTCTTCACCCAGAGGGTGTTTGGGCACTGGAACAGGCTCCCCAGGGAAGTGGTCACAGCACCAACCTGACAGAGTTCAGGAAGCATTTGAACAATGCTCTCAGGCACATGTGACTCTTGGGATGTCCTGTGCAGAGCCAGGAGTTTGATGATCCTTGTGAGTCCCTTTCAACTCAGGATATTCTGTGGTCCTACAAAAACAACTCAAAGCCCACATTGCTTCTTTACAGTACATCCAGAATATACAGTAAATACAGACTGTAAATCACCAGCATAGGTAAACAGAACTACTGTTTTACATAACTTCACTTAGCAAGGTACAAAAGAGAAATCTTTAAAATTATGCAAAATTGGCCAAAATGTGGTGGTCTTAGTAACAGTTGTATAAGTTTCTGAATATCCATGTACTTCATGTTAAATCTCATTCCTTCCTTTGCCTTCCCATCAGCAAAACTGAGCCCTAGTCATGTTAGACTGGGCAAATTATTCTATTTTACTCTATGTATAAAGATAAAAAGACAGGCTAGCTGTTTAACAAGAGTCTCAATGTCAGAAAACACTAGTAACTTCAGTTGTATATCAAGTAATAGCATGATTTAGTACATCTCATACATGGAACTGGTTTGTTTGTCAGATTTGTCAGTGTATGCACATAATCTTTGTAAGCAAGTGAATATGCTTGAGTGTAGGACACTTTATATACATACAAGGAATGTCTCTCTCTTTTTTTTAACAGGAAACATTACATGGTCAACAGGTCAGATTTTTTCCCAGCCACCATGGGACTTTTTGAAGAACACTAGAGCTGAGCATATCACAGTGTTTTTGTTTGGTAATTTTCAAGTCATAATTTTTCAGTTTTGAATGTTAAGACACTCCATATGAAATACATCATTTGAGAGTAATTTGCTTGTGGTTTTGTTCTTCATTGTTGCTTGATTCTCAGAGACATCATATCTGTTTAGTTGTTTAACTAGATTTTCAAGTGTCTACAATATTTTTCTGGCATTTCTGTGCCAGCAAATATGCTGCGCATAAAAGTCTTACTGCCTTTTTCAGCCATACAGTAAAATATATATTGCTTATGTCCTGGATACCCATGAATCTATGGTGCTAGATAAATGTCTTTCATTTATTCACCATTTCAATTTGCGTAGCCTCTTATTATAAAAGGTAACTGTAGAATACTGCATGAAAATCATATGTATCAGTCATACATGCATGTAAACATGAGAAATTTACCAAAGTTATTTGTATGTCTCATTTTAAGGACCTCAAGAAGGCTGTTTAAACAGTGTGACTTATGCATCCATGATCCAACTTCAGACACTTCAGAATTATCTCCGCCTGGTCAGTAATAAGCTTGCTTCTCTCTGCATGCTAGTTGTTTGTCAAAATACTTCTATAATAGTGTTGACTAAAATTGGGGTTTTTTTATTCTGTGAAAGAACATCAAGACTTCTAAAAAAATGAAATGGGATGAAAGCTGTTTTAAAATAAAGTTCCCCCTAAATTTACCCTTAACTTTAGTCTTGTGAGGGCATAAATTTTCTTCTTTAAATAGCTGATATCTGATTAACTGAACTGCTTAAAAATATATTAAAAGCTCTCTGATGTCTTAATTGCTTTCCAAGTTTATTTTATTCCACTTTTAGAAGAGAAAGTAAATTAGAATAACATTCACGTAAGCAATTATTTGAGATGTGAATTTTGTTGCTAGCTTATGTAGAAATCTCCTGTAACACACCTTATTTAATACCACAAAATGTAAGGATAATTGAATAATATAACATTGCATCAAATCAGAATTAGTTTAGAACCTGCTTAATTTCTGCTGTGTCCTTGGATAGTATTTTATGTTGTCAGGAGAATGTGCCACAGGTTTCTGATGTATTCAACCATATTGCTGAGCGATTGCAGAGATATGAGTATATTCCCTTACTGACATTTTAGAGGTAAAACAGAGTTAGATTAAAAAAAAAATTGTTTTACCATATTGATAACATGAACCCATTTCTACTGCAAATAAAATCCTCAGTCTTGATCCTTAACTTAGTAGTTACTTAAACTGATGATTTTGGCATCATTCTGATGTATATATTTTAATTCAAGATCAAGAAAATATTTGTGATTACTAAATTTATTCTTCCAGATGACTGTTTTAAGTTTTAAAGTCTGTTGTAACGAAATACCTTGCTCTGTAGTTTTACAAATTAGGATATAAATTTATCAATATATTTCGAAGATGTTGTATGCAAATAATGTCTACTTTGAAACTAGTATTGTAAGGATTATCAACTCCAGTAGTGCAAATCAAACAATTTTGTCTTTTAGGTGCTGATTGTGTCATCTAGGTTAAAAAAAATCCAAGTCTGAAATTCCAAGAATAATTTATTTACGAAATAAATATTTATATTTATCTGCCTGTAGGTTGAACAATACCGTAATGTCATTTTCCATGGTCCAGAAGGAAGTTTGCAAGATTATATAGCATATCAGATAGCGTCCTGCATGAAGGTATTTGCACAAACATACCAAGTGAATTAGTCCATAAACCAGAGTTTTCACTATTTCACCAAATATATAAATTTTCAACACAGCAAAAGCAAGTGGCTGCAGGATCTACATGTGAGATTGTTAAGGTGGAAGTGGATGCTGGTTTCTCCAAGGAGCAACTTGCAGAGCTGTTCATCAGTAATGGTAAGGTTATGTCAGAAAGACTAGTTTTAGTGATTTGTAGAAAAATTTTTGATGGTGCAAAGTAAAGAAATACATAAAACCATTTTGCATAGTGGATGGCATGTTTTAACGGAGCCCAGTTTTTCAGGTGCTTGGGGCCAATTGTGTGAGTCTAAACTGAGGGAGAGCTGAGCACAACAGAGCTCCCAGGGAGCTCTGTCGAAAGTTCATGCCATTTAAGTGAAACCAGTCATTTTAAATATTAATTTCTGTCTCATTCTTTTTTCCCTTTGTTTGTGATCCTTTAAAAGTTGATGGCTCTGGTTCAGATCTACTGAATCAGAACTGAAGGTCTACTGTGTGTGCTCATGAACAAAAGCAGAGCCATCCTATCAGGTTGTACAATGCCTTGCAGTGCTCTGTTCTGTTTGTTCCCATACTGCCAGGTGTAACTTCAGTCTGTGGCAGTTTTTTACTCTAAGGAAATCCTGGTCACAGTTCCCAGGATAGTTTGTGCCAGTGATTATTCCCACATGGCCCTTTCATTGCCATGGAATTGGTGGGAGAGAAGAGACCATTTAGTTAGAAGTCAGCCAGGCTTTGGTGCTCAGCCTGGAGGCAAGAATGTCACTAATAGTTTGGTTTGTTTACTGGTCACTGTCTCTTAGGAAAGCTGCTTCTTTTGGATGCTTTATTCTGTGTCAGCAACACATTCTTTTTAATAGTCTGGTTTTGCAGTTCAGCATGTTGCTTCTGATTGTGTCTCTCATTTTTCTGCCAGCTTCTTTCCCCACTGTTTAGCTGCATCTCCTTTCCTAAGAGAGCATTTCTCCTCTAAATGAATCTGTCAGACACAGAGAGGGTACCTGTCTTCCCTCCTTTCAAGCTATAGCCTCTTAGTAAAAGGGGCCAGTAATAGTCAGGAAACTGCAACTAAATTGCAATGATCAGATACAAGCAGTTGCTGTAAGTTTTGCCTTATTACAAGTCAATTTCCTTAATGACCTTTGTTAGTACCACCTTCAAAAGGTTGTGAAACTATGCAGGACCCAGTATAGTCAAGTGTTTATATTTATATATGTGTTACAGAAGTATTCACCTGGGATTTAGTGTTGCAAGAACACTTTCAAAGCTGTGTCTTTTTTGAGCAATAAAATGTTAAAATCAGGAAAATTAAATGAAAATATTTAAAATGTTAAAAAATACAGAGATGTCATTTTAATGCCTATTAGGTTCAGATGCTACTGGGTTTGGTTCATACCAGCTCTGATCATTTGAGTGATTCTTAAATATATTGAAGGAAGTCTTGAAGAGAAGATTGCCCACTTCTCATAGATATTTGTTGCTATCTCATAGAATGATAAACTTTCTTACAAACGTGGACTATTCTTAAACCTTCTATCACTACATAGTATAATGATTGCATGATAAAAGTTTAAGATGTAGTACAGCAAATGATAGAAATGTTTGAAGAGGTCTTTGCTATCTTTTCTGTTTTATTTATATTCAGTGTACTGAAATCTTTCCTATCTATGAAGATCCTATTGTAGACATTTCAGGAATTTATTTTAATCATAGCTTTCAATTTTTTTCTTAATATACAGTATGATATTCTTTCTATTGTTTGATTTTATGCTTTCAATTTTAAACTTATTATCCAGTCTGTCTGGCCTGTAAACAAGTTAAAAAGGAAAAAAAAATTAAAAAATCTTTCATTGCACTAGTCGCAGTAAATTCTGTATGTATAAATCAAAGTAAATTTTCCTAAGTATGCATTAATGGGATTTTTGTATTTCAGCTTGTCTGATCCCAGTGAAACAGCCTCCTGTAAATAAGACAACAATTGTGATTTTAGAAAATCTGGAGAGAGCTTCTTTATCTGAATTACTCGGAGATTTTCTAGCACCTCTTGAGAATCGGAGTTCAGAAAATCCCTGCACTATTCAAAGAGGTATTTAAAGAATTTGGTTTGCAGAGATGTTTTTACTACAGTACAGTTTTATTGTAATATATGAAAAAAGGGAACAGGAGAAAAATGTAATTTGTTCAGTTTTTATATTTTATTGTAAACAGTTGTCCTTAACAAAGATACCATATTTTTTAGCTAATTTATAACCATAAATTAGCTAAAAAATATGGTATTTTTGTGGACTGTTTTTCCTTTCTAATTATGTCACTGCTTCTTGCTTCTATATGAAATCATGTCAAGGCTTGGAGTATTTCAGTTAAGTGTTTTATGGTTCCTTTTTAGCAAATGGAGTTTCTGGTGCTTTTTACTTTCATGAGAACTGCTTTTTGCTGGGGACCATTGCAAAGTGCCATCTTCATGGCTCTGACCTGCTGGTGCAGCAGCATTTCCGTTGGGTTCAGCTTCGGTGGGATGGGGAGCCAATGCGAGGCTTGCTTCAGAGGATTTTAAGGAGAAAAGTAATAAACAAGGTAAGAACTCAAATCAGCTTCAGCAGTTATGTTCATCACCATGTCTGTGAAATATGTATGATGGAAGTGCCAAAAGCAGAGCAGATAACTTAAGTTGTTTCAGGAAAAAAAGCATTCAATTCTGGGAAGATGCAGGCTGTGTATCTGGAAATGTTGTGCTTGGTCTCACAGAAAGGTGTATGGTCATGGCTAATTGGCATAAACAGTTGGTTGGTTGCCTTTCAACTGCATGAAACATCCTTCAGTAATTTTTTTCATCATCTTCTTTCATTCTTCTGAGAATTATAGTAAAAATCAGTTCAACAAACATACATAGTCTCTTCTTCAAAGAATTTATTCTCAATATCTAAAATAAGGTAGTCAGATAGTGTTTTGTCTAAGTTTTAAGCAGAAAAATATTTTTCATGATTTTCAGATCAAAAGAGGGGCAAATTAGAAAATTTGTTTTGAGCTAATAGATCTGCTGAAGCTGGAACAAAAGTCCAAAAGAAAATAAAGATGGGAAGTCTGTTTTAATTTAATAAATAAACAAAAATGGGAAATGAAAATAAAGATGTAGGTAAAAGAGGAATAGCGGACTTTCAAAAGTTATTTGGAATACTATTTGAGTGTGATAGCAGCTATTACCAACAGTCAGGCACTGTTAGACATTGGCAGAGGAAGTTTAATCAAAACAGCTGCAAAGGAAAATAATCTTGGCAGCAGTTTTGAACAGGCTTAAAAAGGGAGATTGTTCTAGGAATAGAAAAGGCTGCCAGTAATAAAGAGTCCTGTTGTGGGACAACAGACCTACTGTCAATTTTGAGTGTTCAGCTGGATGTCTCTTGGTTATCCTTGGGGATGTCATCTCCTGTACCCTTTGCCACAGTTCTTATCTGTAAAGGCTTACTGATTCAAAGAGATCCTGCAGAGGAAATGTGTGGTATTTGAATATTTCAGCCAGGATAATGAGGAAATTTAGAAACACTCCTAAGTATTCTTTAATTGCAAGAACAGAATACAGAATAGAAAAAAAGAACCATGGGAAATCTATGAAACTCTTAATAGACTTCTTAGATTATATTTTTTAAGTTCTGACTTGTTCATAGTCAAAGGCTGCATCAGACTTACTCTGCCAAACTGGTTTGGCTAGAAAAACTTGCAGCATCAAATAACAGATGTTATTTTCAGGCTATTTTTTGGGCTTGAAAGAAATCCTTAGTCTAATAGGTTAGAATTTGACTATGTAATAGGCTTCTACCTCTGACTGAAGTTGAACAGAATTTGGGTAGTAATCTCATTAAGTTTAATTTCTGTCAAGCATATATGCAGATGGTGGCTATTTGGAGAAAAAAAAGCCATGTGTCTTCCTCTATCTTCCTTAATTAAATATTGAAATGCCCAGCGTGGTAGCACATTTTTTGAAATTCATACATGTGCCATATGTAAACTCAAATGCCAGTTGGTACAGGACTTAAAATAGTGAATTGCCAAGTCAAAAATAGAAGAAAGATTAATTTGTTGTAAAACTCTAAAGCAAAGTAGAAACACATGTATTGTTAGAACCATAGACTATTTCAAAGATCATTGCTCTGTATGATACCTTGTTTATGCTGTAATACTCATGTGTTCAGTGAAAAGCTCTTTTTTGCTGTTAGTTTGAACCATTAGGTTATATGGGAACATTTTTAATGTGTTTCTACTTTAGGTTCACCTATAGACTCTGTCAAGAGGCTCTGGCTTCAGTGCTGTCAGTTACTATCCCTGGTGCATCTTTTATTTAAGATGTTACAGAGGATAATCCTAGGATTAGGATGATGAAGACTGTAATTTGAAGTCAGAGGAAACGAGATTTTTCTGGCACTAAATAATTTGACCTTAACAAGGCACACTAAAAACACAAGTCTTAGAGGAAAACATCTTTTCTTCGCTGCTACTAGATCTAAAATCAATATGGAAATCCACTGGGCATATGTCTGAATCAGATATTCCTGTTCAGTGCAATTGAGCATTTTTTAATAATGCCTTATTTGTATCATATACATTGCATTGTATATGGTACACATCTCTTGTAATCCTAATCTTAAACACTGTAGAAAAACACTGCTACCAAAATTTCTGCCTTAGTTTCCCACAAGAAAGTAAAGGCATGTCAGTTTATTGATAAGGATATGTCTGTTGAAGTGTAGTTGGGAAAATAAGTTTTAATACAGCAAGATGTCAATATATTCTATAAAAAGGTTTGACTTGTTCTTGACTGTTCCTGATCTTTTCATAGCAACACATGCAGTAAAAATCGCCTCAAGCCTTCCTGGAGTTTCAAGGAAAGCATTTGCAGTTCTGGTCTTATGCCATGTCAAAAATCTTTTCTCCCTGCAGTTCAGAGGCAAAGTGCCTCCTCCATGTGATCCTGTGTGCAAGATCATAGACTGGATTCTTGCTGTTTGGCACCAGCTGAACTCTTGCTTATCACGCCTAGGAGCCCCTGAAGCACTTATGGGACCAAAGCATTTCTTCTCCTGTCCTGTGGTTCCGGGGCACAGCCAAGCAACAGTCAAGTAAGATTTTTGTTTCCTGTTTGATGCTGTTCAGTGCCAACTAGAGACTTGTCACAAATGTAGTAGTTGTGTTTCTCCCAAAACCCTGCTGACTCAGGAACCTTAAAAAAGCATTTTAATTGAAATTGCTGAAAGTTTTAAACTTCTGTTGGCTATTTAATTACTCGAAGGACAATTCAGAAGGACACCAGTGGGAAAAAGGTGTCCAACACTGCACAAAAGTCAGTCTTCTTGTGATCTTTCATTTATTTTCTGACACAGACGTTAAAAGATTCAAGAAAAGTTGGTAAACTCTCCTTTTGAAGTTGTAAATAAAGGAAGTTTGGAGAATGATTTCTCACTCTTAAATATGTGGTGTAATTTAAAATCATACATACATACAGTTGGTAGATATATTATGTTAGTAAGTAGGGCAGTGTGGTGGGTTCAGTGCTGGTCAATAAGTTTAGTTAGTTTATTAAATAAGTTTAGTTACACATATGGCTAGTGGGCCAGTAACATTAAAAAATAACAGAAATTTTGGCTTTTCTCACCTACAATTGCACAAACATCTGATCACATTCCAACTCCAAATGCTAGCAAATTATAAAAGAAATAATTATGGAATTTTAAATTATTTTAATTTCACACTAAGATGCTATTTGGCTGTATCAAAAAGGTAATGAGCCTCTAATTAAGATTGAAACTTATTCAGAACTGAAGTATAACATTGGTTTCTGGCGATGTGACATAACTTTTCTCACCAGTCAGGTCACCCTTTCTATTCCTTCTCTGACCTGTTTCTCTTGTACTACTTTCTGCTGACCCAGAAGCCCAGAGCCTCTGCTTAACACATGAGGAAGGGGCCTTTGTTTAGCATATGCAGAGGCTGTCTCATTTCATGTTCTGTCTGCAGATCTTGATACATTTTGCTTGTTTATTTTCCTTTTTATTCTTGAAAACTATGGACTAGATACTAATCTTCAGAGTAATTATCAAAGTCTAAATGTGGACATAAGATTGACTTGAAATTTTATGGTTGCTGGGAAATAAAAAAAGAATAAAGCATACCATGCATCTATCTCCCATCTTCCTCTTGAATCATGTCCTCTGAAATGTTATAATAATTTATTTATTGCAGTGGCATTAGTAGAGGACAGAAAAACTATTCTTTAGACATCGTAATTATACATTTCTGAGTCTGGATTCCTTCTCAGTGTAACTCTGATGGTTTCACAATGCTTTATTTTGAGTACAGCCCTAAAATGTCCTTTATTGTAGTCATATGCCATCTGACTTCTCAATTTAATGTAGTTTTTGTCCACTAATAAATAAATAAAAAGCACAGCTCCAGTGAACTCTTAATGGGCACTCTCAGTTTAGCAGCATGATGGCTAACAGTGTGGTCATGTAATAAATAGCTCTTAATTAGCAGCTCACTGACTGCTGTTATTTCAGTCTAATTAACCACTCCTTTCCTCTTGCCCCTCCTCTCCACTGTGCTATTCTGCTGCTTTTTGCAGTTAGTAAAGCTTCTCTGAGTCAGTCCAATTCATTAGGACAGCAGACAGCTTTCTACAAATTGGGTTCATTCTGGGCTCAGTGTTAGCATGAGACAAGAGGAAGAAGCAGCAGCAGGGCAGGCAGAGAGAACATGTGTCAGGGAATTGTTTCCTGCTGCGTGTTTCATGTAGCTTCACCTGGTCTGGTGAGTAGAGTGAATAAATTAAGAACATTTTAACTACATTTTTTCTTGGTTTAGGTTTAGGGAACTGAAGATGATGTTCCAATAGGAATGACTTTCACTTTGCAGCCCTTTTTGAAGGGCTATATCAGCTATATCAAAGAATGGGGGAGTTGATCAAGATAAGCACAAAATTAAAATTGAATTTAAATACAAGGTTGGAATTTTATTTAGAGAGCATGCCCATCCATTGTTAATTGTTAGATTAGAATGGCCTCAATTAATTTTATCTTTGCAGTGTTCATTTCCGACCATTTATACTGGCAGTATTGCAGAGTGTTGAAAGCTTACATAGGCAGAAATTGAAAAGAGAGAGTTCTTTATGACTAAAATACAAAAAATTGTTTATTTTGGTAGCTTAGCTGGCAGAAACAGACTGTAACTATATGGAGTAATATCTACAACGTTATAGTAAGGAAGCTTCAAGGTCCTTCAAGGACCATCTGCAATACATATTTTACATTGTATTTTAACAACTGTATTAATTATTTTTCTAAGTAATGTAACTTTATCAAGCTTATAAAAGCACTTTGAGCAATTATATATCATAAAAGCTCAATGTTATGCTTCACAACTGACGAAAAATATATATTTCAAATAGCTTATGCATTCTAACTTTAAAAAAATGGAAAAAAAAAACAAAACAAAAATTCATCATAATATTTTAGGTAATGGAATGGCTTCAGTGTATCAGTGTATCCAGCAAAATCATCCATTTAAGTCAGACATTTTAGCCTTTGTGTTTTCTGAATGGATTTCTGCAAAGCTGAACACAGCATGATAGCCTATAATTTCTTACAGACCTTTAATATAAACCATCTGACTCAATTTTACCATCTTCCCCCTGTAAGAAGATATAAGAATAAACAAAAAGAGTTGGAGTTGATCTGAAAAAAGATTGTCTCAGTGTCTGTTGTAGATGAGCTGAGCCCTAAGTCTGAAATTTCTAGCCTTTATCCCCAGAGAACTCCTAAGTTATGAGAAATAGCATTTATTTTTCCCTAACAAAAATTTTTCACTTCTTTTCTAATACAACATAATGCTTCTCTCTTAGAAAAGCAAAAGTCCCAGAAGACTCTTTAATCGAATTTTGAATTAAAAAATCAGACCCAGTCTCCAAACCTGACAATCTAGAATATCCACAGCATCCTGGAAACACAGTTCACCATAGATCAAATAAACAAAAGAGGAGTAAGAGCAAGGCAGCTGTATGAATAGAAATGTCTTGTAAACTGGACAAGTTTGGAAATGGAAGAACACTGGAACGGGTACAACCATAACTGAATACCTCCTTTTTTTCATGCTGGCAGCAAATAGGCTAGGAATTAACACCTGCAAGCATGGAAATTTCTCCATGCACTTAAAAAAAATTCTATATATATGAACATGCATCTTTCTGGGACATTTTTTTAAAGCCTTTAAATGAAAAGGATGTTTTATATTATCTGAAGGAGGAAAAGCATTACGTGGTAAGTTTATCAAGGCAAACTAAAGAAATTTAGATCAAATAGCTTAATATAAAACAACTAGTAAACCCTTCCTTAAATAAAATCAGTCCCTCTCTGAAATGGGGTGCTTCTTTAAAATGCAGAATCTGATATGTTACCAAAGTATAAAATCACAGGTTTTGATAATTGCTTTTGAAGTTAAAGGATTGGTTTTGTACCACAGGTGGATGTCCAAGCTATGGAATGCTGTGATAGCTCCCAGAGTACAAGAAGCCATACTCTCCAGAGCCTCTGTGAAAAGACCATCTGTACCAGGACAAGCAATAGCCAAAAAAAATCCTAGCCAAGGGCAACAGGCTGTTGTTAAAGCTGCTCTCAGTATCTTGCTAAATAAAGCTGTTTTGCATGGCTGTCCTCTACCTAGACCAGGTAAGAGTGAAACTGTCAACTACTGTCTGAAAGCCAAGTAGTTGTATGTTGCTGAACTGGAGCTTTTAACTGCTTCCTTCCATTTTTAAAACTTCCACAAAACTTAGCTGTGGTTCTGAAGGGAGGTGGTGGGGTTAAAAGCATTTACTGTCATTCATCTACGTAGTTGTATAAGGTACTCCGAGAAGAACCATTTGCATCAGTTCTTAACACTGTTTTACTTTTGTTTCAGAGCTAGATAATTATATAGCAGATTTTAAGGGAGGAAATTTTCCTTTATCTGTGGCTTCAAGCTACAAAAATTGCAGTAAGAAAAAAGGTGAGAATGCTTCTTGGAGAAAAGTGAGCACAAGTCCTCGCAAAAAGTCAGGCCATTTGTCCTCCCAGTCATGGAATAAGCAGGAGACAAATACTGAAGGTAAATAAAGTTTTTCATTTTCAGTTCTGAAAGTTGTGGGGGGTTAAACTATGTAGATGCAAATCAAACCTTTTTCCTACATAATGAATTAAAATTTTTCAATTAGATGACACTTGTATTTATGTTCACCAGTAAAGCACTGTTTATTTTTTTCCCCTCAAAATTACTTCATTGTGACTGTGAGGTGTCCTAAGTTTGGTTGTTCTAATGCCCTTTCTGTTGTTCAATAATGAGACAGGCATTGGCTCAGATGGTGCAATTATAAGCAGTGGTTCCACCTCTGACTGTATGGAATGAATCAGTCTCTTCTCCAATACCAGATGAGAGAAAGCTTCATTACTTTATTGTTACTCCTTAGATTTGCTCCAAATTTACAGTATACATACTTCTTGGAGTTTTCTTACACTTTATAACTTCACTACAATAATTACCACCGAGTGAATCCAGGTAGAAATAAATGAATACATTCCTCCCCAGATCATGCATCCCTTTTTCAGTCTTACTAGAAAAATTGAGTAGAATAATCTAGAAGTCCTGCAGTGGAAGAAAGAGATCTTCGGGTGTAAATTGAAGATTTTGAATTGATTTTCAATTGCAAAAAATAAATGTAAATAATTGTGTGTAGTCACAGATTCTGTAAGGTTTTCAATCATCTTCTGTATGTTGCTTGATAAAGAGGGCTTATATAACTGAGTCTGTGGATCAGTATAAATGTGGAAGTTATATTAGTACTGATGCTTTTGAAAATTCTTCACCTCACGATCATAAGTCATATAATAAGCAGTTTATTACACAGATAATGTATGGATTCTTACAGACACACATTATTAGAGATAATGTATGGATGTATTCAGAAGCAACATAATTCTTCTAAAGGAGACATTTCTAGAAGGAAAACTTAGTATTATTGTAACTAAATACAATATCAAACAGAAAAACTTCAAGGGGAATAAAACCAAAATACTTGCTTTCTGAAAATAAAGGTAACTACTTCAGAGGGAAGATTTAGGATTTAGGAAGAGAGAGGAGGCTTACATACACACACACACACACGCACACACATTTTAGGAGCAGTAAGATTCTAGCCTCAATTACCTCATATACAAAGAACCAAAATATTTGATGCTTGCTACTTTGAAGCACTAAAATGAGCTATTCCTTTCTTCAGCCCTTGTTCAGAAAGAAGTCTGCTTTTTCTGACTGCAACTCTAATGTCCTGATTGCCATTATTCTGTTTGAATTGTGAATTTATCTAATCCCACTAAGAGGATTTAAGAAATAATGAACCTAACCTGAAGTGGGATGGTAGATGTTGTATTTTGTACCTGAGAATGTTCTTGGAATCCAGTTAATATCTGTGAATATAAGTTAAAAATGGAACAATCAATTAAGTTTAGTAGTCTTTTATTTTGGACTATCAGAATCAAATGCTGTTGCTGTTTCCAGTAAAGGTAAGCTGTTTAATTTTATCTCATGAAGAAATTTCTCTTGGGAAGAACCAGTAAGGGTTGTTCAAATGCCTTACACAGAAACCTCATGTCCTCTCTTTCACAAAAGCTTAGACAACTGATCCCCTATTTACCATTTCAGCAGTTCCTTATGCTACCCTAAACACCTTCAAGGGATGTATTCTTATCTTTGACAGACCCTGTTGATGTAATTAGTTAGTAAATGGGAACACATATTCCCTGTTTATCATAGATTTTAGAATAAAGAAATCAACACACATGGTAACACACTAACAAGTCAATCTCTCTTTTGTGCAGGTATAAAATCTAAGACTGTGTTGCAACCAAACTGTAAGAAAAGAGCTTCTCTCACCACAAAGTGAGTTTTAATTTCTGGTATTTGTGACACTTCGCAAAAAATAAAGATGATGACATTCTGTTGTAAAGCAGCACGCTAAAATTAATAGATCAGTAGTTTTTTGGTAATGTTTTGGTCCCATATCTGAAGACAGGAAGTATTTTTAATTTTCATTTCTGAGAGGAAATAAAATTTATATACTTTGATATAATTTTAGAATCCATTTCTTTATTTGAAGCCTTACAGCAGTACATGTCTTTTTATGTAACAGAATAGTCTATGACTTATGAATATTATGTAACACTTACTCTGCCTTGAAAAGTTGACCATATGCTTTTATCAACTGGCATTATATTTTAAAAACTCCTCTGGCTATTTCAGCTTGCTGAATGGCAATTCAAGATGGAACAGTACATGCACTTTAGTCCCACTGATACAGAGTTTCCCTGAGAAAGTGTATGAATTAGCTAGAGGGAAATGCATTTGAGACTTCACTTCAATCTGAAACCTCAGTTCTACCTTATTCACAGGCACAGAGAAAATAGAATATTTATGTTTCCAGTACACCAGAGGTTTTTTTAAGTGTTTGGAATTATTTTCAAAAAGCAGAGTGGAATGAAATTGATGGCTGCATCTTAAAAAGAGAGGAGTCTTAAAATACTAGAAAGAGGAATCCTTTGTTAAAATTTCAGAATAGAGAGAATTTGTATAGAAAGATCTATTATGAGATAATTATTGACAACTACTGCTGTCAGTTTTTCAGATGTTATTTTGGTTTTGTTTGTAGTAGTAAAGGTCATTTGGAAAAAAAATACTATTTTTGAGGTGTCTATAATATTTATTTTTGAATTCTGTATAATAGCTCAATTAAAATGTTCTCTCTAATTGTTTGTTTGGGTTTTTTAACCAGATCTTCAGAGAAGGATCATTTGAGAACATTAAATCTGGAGCAAAGGCTGTCTGTTGGTTCTGATGATGAAGTAGATCTTGTGCAGGAACTTCAAAGTATGTGTTCCAGCAAATCTGAGCCTGATATAAGCAAGGTAAACACAAGACTTTTAAATAATTTACTACATTACCATATTCAGTTGGTTTTTATCTGTTTAAAATAATTTTTTGATTTACAAGCCCTGCTTGAACTGAAGAAAATTTTTAAATTATTTGGGAATAAGCCAAAGTCAACTAATATGTGACACATTTGAGGGTAAGTGTTCTGGTTTAATATACACTATTTTAAATTACACCTTCACCAATTTTTCTTGTAAAGATTTTTGCAGTGGAGGATGAAATTTCTATAGAATCCTAGAATAGCCTGAGTTGGAAGGGACACACAAGGATCATTGAATCCAACACCTGGCTCTGCACAGGATCACACCGAGTCACACTATGTGCCCGAGAGCATTGTCCAAAAGCTTCTTGAACTGTCAGTGACTACTTCCCTGAGAACAGCCATCCCTGCATTGCTGTTCCTTTGTTATGTTTCATGCTCTCATTGCTCCCATTGGGAAACTGTTCTGTAGTCTTAAAAACATAGAAAGTTTTCCCTAATATGCATTAGACATTTGGTTTAATACAATCCATCAGCCTTCACAGAACTGGCTCAAAGCTCTTCTGCTCTATAGGCAAAATACAATTTACTGCCCCAAGCAAGAGAAGGTGGATTGGCCTAGTTCTTTAACAGTGGCAAAAGAGGGTGAAGGATGCTTGCAGGGCTCATAGTTTTGGGCTAAATTCTATGTTGTGGGTGTTTATGGGAGACATGTTGAGGCTGAGTGTGAACTGTGGATCTCTCTCATTTTTCCTTTTATACCGATACCATGCAGCTTTCCCTGTGGCTCAAGCTATTTATTCTTTTTCATCTTTCCTCCTAGCACAGCTGATGTGGATGGCTGTGACAGCAGGCTGTGTTCACACTGGAGCAGCTGTTCCATATCTTTTGAAACATGGATAGAGTCAGTCTTAGGCTATTGTCCAGTTAGGCTGTGCATGACATCCTCTAGGATTTCCCTGAACAGCGCTTCCATTAGTTTTGCTTTTTTAAGTATTCTGTTTATTCTTAGAAGACAACCAAGTTTTTATTAAAAAAAGAAATATTGTGTTTGGGAAGATTTTTCAACCTGTTTATTGAAACCCTTTATTATAGTGTTTTGTTTTGCGTTGTTTTTCTTAAAGTATTTACAATACATGCACGAGTCACATGCACCAAGCTGGCAAGCTAATCACTAGTCAGTTAGCAGGGATTTACTGTAGCTATCCTTAAAAGAATGGGATATGCTTAAAGAAATGGTAACCAACTTAAAATTGTGTTTAATAACATGCAAAGTATAATTGCTCGTTGATGACAATTCAAGGAAATACGGGTTAGATAAGGAAGAAGATAGATGTCAAGTCTTTTGTTCAGTTTCCTCACTATGGGTGGAACCATCCTTGGCTGGAATTTCTGTTGTTAATTCCCCAGATGCCTAGTAGTAGAGCCTTGCAGAAGCAAGGGTGCTGTTGCATGCTTTCTTTGTGTGATGTAGTTTCAGGATGCCAACAGAATAAGTACTTCTGCTCTTTAATTTGCCCTTTCACTCGAATATATTCCTGCCGCCTTCACTGGGTTGGGATGGAATACTTTTGCAGTTGCAGAATTGAATTGGATCAGCTTGCCCCCTACTTTTCAGTGAGGACAGCATCTTAAGCAGGCTCTGTTACTTTCTGGTCAGGAAAAATAGGAAAAAGGGAAGGAAAAATAGTAGGGAAGAAACATAGCAGGAGAAAGAAAAAACGATCATTCATTTCTCTGATGTTCCTGGGGGCTGGGTAAAATTTGATGGGATACTGTTCTTAAGCTCCACTGAGAAGTATTACTCTGGAAATGCATGTTTAATCTTCCTCTGATTGTAGTTGATATGAAATCTCCATCCCCCATCTTCTAAAAATGCGCTCAAGAGTAAAGAAGAGATATTTTAATTGTTCTTTGGATATTTATGCATTGCATTGTACAGAAACCATGAAAATAAAATCAAGCCTCCAAAAATTGGCAAATTTAAACATAATCTCTGTGAATAACTAAAAAATAACCATTTTCTTATCTTTCTTTAGATTGCAGATTCTAAAGATGAGTTACTGATGTTCAGTAACTCCCAGAACATTCCTGTATTTTCAGCAAGTGGTACTAACCCAAATAAAACAACAACACAAAAGGTAGGTGAAATGAGTTTTACAGTAGGATAGGAAAAGTGTCTTGAGTTTCTCCAAGTCTGAATTTCTGACTGGATCCTAATAATTAGTGCCCTGTTTATTACCAGAAAAAACTGTCATAATTCTTAAGAAACTTGCTAGAGTACCATGCCAAGTTTCTTTCATGTGTCTTAATAGAAGCTAAAGATTTATTAAAACAATGGATGTATTTGCTTTCAGTTTTGGCTTTCTACATAAAGCCATCTCCCCAGGCCAAGTATTTTTGACATTACAAGTTATTTTCATCAGATATGAAGAGAAATAAAACCTGGGTTTGTTGTTTCCTCTCAATTAATGTCATTCAGGAAGTTTGCAAAAGCACCACTTTTAAAATTCTTGATGTAAAATTGCTGGTTGCTCAGATGCCAGAGCTCTCAGGGGCAAAAATATTGAAAAGACATGATATTACCAAAGTTTGTGAAGAATAGCATTTTTTAATGGGCTATTCAGTTCATATTTTTGACCTATTAGCTGAAATAGACAGTTATCTTGCTATGTTATATATGTAAATAAACTTCAGTGACTTCAGAGTGGGAAGATAAGCTGAATATTATTGGAAGATATAGTAAGTCTACTATCATCTTCTTTTCAGAAATTTTTATTATTGTTTGTGAGCGCTACCATCCCTACTAAATACAAAGATGAAATTATGTCCTGCTTAGTTTTCATTCTTCGGAAAGTTATGTTTTCTCTGTTGTTGCATTTTGTTCCCTTTTCTTTTTTGCTCTTTGTGTTTGTGAACATCAAGAGGGCTTCTGAGCTCAATTAATCTTAGCCAGGGCATAATCTGTGATCTGTGTTCCCCTACCAGGCCTTCTGTGTTCCTTTGGTATGGGTCTTTTGGAGGCCAATCCTGATGTTTTATCTGACTGCAGTAAATTGTTTTCTAGAGACACCATTTTCTGCTGATACAGTGAAATTCCTGAAACTGGATTAACTAGCACACCTTAGCATTAAAAGAGCTGACTTTCACAGACCACCAAATACTCTGAATTGGAAGGGACCCAGAAAGATTTTCGAGTCCAACTTTTGAGTGAATGACCCATACAAGGACTGCCCCCACAGCCTTGCTGTAATCAGCACCATGCTCTGACCAGCTGAGCCTGTCTCAGGGTCAGATGAGTTAACAGCCTTGCAATCATATTTCTTTGTATCCAAATATTCAGAAAGTTAGAGTACTTTCTGTAATTTTACTTTAAATCCATAGAACAGTCTCCACTAAAAGAAATAATTTTAACCTTGCCTACACCTACACCAAGTAGCTGTACTCCTTTTGAATATTTCTCTAAACACATTCAGGCATCCCAAATCATAGCTTCACACAGTAGTGATGCCTGACCTACCAGTTCCTAATGTACATTTCTTCTAGTGATTTTTTTCTTTAAAAATTCCTGCTAACAAAAGAAAGCATTACTATATTGACCTGCAAGTAGACAAGCTTAGCTACTTGGGATATTTGTGAAAAACTTGGTCAAAATCTTTCATACAGAATAAAAAAATACTTTTTTCTGGGGAGATGTTGGCCGCAATGAAGGAAACACTACCCAACCATGTCAAACAGTGATACTTTTTATACACAAAATGCTTTTTTTCTCTTTATTTCCAGGATGGAATGCGTCCTCTCAGCAGCAGTCGAACTGTGGAAAGCAGCAACAGTAAATCAAAGACAGAGTTGGGTGTTTCAAGAGTTAAATCTTTTCTTCCTGTTCCTAGAAGCAAAGTCACCCAGCCTTCTCAGAATACTAAAAAAAAGCAGCAGCAGTAATACAAGGCAAATAGAGGCAGATAATAACACAAAAAGAGAGATTTGGAATTTGCACAAAAAAGAAAAAATAGAAAAATCCAATAAATAAACCTGCCTATCTTACAATTTTTCGTGTTCATATAATCTCTATTGCAAAGAATCAAGTACTTAAATATGTAAATATTTTTTAAAAACAAACTGTTACCCTGTAATGTAAAGTTTGTACAGGACCACGGTTTTATTTCTTTGTACATCATCTGGAAATTATATTGATTTAAAGTTCAGAAATGGGCATTTTGCCTCCTCCATAGATGGTTGGGTTTTTTTCTTCTTTTAATATGAAAATTACTTATTTAAATAATAATATTCAGGGGTACCTACCACAGGATTCTGTTTGTGTATATACTGTACATAAATATATTCTATTAAGTTCACATGTTAACCTGCATTCAGATGCGTTGCACAATATATGCAACAATGGCTTAAAGCTATTGTTCATGCATTTTAATAATGTTTTATCTTCACTTAATGAAAAATTAGTGAATGTGGCAATAACTGAAATGTTTGGAATTGCAGATCGATTACTTTCAGCTACAAGCCATATTAAATACTTTGATTTCATCATCATCATCATCTGCCTGCTGAATTGTGATTTTGTTTTTCTCAAGCTTCTCTTCATCTAAATTGTAATGAATTTCCTTTATAAATTTCATCTCTTAAAAAAGGAAAGAGATTGAGAAATTAAAATGCAACAAAAGTTATTTTTCTCAGACTCTTACTCTTTGATAGAATTGAAGAAAATGTGATCATTTATTAACTTAGTTTTTCTTGTATACTGTAAAAACTTTTATAAGCTTCATTAGTGTTTTAAAAGCATCTGAGAAATAAAAGTGTTTTACAGAAACAGATTTTACTGAAAAGGAATTTGAGCAAATGCTTAACTTACAGTATTATCCAAGATAATGTAGTAGCAATGAGTTACTATGTAATTATCAATTTCTGTTGTGGATTTAAGATGTAATTGCTATAAAATGATACTTGAGTTGCAGTTAAAATTAACTCTTTGTCATTTTTCTCTCCACCACTGAGGTAGATCATGTTCCCGTGAGGGACAGTTGCTATGCAGGGCATATTTCCCCAGCCTCTTTCTACAATAGTTGCAGTTAGATCCTTGTGAATTGTAGGAATGTGGAAATGTGCACTGTCGAAATAACTCACCTGTTAGGCAGGGGAAAGTGCAGATTTTTCTGGAGATCAGATTTAGATGCCTTCTGTTGGGTTAGTGGGAGATGGTTTGGAGAATTTGGACAGTGATATGCCGCTAATATCCGAAGGAGCATTTTTCTCGAAATAAGCCCAGAGGGGGAAAGGATTAACTGTTTCCTAACACTTTGCCTTTGTATATAAAACAGTTATCCCAGACTCATGTCAATAAAATCTTTGTATGGCATATTGTCTTTCTCTCAGTTTGTGTGTGTGTGTTGGCTCTACAGATATTGACTATTAGAAGCTTATTTCTGAAATAATTTCCTGCACAATATATTTAGAAAGTACCTTGGTTTTAGGCGGCAATTGCTGTTTCACTAAGACTTCAATTTGCTGTGATAGTAATGTGCAACCAAATACAGATCATTTCTCTAGACACTGATTTTTACTTTTATTTTTTAAATATTTTTTGTGCTGAAAAATATATGCTGCTTTTGCTGGTGGTTCTTAACAGAATGAGTCAGCTGCCAAGCACTGCAGGTCGGAGCAGTGAGTCTCAGCAAGTAGGATCCCTGATGTGCTGAAGCAGTGAGCAGCGGTGTGGTAGCTTGTGTGAGAAGCTCAGGTATGGATTTCATGGCCAAGGAGGAACGCAAGTGGAAGACACCATTTGTAAAGATCACATAAATTTCAACATCAGAATTAGTAATAACAATTTATTTTTTTAAGAGCTATAACAAAAGAAAAATCCTGACATGCTTCTAAGCCAGGTTTGTTCTGCATTTAAAATACACCTTAAATGTCACACCTCATTTAAATCAAGAGTTAACAGTGTGCTTCTGTGTGGGAAGATACTGGGCAGTGTCCTAAAGCTTTCTTTGAGGCGTATTTTAAAACTGCATATTGTCTGTGAGAGTAAAACCTAATCAGTACTGTACTGTGCATGAAAATCTGTGGAGGACAGAGTAACTTTGGTCATGGTGTGAAAGTTAGGTCCCTTGCGAAATTTAGCATTGCCTTTCAACACCCTCATTAGCCTTCCTTTTCAGCCTGCTGTCCTAAACTCTCCATCTGCATCTCTCACCTTTTTGACTTCTGCTGTCATTTTGTTTGTCTGTCAGTTCAACACAGTCTGTGATCTCCATGCAGCTTTAATCTCACAGTATCTTGCATATCTCCTAATTGCTGGTTCTCTTCTGTAGTAAGTGCTAATGTCTCTTGTTAGGCCACAGCAGTTCCTGCCCTCAAAGAGTGAGCACCACATAACCGTGACACAGCTTGCTTGTGGACATGCTGACTTCTCTGCTGGCTTATCACTTGGTTTGTGATAGGTTGTGCTGAAGCAAGGCCAGGCTCTGTTCATGGGCTCGGGGTTTCACTTGTGTCTTCAGGTTATTCCTATGATCCTACAAACAGCACTCCTCATGAGTGACTTGTCATACCAGCTATTCTCACTTTGGGTTTGTAATGGGCAAAATCCTTTCTCTTCCTTGCTTTCTGTGTCTTAAGCAGAGAGGATTGGAGTGTGCTGTGGAGGGCCTCACCCATCCATGCTGCATCTGCTCCCAGCTATTACCCCATAACTTTGAAAGAGGTAAGTGAAGAGAGAGACCCCTTCTGAGAGCATCTCAGAAGGTATAGGGAAGCTTCTACTGGAGAATCCATTTGACAGGCCACTGGAGCAGTGAAACACTTTTAATTTAGCCCTCATCTGACTACTCTATATTCTTTATATACATCTCAATGTCTTCAACCAGAGAAACATGAAAGATACTTCTCATCCATCTACTCTGGTAAGTACTAAACATTCTGGCTCTTCACTTCAAGCCAGTCCTGAAAATAGAAGCTTTCAGCATCTCTCCAGTGGTTCTTATTTCTTGACAAGAACATGGACTATATTCCTTAAGTGAATGTCTGAGTCTGTCAGACAATATTTGCCTTTTTTCTTGGGGTTGCTGAGCATGAACTCCAAAATTAAAACCATGAAGAAACCTTCTCCATCATTCAACAAAGGCAGCAACATTCATCAGCAACAGCAAAACCAGCAGGCTTGAGGCACATCTCTTCCTGTAATACAACCCAAGTAGTTTACATAATACATCCAAAACCCTCCAGCTTTCCAGTAAACTGGAGAAGCAAATTAGCCTCTGCCTGAAGAAAGGATGAAGGATCACTTTCTTGGTCATAACTCTGGCTAAAGTGATGTTTATGGTCATCAAACCATAGGTAAGAGACATGAGAATTACTAAGTGGGCTGTTCTTCAAGAAACTTGAAGTGACTTTAAGGGAGCACAAGGTATGGTGGTACTGGGCTGTAGTATCACTCAGAAACCTCTGGCTGCATTTACCTCTATTTTGAGGTTGAAGTAAGCCCTAGGGAGTGAACTTAGTATAAATATTGTTTATCCTAGGAACAGGAAATTGGTTTTAGAGAACATGGGGGTTTGTAAAGGAAATGTATTACTGTATTGCATTGTATTGCTTAATTTGCAAGATGTTTTTAGACAGCAACTAATGGTCCATTAATGAACAGTTGTACGTCAGTTCTAAAGTGGTGTGGGGTTTTTTCCAAATGTTAAATCATCGCCAAGTAATTAGAGATCTAAAATACCAATTCTATATTAGAAAATGAGGAAAAAAATAATCACCAGAACATTTTTTTAGGCAAATTAAATTGAATAAATTATGTAGTTCTGAAATTACCTCCAGCAGTTAATATCAATTAATACAGGAAACTGCTTTAAAAGACCTGAAGTTGCTAAGAAATAAGCCTGTTGCTTAAACAGGGTAGATAGAATTCAAAAAGTGTAGATGTCATCAGGTGTTTAGCAGCTCTGATGTAACAGCCTGAGAGATTTGAGACTTGTGGAACTGGAATCTTTAAGAAAGACTTTGGAAATGGATATTTAATGAATAAAGCACAGCTGGTAAGACAACAGTTAAGCAACTGTGAAAAAAAAGTTGTTTGTTGGAATAGCAGGCTTGTTTAACTCCAGTGAGATACTGAGCAGTTCCCACTAATGACAATTATCAAGCTACTTTGTGTAGTTATTTTGTATATAAGATTTATGAAAATGGGTAAGTGTGCATAGTTCAAGTTTGTTTAGGCTAATCTTCCTTAGCCTTTGCTTTCCTAAGAGCTTCTCAGTGCTGTAATAGCAGTATGGCCACCCTTCTCAACTGTACTTAAGGACAGCTACAGAACCTCTTTTCAAATTTTTTTGTTAGCAGGCTGCAAAATGAAATCTCCACATGGAGTATTAAAGTCAGCATGCTCTTCTCTTTGTCTGTATGTTGTACACACCCACATTTCTGTATAGGTGGTTTTAATGACAAAGTGCTCTGGTAAGAGCATTTTTTATATCTGTTCTATCAAATCCATGCAAAGCAGAGCACATGAGAAGAAAAATTCCCTTAAATACTGCTTAGCCTGTGTTTATGAAGGTCATTGTTTGTTCTTCCACTGTTTATGGCCTCATTTGCTTCTTTTTTATTGTCTCTCTTCCCTCTTGTGCTCCATTTTCCATCATGAACAGCATGTGCAACTTCCCAGATTAGATTCAGGCAAACATCCCTGGGAGCTGTCACCCTCTGACAGCAGGTACAAGAACATTTACTCTAGAAGGTAATGTGCTTTGCTCAACCTGTGTTGGGAAGGAGAGGCTGTGTCATCCTCCCCATGGAGGCTGGTACTAACTTACCTCCTGTTCCAGCTTGATCTCCATAGGAGCTGAAGCAGTGATTTGGGACTGAAAGAAATAGCACACTCTTCTCTCAATTGCCCTGAGAGGGCAGCATCTTGCCTGGACTCTTTGGGACTGGCCGACTGATGGTGGTAGCTGGGCACTGATGGCAGAAGCTGTTTTGGTGAGTGTTGTAGCTGGGGTGGAGGCCATCAGTCAACTGATTTCCTTTTTCTTTCAAAGTCCTCCTCCTGAGTGTTTGTATCAGCAGCTTCCATATGTCCCATCTGCTACATGCTCCTGCTGTGTTTATCTTTTTTCTTTCCTGAAATGTGTCCTCATCTGCTGAATCCAGCTTACCTACCACCTTCTAATTCTGACAACGACACAAAACATGAACAGTTTTGCAAGCTCTGAAGCATGCACTAGTTCTAATGACAGTCGTTCTTTTCTGCTGATCTTTCTGATCATCTTGTTTATTTAGATTATAAACTCCCCCACTTGGTGTGTCTGCTGTAACTCTGAGTAACATCCTGAAAAAGAGTGACCCTTGGCATGCCTCCTTAGACTTGGCCACACTTCAGCAGCCCTGGCCTCCCAGCCAGCTTTGGCCACATACTCTGTAAAGACTTGTACAAATGGAGAGCTGACTATGTCAGAAAAGGGACAAACAGTGTGAGGTGAACAGTTTGAGGGGATAAGGGGAGTGGAGATGGGATTCAAAAGTGATGCTACTTCAATACACAGTTGGTTTTCCACTGTTATGAATCAAGCAGAGCTTAGTGGCAAAGAAACAGTGACATGGCAAAATTGAGACTCAAGGGTATCCAGAATGCTCTGTGAGCAAGAGGCATTGCTTTGTGGGGAAAACCTGGCAGGGCAAGGTGTCCCCCACAGGAAGAAAGGAAAGAGACCCAGGTAAGTGCTAAAGATGGACAAGCATAAAAGTACAGTATGAGGGACAAGGCAGGAAAAAAAACCGCCAACAAATATTTGCAAAGGAAATGTGTAATGAAGGCCAGAAGGTATGCAGAGGGGGGCAGAGCTAGAGGGAATCCAGCGTGACGCAGGGCGAGCAGCTCCAGAGCGGGCCCCAGGGCCTGCATCGGCACCTCCAGCAGCACCAGCGCCCAGCCGGGGGCAGCCCAGGCCAGCAGCTGCTCCAGGACGCCTGAAGGAGCTCAGTGCAAGTGTGAAAGAGCTTGGTGCAAGCCTGAAGGAGGTTCGTGCAAGCCTGAAGGAGCTCCGTGCAAGCCTGAAGGAGCTCAGTGCAAGCCTGAAGGAGCTCAGCGCAAGCCTGAAGGAGGTTCGTGCAAGCCTGAAGGAGCTCAGTGCAAGCCTGAAGGAGCTCAGCGCAAGCCTGAAGGAGGTTCGTGCAAGCCTGAA
>JAYDZK010000056.1:23213991-23284123 GCA_034509185.1 Euphonia xanthogaster
AGCTCAGTGCAATCCTGAAGGAGGTTCGAGCAAGCCTGAAGGAGCTCAGTGCAAGCCTGAAGGAGCTCAGAGCAAGCCTGAAGGAGCTCAGTGCAAGCCTGAAGGAGCTCAGTGCAAGCCTGAAGGAGCTCAGTGCAAGCCTGAAGGAGGTTCGTGCAAGCCTGAAGGAGCTCCGTGCAAGCCTTGCCTTGCTGCTCCCGCAGCTGCTGGGCTCGGGCTCCGAGCGGAGCCGGCGCTGAGCGCAGGCCGCGCCGCGGCGTTTGAGGCCCGCAGCACCACCTAGTGCCGCCCGGGCAGCCCCGAGAGCCTTGGGGAAGGAGAGGGAGCGGCTGCTAAACGCTATGGCGTGGTTTTGAGAGCCAGCAATGACTGAAGTGGAAGTAGCAGAATCGGTCCCCAGTGCCTGCCTCATTAAGGGGGGCGGGGGGGGGGGGCTGTAATGTGTCATACAGGCAGTTTCTCTTTTTAAAAATTTATTTAAGGAAAAAAATAATCTAAAACACCTGTATATCACTAGAATACTTTAGTGCACAAAGACAGCTTTGGACAGTACCTGGCCAAGCTCTGGGGCTGCCCTCGTTTTCAACAGCTCTAGCATAATGAGACATCAAAGTCTAGTAGCAAAATATCCCTGCAACAATCCAAATATAAAACGTTTTGTACAAATATATTTTTCTTTATAGTACGTAATCACTCTTAAAATACATAATTTCCTTAGCAAAAGTTTGCAACAATATTAAAATAAATAAAATATCCTAGAGAACATTCAATTCCATAATAAAACTGCAAACCAGAAGAGTATAAAAATTAATTTCATTATTAAAGTCTACTTCTGAGAAGTTTCTTCCCCCCCTTTTTTTTTTCATTAGGCCAAAGTAAAAAGCATATAAAGATGCCAGACCTATACAGACTATTACAGGTCCACTGCCAGGACTCCTACCTTTTGCTAGATACTGGTGTCAGCCTGCACTCACCCAATTGTGAGTGTGTGCAGGGTCAGGTTAACAGTCTCCTAGGTTTTAAGAGGAAATACCAATTCTCCCTTAACTGTGGAGACATGACAGATGTTGATTGGCTTCCAAGACAATATCCTCTCTTCCTTCATTTTCACCTATGCATGTGGCATTTGGCCTTTCCTGCTAAGCTGAAATTACAGTCGCTGCATGGAGAACAAAGAGGAGGAAGTTTTCTGTGTGCCTTGCTGATATTGTCCCTTAATTCAGTTGCAGGAAGTGAATCCACAGAAGTTTTTTACATACTGATTTTTCTATTTTCCACCCAGATTTGATTTTTTTTTCTCACATTCTTCCTGCTGTCTAGTCCTCTCACCCAGCAAGAACATTTCTAAAAGTTTTCTGAAACAATTATGTCAGGCTAGGCAGGTTACTTCTGCTTGCCATCTCATTTGTTTCCAATCAGAGCAGCTTTCCACAGGAAATCTGGTTTCACCACTATAAGTGGCAAAACCTCAAAGAGTGTGCTAACTTGCACATGATTAACCACAGAAGGGAAGCAATTCCCACGTGCTCGTGCGGTTGCTTCAGTAAACACCTCCGGGAAGGCTGAATTCCTGCATGGCTGAGGCAGCTTCAGAAGTGCTGGTCCTGTCACGGGGCACTGCTGACCATTCACCCCACAAAGGTCTCTACACAGCATCTCACAGTCTTGTCTCCTGCACTTCTTCCTCCGTCTCCTCCTGCAAGGCAGTGATTTGGGGTCGGGGTTTACGTTTGCTGGAGTTCCTGTGGTGTGCTGGCAGGAACTTGAGGCGCTCAGCGTGACTGATGGCCTGCCTGAAGGAGCTCTTCTCGTTCAGCAGCTTCTGAATGGATTCGTACTGCCTCAGTTTATTGTCCTCGATCACCTGGAGAAACATCACTCCATCAGATGAGCAGTGGTGGTGCTGACAGAATTCAGCTAATGCAACTAATGCAGCAGGGAGGAGACATGAAGACATGGCAAACATCTTCCAACAGAAAAAAACCCAATTTACAATTTCTAATTTCTAGCCTACAGTTTCTAATTAAAACCACAAAAACATGCATTAAAATTTGAACACGTGGAAAAGGTGCCTATTGCGCAAATTACAAAGTGCTGCTGCACTGACTGTTTTTTTCTTGTGACTTGGTTTTACTTCTGAGTCCCTTTAATGAAGTCTCCCAGTATCTTGGCATTTCCCTGGCACTGTAGACTGCCCAGTTAAGAAAGTGTTAATTTTTTTATCACAAGCAGAGAGAGAAAGCTGCCATCAAGGTGCCAGCCTTTCTTTGTTTTCTTCTCACCAAACAAGGAAGCACTGCTCACCTGTTTGAAGGAGACAACAAGTTTACCCTATAGGGTTGTGCCAGTCTCCCCCTGCCAGGCAGAAGCCAAGGAAAAATCAGGCTCCTTTGCTGGGTCTGCAATGTCAGCACATCTCTGGTAAGGGCACAGGTCTGACAGGAGAGAACTTTTAGCATCTCTGTGGCTAAAATGGGGTCTGGAGGGTGGGAAGCCTTTTCAGAGGTGAGGCTGCCTGCCTGCCTGCCTGCCTGCTGGGGGCGAGGCTGAGTCCAGCACACACCGAGGAGCAGCACATCCAGAAGGAGGTACAACCTGCCTGCTGACTAGCCTACTTTAACTCCAGGCACTGTTCCTCCTGCTGTGCTAATGCATCCAGTCAAATAGACATCAAAAACCGTGTTTCATTCTGCTAATAAAATCTAGATGCCCTCTCATAGATGAGTGAAAAAAATACAGAGAGAAGAACCTTATTTGTAAGAACAATTTGCATAACTTGCTTTTTCTTTATGAACCATTTTTATGTAACAAAGGAAATACCCCAGGACTCCAGTAATTTGTCCCCTTGAGTACATGTGAAAGGAGTATTTACATGGCTTGTTTAAAGAAATCAGCAATTCTGACCATCACATACTAGGAAACTCCTCTTCCCCAGGCAGCCTCCTGTTGCTCAAGTACAGCCGATTCTGCATTTGCAATTGTAAAACTGTGAGATGCTGAGACTTTTCTGAATCTCCTGAGCCAATCAAAAATATAAAGCACCTGGATCAGCAGCTGGATAACCTACAAAACTTTCCTTCTGGTTGAAACTTTCCTTCTTGCTCCTCCAGAACATGACCCAGCTCACCTGAACACAGATGTCTGTCACAGATCAGGTGAAGGAGCAAACAGGAGCCTGCTGCAGTTCTGCCAGTGAATAAGTTGCTCAACTGCCCTGAATGACCCCCATCAATCCCAAAAACATTACTTCCACTTGGTGTGTTTTGCATGTTCATCAAATGTGGTGAGAGAGCAGTAAGTGAGCCCATGAGAAATGCTCACCAAAAATCTCTGGCATTCCAGCATCGCCTCCAGCCTGTGCTCAGAGAGTATCACCGTGCAGTTGGCAAACGCGTGCTTCAGGGTCTTCCTGATCACTTGGGAAGTTCTGAAAGGCAAACAACAATGCAATGTGCCTGCCCATAACTGCACAGGCCCATAACACACATGTGTAACAGCCTGGCTGTGGTTGTAGAGCTTCACTCAGGGACACAGCTCTGCGGTGCCTCAGCTGCACCTCTGCTGTCAAAGTACCTACCAGCCATAACCAGGCTTCCCTGACCCCCTGCACAGAATTACCAACATGCATTACTGAAATCAGGCTTAGTAATAGGCCAGACAAGTTACAAAAGATCTCTTTAGATGGTGCTGCCTCATGAGTATTCTTATTCCACATTAGAAAACAGAACAAGTGAAGAAAACATACACAGGGTCCAGGTGAGCACTTGGTTCATCGAGCAGCAAGATTTTAGCTTTGCTGAGAACTGACCGGGCAAGGCACATCAGCTGCTTGTGGCCATGACTGAGGACGCAGCCTCCATCCACAAGAACAAAATCAAGCTTGCCTGGAAATTGCTCTATTACAGACTTCAGCCCAACCTGCCAGAGAAAAGAAGGACACAAAAAGTTGGCAAGACATAATTACTGCTGACTGTGGTAATCATTTACATCATTGTAAAAGTTATGGAAAGTGATTTTTGAAAGCAAAACAGGCCTCTTTGGTTACTAGGAGTTTAAAAATAAATCACCAAAATTTATATGCTACATTATAGCAACAGAAAATAACCCCAGTCACCATGGCCACTGTCTTTATGGCTCTGACAATGTTTCCAGGTCCTCCTTTTACTGCCCTAAAGGTCTTGTGCACTTTGGTTATACTAAAGGCACGAGGAGCTTCCCTCTGGCACTGGTGACAAAGTGTTTAGAGAGGTGCCCATGCCACGTGAAGCTGCTGCCTTTGGACCAAAAATCAGAGTCCAGCCCAGGAGATGTTCTCTGACTGTTTGTTCCAGTGCTCCTGTTTACTCTCCTTGGGAGATTTACACCTCCAGGCAAAGTTTTCCATCTGTCACAGATCCAAACCTACTGTGGTCCTTGGCCTTATCAGCAGAGTTTCAAAAGACATTTTTACAAAATAGGAAAACTAGGAAATATATCAAACACTATAAAAATGCAATGAAACTCCAGAAATTTATAAAGGCCACCTCCCTTGGATTTTTTAAATATTACTGATCTGCAACTAATTTGCATCCCAGGGAAAACAAAAAATTGGAATTCCTACAAAGTGTTTTCACTTTGCATGGAAACAACATTAAACTGTGGTGTACGGGTATATGTGTTGTGTTTCTGAAGAGCTCGTGCTTTAATTTTTATGCAAATTAAGGCCAGTGTTTTCTTCCTCATTCTCTTTTGAACACATGTTGTGTCCTTAATGAAATTTTGCATTCAATGGATGGAAAAGGTCCTTTCTTCTTAGACCTGCACAAGGTCTCTCCATGCACCCGTAGGGTTCAGACAGCTGACTGCAGGAGTAAGGCTTAAGCTCACAAGTCGACACAAATCTGACAGATTCAAGTGCTGAAATATGGGGGCAATAAAAAATGAAACATCAGACAAGGTCTTGTTCTCTGCAGTTGATTGCAAGGAGTGTAAAAAGCTGATGGTGATCTCAGGAGGATCCTCTAAATCCTCAGCAGTCAACATGGGTCTGGAATAAGCTGACAGCTCATTTCTGTGCTGTGCTCCCAAAGTTACACTCACTCACTGCTGAGCCAGACTTCAAGAGCATGAACTTGGTAAACAATCCAATCACTCCTAGTAAAAAGCATTACAGCTCTTTCATTTCTTTTTTCACTTTGCATTCTTGCGTGTGCAATGAAAACCTCAGTATCAAATACAGATTTGCCCAACTCTTTAATGATAAACACTTCAAAATAAATTTTTTTTCACACCATTGTAAACGAGGTTTAGCTCCTTAAAATCCCAAGCTCAGTTCAAACACACATTGGAAACAATCCTCCAAAGCAGGAGAGCTTATCTTCTTCAAGAAAGAGGATATTGATCCACACTAAATTTTTTCCTGAGCCTCAGAGAAGCAGAGAAACAGCACTGAGCACACTGTTGCCTCTGCTAGGCCTGTCTGAAAAGCTGCTGTCACACCACCTAAACAAAAATCTCATGGTACTTTCATTTGACAGTAAATTACTCACAGAACATGTCTACTTTCCTCTTTTTCCAAATATAGGGAAGAAATTGGAAAAACTCAAGAAAGCAAGCAGAAACAGAGTTAACCTCCTGGATGGAAAAGGAGGAAGCTTTCAGATTAAGTCCCACACCTGTTAGCATTTTTTGATACTTGAGACTTGTAATGAAGGAAAGTGGCGCCAATGGGTGCTTAGGTCTGTATTAATTAGGTCATAAAGAGGTGCCCACTTTCTGGGCTGCGGCCCTTTCCCTCCTGTAATGCTCACCTGGCTTTTCCTGGGCATTATGGACACCTCTGCAACCCATGAAGCAATGTCAGAGCCAAGAGGTAGCACCTGACAGCTGCCATGTATGGCACCTGTGCAACATGGAAACAGAATCTGGCCCCTCAGCTTGGGAATTTGAAAAAAAAAGTTGTGGAAACCTCAACAAAATATTAGAAAACAACTTTCAGGTTCAGAATTCTAACATTCCATGACTCATTTTCCATGGCACAAGAAGCTCCATGACACAAGTACAACAAAAGCCTTCATGCCTTGTCAGAGAGAGCTCCTTCCAGCTGGCTTCCCATTGGCCTGAGAATTGAAATAACTATTTATATAAAACATAATAGATATGGTTTGTAGCACAGCATCACCTTTCCCCTGCATTTTTCCTAAGATTCTACATAAATGTGAAATATGACAATCATTAGACCTACACTGCACCCTGCTTTAACCACATCACCAGAGGGAGACAAATAACACTGAACAGCTTTACCTCCTCTGCAACTTTCCATATTTCTTCATCATTCCACTGCCCATAAGGATCCAAGTTCATCCGAAAGCTTCCAGAAAATATGAACACTTTCTGCAAGAAAAAAAGACATACAGACACAAGTAGATAGGTAGCCTGAAACACTGTATAAAGCATTGGAAATTGTGAAGCACACAAACAAAAGAATAACCTTCTGCAATTACCAGATAGAGCTAACTGCAGGGGTGTTTTTTTTTAATATTGTTCCAAAAAAAAGTGATTTTGAAAATGCTTATATGTTAAGATTTTGGAAATTATCTTAAGAAAATCTTAGCCAAACTTGTCTGAAGACCAGCAAACCCCAGATTTCAGCAGTTTTCGGAATAAAACATTTCCGGTATTTTCATTTTTGATTCTTGACTGTGTGAAACATATTCAAACATACCAAAAGAAAATTATCAACCTTAAGTGTGTGTTCCACCATTTTGCTTAGAGAGGAAAAACTATTGCTTATTTGTCAAAATTCAGAGACATTGTGCTAAATTGTTTTTCATCAATGAATTTCTTCTTCTAATAAATTGTAGTCAAACACACGTCTCAGCATCATTCTGTTCCCAGGCATTTCACCATGTCCCAGTCCCTGTCCCGCTGTCCCATGGCTGAACAGTGACAGCACGGCCGCAGCAGCCCCAGCCCGCTGGGTGAGTTTCCCCGCCGGACACTGCGGGCTGTGCTGGCTCCCCGCTCTGCCCCTGCCCCCCTTCTGCTGCAGGAGATGAGGAGGATGCACATTTCCTGGCACTGAGAGAGAACACGCCCTTCTCCTGCTGAAGTTTACTGCTCCATTCTGCTTTCCCCATCAGTTCAGGCAAGCAGATTTTGGCCATCATAGATGCACGTTTTGTAGCTCAAGAAGCAGTGACTCAGACAAAATTAAATATTTGTTGAATCTCTTTTTACATGGGGCGGATTCTGAGAGAAATTGGATTCTTCAAGGGACACTGAGGCTGTAGGACATTTAAGAAACTGGTTTTTTTCTATGCTGTAAGGTACACCCGCTGCTTGTAGCAGGGAGAACTTGCTCTCAAAGAATTTAAGTGCCTTGTTGAGAAATATTACCATTTGCTTGCTCTTTCTGTGTACGTACACAACAAATACCAAGGGGAAAAAATTTGAGACAATCATTTTCTCACATCTTTCTAAACAAAGTATTTTTTAGAGAGAATGTGTTGAAATGCCAGTGGTTCACAGCCATGTAAGTTCCTGGAGTCTTGGTAGTCAAACACTAACCAAAGCAGAGAAGGACTAGCTGTACCAGAAGAAAATAACAGACAGAATACACTTAGCAAGTGCTCTCCCAGAGTTTGGCCTGTCTACCACGATTTCCATCTGACCCAACCTAGGAACTTGGCATTCTTTCATCAGGTTTCAAAGTGATTTATACACGCATTTACATTCATCATTTAATTATGATTAATTAAAAGTGTAAACATTGCAGAGGAAAATAAATTACATTAATTAATTTGCTCGATTAAGATAGGCATGCCATTGCCAACATATTTGGTGTAAAAGAGAAGGAAATAACTAATTCAAGAAACCAGAACAGAAAAGCAGCTGCACTGTGGTGCTGTGCACTGAATGGGGTGGATTTAAGCGCACTGATACCTTCAGCACATGGCAAGCAACACATTGACAGAGCTGCAGAACCACACTCAGCTAAAAATTAATTGCTGAATTAATTTTTGTAGACACAACAGTGAAAGAGTAGACTCTTTCCCTTATAATTGTTAATAACAGTTAAATCTTCAGTGAAGTACAGCACAGTCCTTTTATCATGCCCTGCACTGGTTAGGTGGCATGAGTGGGGTGTCATATTTGCAGCAGGATTAGGTTCTTCCAAAGAGTGGGTGTGGTGGAAACAGCAGTGCTGTGGAAACAGTGTCAGACGTGGGTTTGCTCACACTGTGAGCCCCATACATTTAACTAATGGAATGCATGTTTTCATTTCTCAGTGCTAAAGAATAGTTAACTGAACAAACCAGTTCTAAAGAAGATAGGGCTGAATAACATTCCTGCTGAAGTGCACCAGGCAGAGTAATAAGGGGTACAACTTTCCTCTGAAGCTGCTGCTATTTCTAATAACCGTGCTTTCAAGAAGCAGGGCACTAAAAGCAAGCTATTCCCAAAAGCAGGGTTCGTTTTTCATCCCCACAAAGTAAATATTTCATTGTCCTGAATTCTGGTACTTCTCTCTCCACTTCAACGCCTCCTTCCTCCCAGCTCATTAGAAACCTTATAGGGTTCACTTAAGTAAATACCATATGAGTCACCTGCACAGTTAAGGGTCTGCTTGAAGAGAAGCAGAAACAAATCTCTCCACATTCTTAAAAACCTGAAGTCTAATGTGAAACAAAACCACCCAGAAGTGAATATGAAGAACTTACATTGTTCATAAATATGGAAGAAGTAGAAATAAGGAGAGCATTGGAAGAGTGGATGGATGGCTGGGTAGACTGGCAGCAAATCTGGAATAATTTCCTTCTTGGTCACTTGTTCATATTCCCACAGTGTGGGATGACAGTGTGTGTGATTATACAATAAACAGTGTCTTAGACCTGACATCCACCCACAAGCAAAACATTCAGAAACATAAATATGGTCGTGTTTATGTTCTGACCACCCCAAATATTGCAAATCAACCCTTCTGAAGGGCATTAATCCCCCTTAGTGGCTACAGCCTCTGTGTATTGGTGTGCGTGGCAATAAGCTTCCCAAGCAATTTATGTGTTATGTGGAGAATCAGACCCCAGAGTACCTAAGGAAATGCTTACGGAAGAGTTAAGGATCGGCTGACAAGAGGCTGCCAAGAAGTAAGAGTATCCTGGCTGTGAGTAGCTGCTGCTGCAACCTGTGTGCAGGTCCTCAGCAAGATCCATGGACTCTTCTCCCCACATGCCCCAGGGCTGGAGGACAAATGTAACATCAGCTGGAGCAGCAGCTCCATGCACAGAGAAGTTAGGAGTAAAACAGCATGATCCCCTTGTAGCCTCCTCTGCTTTGCCTGTGTTATAGCAGCAATATCAACATGAAGTAAAATCAAGTTACTATGTGAGTGCTTTAGCATTAGATGCAAAGTTAGAGGATTTGTTTTCATGGGTGTCCTTCTGGGACAAAACATCTGCTTCCCATAGAGCTTACTCATAAATACAAGGGCTGTGCCCCTAGCAACACTGAACCCATGACGTGTGGGTTCAACCTGTATGCTGCCCAGAATGAGCATGAGCATATGGGATGGTTCACTAACATCCCCAGCTGCTCTGTGCACGGGTCTGATGCAGCAGACACTCCCCACCGTGGTGATGCTGCCTCATCCCAGTGCCCTGCAGGACCCTCTGTGGGAGCACCTTGGGAAGTGGCCCCGCTCAGCAGCTGCACCAGGCAGGAGTGTGCTGGCACACCACAAACAGCCATGACCTCCAAAATTAAGCAGTCCTGAAGGGCATAGTGCTGGAGATAGACAGACAGACAGACAGAGACAGACATATACAATGAACAATGAACAGAATGTGATAGCTGCTGAAAAACTGGAACTACAAAGATAAAAGTTGCAAAATTTCACTTCTTCAGTAAAATAAAGGAGCAAAACAATTTTTTTTTTTCAGCTGGCAGTCCTGCAAACTCTAGAAAACTGGTCTCCATGTTAAGCTTGATTTTAACTCTATATGGAGTATTTACATGTAGAAAACAGTGTGAGACCCACTAGGATGCATGGAATAACACTAAATAAAACATCATCCCCTTCCTCAGAGCTAGCAGCACCTCATGGGTCTCAGATCTCTCATACTTGTTTTTACTGGAAATCAACTGCAGGTCTCCTGTTCTCCATTCAAAGACAAATTTCTGAAGGCATGTCCTCAATCTGACTCCATTAAATACTTCAGGATGCAATCTGCATGAGGACCCATGCATAAAAGCCTTACTGTGTTGAAACAATGCAGCTGGAAATCCTCACTCTGGAAATGCAGTGGGCAAATACCTGCAGAAGAATTATCAGAAAGGCCTGTCCAGGAAGAAGAGATAATGGGTGCAAAAGTACACCCTGGTGTCAGTGGAGCAATTGTTTTTGGGAGAATGACAAACAGCCTGTAGGAGCAGTGTTGGGCAGGCTGGGCTTCAGCAGCACAGGCGTGTGAGAAGTTACAGCAAGGAACTTCCTTGAGGGTGCTTCAGGAAATATGTTTTATGTGATTTAACCCTTCGCACCTCTACAAGGCATGACAACCAGATTTGAAATATTGAAAGAAACAAGGGGTTTACCTTTGCTTCTGCTCAGTGTGATCTCTGACCACCCTGCAGGTCATTCCAGCACAGCCTGCATGGAGCAGACAGCAGAGTCTTAGGACTCTGTGTGTGCTATGTGGTTGTGCTTCAGTGAAGCTCCCACAGTGGAAAAGCATTTCTATTCTACTATATTGGGAAACTTAGGGTTAAGGAAGAGAAGGAGAGTGTTGGAAAAATTTCAGGAGGAAACATGCCTCAGGTAGAGCTCCATTCTCCTTTTGTTGGCGAAGCCTCTCCTGGAAACAGTGAATATCCAGGTGTTGCTGTAGGAGAGCCTCCCAGGAAAGGAAAGGCAACTTTTTTTCCATTCTGAAGCTTTAGGTGAATGGCAAAGAACAAAAGACTCCCTTTGTTCTGCTGGGAAAGGCAGGGTGGCATATGCAATTTCTCTTTCCTGCTGGGAAACTGCTGCTGAAAACTTCATTTTGTTCTGAATGTGGGAACTTTTGAGGAATAATGTGCAGTTCTTTGCCAAGGCTTTGGGACAAGTGCTGTGAGCTGAAGCATGCAAACAGGCTGGCAACTCTCATGACCTTACAGAGAATGGAGGGCTGGGATTATTTGGCATTGATCCATGTGTCAGGGACTTCCAAATGTGAACTAAAGGTGTAATTTTAACAATGGACTAACAATGCACCTCACTAGCAGAAGGGCAAGTTATGTGCTCATATAATAAATGCCTCTTGCATATTGCTGATGGCTGCAGAATGATATTTTCTATACCATTAGTGACTCTATAGTGAGTGCTCAGCTGTGAGAATTATTCCTCATATTTTCACTGGGACAATGAGACTGCTTGTTACCAAGCATTCAGATTACTTCTCAGTCCATGCATTCCCAAGGACAGCTGGAGATGAAACACAGAAATTCTGGTGGGCAGCCACATCCCAAAGGGCAAAAGGATGAGAACAAAAAGATGACTATGAGAGATAAGGAAGCCCTTTCCAATACAGAAATTTATTCTTGGCTGTATAGAAAAATTCTCCAGTGCAGACATACCTTACTGGTAAAAAGCATCCTTCATCCTGTACAGCCATGCTTCAGAAGACAGCTGTATAACATACCTGTCTCCAAACTAAATACAAGCAGTTGCACATGCAATTCACTGCACAGCTGCCTTGATCTGAATGGGGGATCTGAATTTTTTCAGATCTGAATGGGGCATCTGAATTTTTTCATATTGCAAGCAACAATCACTCTGCAGAACTGAACCAGCTGTAATAAAGAAATAAAAGTTTAAAGGAATAGATAGATATGAAAATGTTGAAGAGAGGACAGAAGTGGTGACAAGAGGTCAGTTATCAAATGGCTGCTTGCCAAGCAAGCCTCACCTCTGCAGGCAGTGGGTGACTGGCAGAGCTCAGGTAAGAAATGAATGCAACCCATGGACTCAATATCGCTCTGTTAGGCTTGGTTTGTTAAGGGTGTAACATGGCAGGGAAGAAAGAGTCTGTTCTGACAAGGTCAAAGTGCTAAAAAATTGCTGCCTCTAGAAAATTTCAGAGCATAGAATGCACAAAGAAAAGAGAGTTGTGCCTGCTTTGCATACCTACTCTAAATAACTGGCACTTGGGCAACTATGGAAAAACATATTTGAAAGGGAAGCTATCAAAACTGATCATCCTGTAGAAAAATTAAATTCTGAGTCCTTCTTGTGTTTGCAAAATCAAGGGCATTTTTCTTCCAGCATGAATATTTCAGTGTCTTTTAACAGTGACCCAAGCTGTAAAACTTAGGGCATTTTTATGTTTAACTGTCCCAGAGTCTCTCCAACTATTTTAAAGTTCCTCATGTAGTCACTCCTACAACAGCTTTATACTACACATACAATCACCAGCTTTCTAAGACAAAACCCACCTTTCTCAGATGGGAAACTATCAGGGAACACATCTACTCTTTACAGCAACAAGATAGAAACAGCTTTACTGTGGGGACAGGATGGGGAATCACACAGTTAGGGTTTGACAGGCAACAGTTAAAAGGGGTTGCTTGGGCACCTTGGTCGGCCCACTCCTTTGTGGATGAGTCAATGAGGAGATCATCCAAGGTGACTGGAGATCAAACCATATTTTTCAGTCTCTGGGGCTAGTAGCTACCCTCAAGGATGGATGGATGGATAAAGGCAGGAGAGGCTGCATGGCCCCTCACAGTGTGGCAGGCTGATCTGCAGTCAGTCTCCCACTGCTGCCTGATATGATGAGTGACTCGTTGGTAATATTGCCATCAGGTGTTACTTGAATTAGTCTGCCACGGTCACAGGATTTCCAAAGGAATGAATACTGTTATGGAGGACATTGTTTATGTTTGGAAACTGAAGAACTATCTGATGTATAAATGTCAAGGAAGAGATGGTCAATATGTGTTACTCATGTATCAATGTTTTTGGTAAGGATAGACATCAAAAGTACAAAGGAGTTAAAATTCTGCAGTTCATTCCATCAGTTTTCATTTCTACCTTTACAGTGAGCAATCACGTTTTAGTGTTACTGTATGCAGACAATAATGTTCATTTTTCAGACAGATAATCCACAGCTGTAACTGATACAAGATGCTGCCAGTGGCAGGAACATTGGCAAGAGACTCAGGAGCCCTAGGTTTACATGTTTGCTACCCGTCTGCCAGGGAAAACACACAATGTGCAGTCTCCACATGTTAACCATAATATGTGATGTAGAGCTTCAGAAAACAGTAGCTGAGAACACTGATTGTATTTTTTTTTCAGGTGGCACTATCTTATCATGAATCAAAATGAAAACTCTCTCAGAGAGGCAGGGATAAGCAGGCTGGAAACACTTCTGTTTGAGCCTGCTGTACCTTCCCATTTCTAGAAGAGTTCTTGTAGGAGAGGCAGAGAAACCCTAAAAATGCAAACTTTGCTGTGAATCATTGCATCCTTGCACCCATCCATGCCACTCCCCTTTTCACAAAATCTGTGGGGTTTTTTTTTCTCAGCATACAATAGCAAACATCTTAAAAGCAACTATGTACATACAGATACAGAACCAATGAAAATAAGTAGTCTCATTACCTGAGGAATCACTCCAAATGCTTTTCTCCATTGCTGCACGCTGACTGTGTTCCAGGAGACTCCATCAATCTGGATATCCCCTTCTGTATTCAGCAGTCTTAAAAATGCAAAAAGTAAAGTGCTTTTTCCTGAACCTGTTCTTCCTAAAAGGCCCACCTGCAATGCAAATCATACAAGCAAACATTTAATACTCTTCACATATTAATCACAGACTAAAGCAAAAGCCTTAGAGCTCTCAGAAGTGAAGAACAGTCCAGATGGATCTCAATGGGATAGCAAATGTCATTTATGTGGGGATGATAAAAGCCTACAGCAAGGGTGGAATCAAACACTGGGGAGACTCTTCTTTGTTTTTTTAGAATTAACTAGGTGAAAAATCTTTTAGCCTACCCTTAGCTGAAGAACAGAAATTTGCTTGTCTATTATCTTGCACTGATCAGCCCAGCTGTTTGTGCCTTTTCCCTTCCCTTTGTCATGAAGCCCTCATCAGCAAAATCAGAAACCAAAAACTAAGTAGGGAGTGCATTTGGATCACCCTAGTAAGCTACTTCATTCTCATATGATTGAAAATAAAGGGCCTAACTCTGATTTGTGGGGTAGCTTGGGGCAGAGGCAGTGGTTACAGCAGACATCATCCCATTGGACACCTCTCAGCATATGTGCAAGTCCTCAACCTGCCCAGATGATGCTGATTTTCCTCATCCCTAGGGTGTGAAGAAACATAATAATATAGGTTTTGGGGTTTTTTAGAAGTTGTGTTTTCCTTGTAGGGGAGCTGACCTATTGACAGAAAAAGCAAATATCTGCAGTAACCACCAACAAACTCCAAGATGCTGCTTTTCCAGCATCTGGGTTTACACAGCTAACGATGTCCTGTCTAAGTGTGGGCTGCTTTTGTGGTGTGACCATACTGAAGAACGGCTGAAGGCTTGTAGTGAATGGGGCTATGTCTGGCTGGTGACTGCCATTAGCAGTGCTCCTCAGGGCTCAATCCTAGGGACAGTTCTCTTCCATGTGTTCAGCAATGATCTGGATGCAGGAGTCAAATGCTACATTAGCAAAGCTGCTGATGACACCAAACTGGGAAATGCTGTTGACTGTCTTGAGGACACAAGGACTTGCAGAGAAATCTGATAGTTTGGAACACTGGGCAGTATTTAACTGCAATTTGGCAATCTAAATGTCAGATTCTGCACCTGGGATGGAGCAATGCCAGGCACAAGTATAAACTGGGAGAGGAGTGCCTGAAGAACAGCCCTGCAGAGAGGGATCTGAGAGGGCTGCTGCCAGCAGGATCAACGTGAGTCAGCTGTGTGTGCCCGGGCAGCCAAGAGGGCAAACCCCATCCGGGGGTGATCAAACACAGCATCAGCACCAGCTGGGCAAAAGGGGTGATTATCCCACCCTATTTAGCTCTGGAGCAGCCTCATGGGGAGTGCTGTGTGCAGTTCTGGGCTCCACAGTTTAAGAAGGATGTGGAGGTGAGTGAATGCATCCAGAGAAGGGCAACAAAGCTGGTGAAAGGGCTCAAAGGAATGTCCTGTGATGAGTGGACAGGAACGTGGGCTTGTCTGCTTTGGAGAGGAGGCTGAGGGGCAACTGATCTCTTATCCCTGGGATCCAGTGACAGAACATGTGGAAATGGTTTAAAGCTGTACTGGGGAGGTTCAGACTGGACATTAGGAAGCATTTCTTTATTAAGATGGTGACCAAATACTTGAACAGGCTTCCTAGAGAGGTGATTGATGCCCCAAGCCTGTAAGTCTTAAAGGCCCTTGATAATAGGCTTTAACTTCTGGGCAGCTATTAAGTGGTAAGGCAGTGGGACTAGATGATTATTCTGTTCCATTCCATCCCTCAGCAGAGGAGAACTCCTGTTTCCTTCTTGGTGCACTACCTATGCAGTAGAGACAAATTCTTTCCAGTTTAAGGAGCATCTGAGTCCAGGGTTGATCACCAAACTCGAATCACAGCCCTTGAGAAAAGGATTTTTGTTTTTACTGCTCTCCCCCTCTCTGTACAGTACAAAAGTGTCTTTCATTTTCCTTACACCACTTCTTCAAGGGATCTTCCAGGAAGTAAATCTACCAGGCTGCAGCAGCACCTGCATCTTGACGTTCCAGGAATCACAGGTATCTCTCTTTTAAAGGCAGACTGCCTTCAGGATGGTGCTGCAGCAAGTCAGAACTCTGGGTTCAAAATTTTGGTGCCCTAAAACTTAGTAGATGAAACATTCAGTTCATGTAAACCAAGACAAAGCTACCAAACCTGGCAAAGACTGGTGCTATCCAAATTAGGAGTGACTATGTGCCTCATGTCAAGGCCAGGGAGCTGTCACTGAACCTGTTTTCTCATTTACGTGGGACAGTTAAAATCTTCTCTTCCTCTGTATGCCTTCAGCTCAGGAAATCACAAGGCTTTCTTCCCTTTCCACCAAGGATGGGCCTTTAGCATGATCTTGAAGCAGTGTTAAACTTCTACCTAAATGCTGCCCTGAAGCTAAAGCCCTTCTTAAACACAGCTCCAAACACACGTGAAGATTAGAGAGGTTTGTCAATCCTGTGAAGAATAGAGCTGTTTGTGGTCTGCAGTACAGTAATTCAGGGTAGTGTTGAGCCCTCATGGCATGGGTGAGACAGCACCTCCACCCTCCGGCCGCCGGAGCCAGCGGTGCGTTACCCTTGGCACGGCTGCCCCTATTCTTGTGTGCCCTGCCCCATCGGGTCAGCCCGTCCTCAGCACCTGCATTCACCAGCAAGCTTCCCTCTCCTCAGCAGCAGAATTTCAGGCACAGGAATACAGCTTGGGAAACTGTTGCACATGTATTTTATCCTAAGTCATTTCTGTTCTTCAGTTAGTTTAGAAGATATTTTGTTTGGCAACAATTTCATTTAGAAAATCTTACAGCACTCAAAATCCTCTCTAGTCATTGAACAGGTTTATGGCAATTTTATACTTAAGCTTAATAGAAGTCAGACAAAAACCACAATAAAACAGTGTCTTACCCTCTGCCCTGAACTTATGGTAAAGGAAATGTTTTCTAGTACAGCAGCTCCGCCTTCACCGTATTTGGCTGTAAGGTCTTTCACAGTCATTTGGCCCCCAGATGGCCAGTTCTTCTCATCCTTCACATGCCTGTTTTCAATTACAAGGGCATCTGAAAACTGATTATTCTTCTGTGGCTTAATGCTTTTTGTCTCTTCTGTTGGCATGTCAATGAATTTAAATATTCGTCCGACAGACCGCATCTGCAAATCCAAACAAACGGTATTCTAATTGTAATTCATAGTAAACTATCAAACAAATGAAATTAAATTGTTCCTAATTCCGAGGCAGAACAGTGAATCTTTTTTTCTGTGTAAGCTGCTGTCATGAGTAACCCAAAACTTTATTGTACCATGATATAATCTTCAAAGGTAGGCTGCTTCTCATCTAGAGCTCTCGATTCCATTGCACTTGTACTGCTGACTTTGGTCCAACATGTGATTCCTCTATCTTCCTTTTTAAATGGACATAGTAACTCTTTCTACCTTAAAAATTATATTTTGAAAAGTGATGACTTGTATCTAGGAAAACAAAGTATAATCATAAAAACAACATGGATCACTTAAAACCCTTTCCTACAGGAAGGTATGGGGTTGCCCAAAACCTGAAGTTCTTTGAATAATGGCTGATCTCCAAAGATCAGTAGACTGCATGGGATCTGAAAAATGCAAAACAGTAGCATTAAGTAAAAAAGGAACAATCATTAAACAGTAACGTTTGAGTACTTATGAGTAACTATAGTTTTAAAAAAAATTGTAGGAAGTTCCATGATAATAAATTTTTTATCAGTAATTATATATATTAGGTGAAATAATAAAGTCCTGTAGTTCATGAACTTTAGACCGAAGTTTCTAGGAGCAGTCTTGGTGCATTTTCAAGGGAACATGGGACTAGAAAGGATCCTCTTGATCTTTTCATTAAATGGGTCAAGGATCAATGAATAATTAATCCCCTCCACTACAACTTCACTACTCAGGTGGTCAGAAAACATATTCTTTACTTTATGGACAAGTGTGCTGTTATAACTTTTTTACTTTTAAAATCTAAAGAGCTCTTTTGCTAGCTGTTTCCCCATTCATTTATGGAGGGACACCTTAGATCCTATCACCCTTTGTTCTCCAGGACTAAAGAAAATCCAGGCGTAAGCTTCTTTCATAATATACGTTCTCCAAACACCCCAGTTCAAACCAAGCTTTCCTGTCTGACCAGTATGCGCACTGCATTTTGGATGATGTTTAACCAGGACATTATACAAATGCATTGTTACTCCCCTATCTATACTAGGAATATCTGCATTAATGCATGCTGGGATTGTACACTATTTTTTTCACAGTCACATCTTACAGCCAGCCTTTGAGTGAGAGGTGGTCAGCCAAGCTTTCCTCCATTTCAGCCATTTCTAACCAAGATCCTCACTTACAACTGAGGTTATTCTTAGCAAGCCTTTGCACTTTTGTTACTGAAATCTATTTCATATCTGCCATTTGAGGTACCTTATACATTTAAAGGATCCTTTATACCAACACTGCCTTTCAGCTTTGTGTCATTGGTGGATTTCTTCAACGCTCTTTTACTTTGTTGAGAGCATTTAAAAAAGATTAAAAAGAGCTCAGTCAGCAATCTAATCTTTGTTGAGTAGCCTCCCTACAGGTTAATACTTACAGCTTAATGACATCTCCTTCCTGACCAACTCATTAACTAGTTTACTGTTCTTGTAATAATCCTGATATCCTTCATTTAGATAAGTCCTGAAACAGAGCCATAATCAATGCTTTCCTGAAGGCAAATGAGATCTATTACATTACTGTGTCTGGAAAATAAATCATCAGTCAGAGTTATGAAGGTAGTGTGATGCAACCCTAATGTCAGCAAACTTAAGTAACTCTAATCTATAAGCATCACATTTTTAATTCATTATTAAAAATAGTTTCTAAAGACTGTTGCTATTACATTAACAAACTGATGGTCGTATCAATGACTTCTCATTTCTCCTTCTCAAAAAAAATTGCCAGTTGTTATTTTATCACATGCTACCACCACTGCCTGCTTGTTTATTTATTTGAAGTGGCCATTATAAGATTTTCAGCTTCTTGGCCAGTTCTTCCTCAACACTTGGAACCAGGTCTGCTCTACCTGGTATGGATGGCATTGTTCCAGTCTGGTTGCACATGTTTAAGTGAAATGTCCAGCTGCAGAACCAAATCACCCCTAGCTGAAGATTCTGATTTTAGATGGACTGACTCACAGGTGGTCACAGGTGTGTCCCTCCACAAACTGTACAATTTAGGGAAACCAGGATTCTAGCTGGTTTGCATGTAATTCCCACCTCAGACATTATAAATCCCATTTCTACCTTCTGTTCCACTTTTATGTCCACAAATTACACACTGCCTTTTTAGTGAAAATGAAGATCAAGTATTTATTCGGCTTTTGAGCCATTTGCAAGCCTAACTATGATTTTTTCAAGTTTCTCTTCTCTATCTGCTTCTTGATCTCCAACTCATAGCTTGTTTGTAACATTAAAGTCCATTCTGTACGGGCTGTATTTCCTAACATACTGTCAGAGAATGTTTTCATGCTGGCAGTTCTAGAGTCTTCAAAATGTCTTGTTTTTCTCCTTTTCAGGAAACAAGTTTCAGCTCCTTACTTGAAGAAGACGTGACTTCCCTTTACGTTCAGGTACCTAAGTGGCCCAGTCCAACTAATGAATTAATTAGATTCCTTGTTTTACAAAAGCTTGTTCCTGTAAACAGCATTTGTTTTCTAATCTGTATTCTCAGAAATAGATTTCTGTTTAGTGGTATCATGGAAAACCCTTTACACATCTTTGTTTTACTGCTTTTATATTCTTTCTGAAAAGTGCTTCTCCTTGACGTATTAGATACAATTCCTTTTTGCTCTTCAATCCCAATTGAAATGCTGTTAGGCAGATTTTCTATGTGGAAGCAAATGCAAGGGAATACTGGGACCATAGTTTATATCTCAGCATCTTAAAAAACGATTGTGACAGAAGTTCTGAAAAGCATGCTAACACACAAGCCTATCAATTCTTCTTTCCATCTCAACCACTGTGCAAGATGGAAAAGCATGGTCATCATCATGTTCACGTTATGTATGCCAGTTCTTTTTGGTGATACAAACAGGAAGACCTTGAATCAGGCTGACAATTTTCTCCCTGTCTGACTGACAATAGTAAATCCCACAATGACCATGCAGTTATTTTAATTGGTGTTTGATGGTACCTTTGTCTTCAGAAATCATAGCTTTATAGAAATATAGTCATTTTAGAAATGCAGATCTTCCTTGGCTTCATCAAGAGCTGTGAATGTTGGTACAGGCAGATTCCCCATAACTGCCCAAAGGGCCATGCCACTACATGCTGTCTAATGTCTGCTGAGAAGCCAGCTGGGTGAAAAGCCTTTCTCTACAAAAGAAAATTCCATCCCAGCATCCTAGCTCCCCTGACAGACTTATCAGTTATGTATTTTAGACAGTTTAATAATTTTAAATCAATTCTGAATTCCTTGTTCTATAGCTTGAACTATGATTTAAATCTGGGCAGAATGTAGCATGTCAGGAGCATTTGACAAAAATATCCATTCTTTCTTTCACAGGTAGAAATGTTCTGTCATTCATAATGACAGGTATAGGATAGGAGACAGCTAGTTTCTTATCCATTATTCCCATCAGTACTGTGCCAGCTATCTTCGTGTTCTTTAACTAGTACTTTTGAATAAAGGGGTATATTTACTATTTTCATCCCTAAGTCTATAGCATAGTACACTATTTTTAGCCTTGCCTTATTGTACATTACTGAGATTTCATTAGCACTGCAAATTCTTTTATTTATTTCCTCATTAGTATCACTTAAACTCTTCTTAACTTTGAAGGAGTATTCATAATTATATAATTCATATTTCCAGAAGGTGGAAGAAGTAATTATTTTACAAGTAAGCTAATAGAATTAATTTAATCAGGCTCTGTGTTATCTTCTACTTAAAAGAGAGCAGTCACCCTTTTCAGACCAGACACACATGGTATTCAATGGCTGTGTTGCCAGACATCACCTCACAAAAACACTGCTTGGAAGGTGCGCTGTGCACTGGGGGATCAGTGAGAGATTGGTCTGATGGTTCATGCTGTAAAAAGTCTTGTGCGTTAAGTCACTGCCAAAACTGGTTCTACAGGCAGAACACATGGTTTTACTGAGGTTCCACATCATCTGCTATTACATATTGGGTGCACTTATAGGATGTGTTCTTCTCTTCTGAACTGTGAAAGTGAAATACCTAGCTCATTTAAAACTTCTACTGATTTTTTTTTTCACACTGCTGTACAGGCAGGCAGAAAAGAGAATGTTCTAAAGATTTTTTCTTCATTACATTCCTTTCCAGAAGACCAACACCTCACTTTGAGGATTGCCATTCTGATGCAGATTTTACAGTCAAGTATTTGCTCTACTTAAACTTGTGTTTAAGTGTTCTCATAATTTCTGCCAACAGTAGTAAAAACCATATTAAGATCATGTCCTAGATTAAAAAAAAAAAAAGTCAAAAATAATCTGTAAGAGCATCATTCTTTTTCACAGCTGTACTTTTAAATTTGGTCCTTTTCTTTACACTGTATTATTTTTATTCTTCAGCATCCCTGATGTACAGGGTGAGGCGCTGTGATGTTTAGCAAGTTGGGTTTTAATATCTCCTTGGGAGATTCTTTTTGTATCTCCTTATATAACTAATCTTGGCAACAGTAAAAGCACGGCATTTTCTCTTTAAAAAGGAGCTGTCCTTCACAGTTGAAGCACTGCTGCTGCAGGATATACATCAGTGAAAGAAGAGGTTAGAAAGCATTAAAATTGCCCACTGGGACTAGCTAATGCTTATCTATGAAAGCAGCACTTACTGAAAAAAAAATAAAAAATTTCTATTTCTTTATGAAGAAAAAAAATTCAAAGCACTACAAGACTGCCTAGAAGGATAGGAAGAAAAAGACTGAAAACCAGCTAAAGGGATATTAGCAGAAACGATGAAAGTGAAACAATACATCTAGCCTAATTTGTAGCATTAAATAAAGCAATGGATAGCTGTCAGAGTGACCACGTATGTTTGGAGGGGAGGAAGGGGGGTATGGGGGGGGGGGGTTGTTTGTTTTTAAATAAAGACAGAGCAGAGTATCAGGGCTGTAGAGAATGACATGCCAAAACCATTAAACTGTAATGGGGCATTAAGAGACAATAGCTTAATTTGAAGCCAAAAATTGGCTTAATTTGAAGCCAAACATGTACAACAAAAATTGCTTCAAAAACAGTATCTGTGTATGTAGAAATAAAAACCAACCTAGGAACTCAGATTTCTTCAATCTGTGTTCCAGTGCCATGGAAAGCTCAAGATGGAGATTGTGGGGAATAAAGTCAAATTTGCCACCTACCCATCTCTTTGGCCAGCTACTCCCTTGGATGTGGCTTTCAACCACTTGCAGAAAACTCCAGCCTATATGACAACTAAAGGCTGCTACCTACAAATGTGCTATTCACTCAGGCATGCTTGTCTGCAGGCTTGTAAACACAGACATCATAGCTGCTCAAGGAAAAGCAAGAGTGATGCCAGCTAGAGCGGTGTGTGCACATCTGTAACTGGAGATATCTGGACATGTGTCAGTTTTAGTCAATCTGGTCCTGTGGGGAGCTTCAAACTACCTCTAGAGAGAAAAATAGAGTATAACTAAATAGGCTACTAAGTCAGGCAACCCTCTGCAGAACATCTTTAGCCAAATAATTATAAAATTCTTTGATGAGGGAAGTGCTAAATGCAGAGACTACAGAGTAGGAAATAATACATCTGTATCACCCAGTGAAGCAGTTTTATTATCTTGACACCATTAAGCTATTTCTATCTGCTTATGCACAGGAACAGCTTTTGGATATCAAGAAAACCATTCTGCCAGCAATATCTATTAGTTTCTCCTCTGGGATACCTAAAAATTCATGTCATGAGGGTGAGCAGTTATCCACTGGTAAAAGATGTCCAGAGGATCCACTCTATAACCTGATGGACCTTAGAAGGCTATCAATAATACAATGTAACACATAACATAAGCAGTGCTCCAGCACAGTCCTTTGTCTTAATCAGAGCAAAGTACCCAGAGATGTCTGGAGCAACTTGAGACTCCTTTTCCAAGGGAAAGGGAGTTACTTTCTTATTGCTACTAAGAGGTGACATTTTAACACGACTGTACTTTTAAAAAGGGGAAGTTCTTCTCTATTGAAATGCTATTGTGTCCAGTACCCTCTGCATCCTACAGTAGGACTTCCTGTTGCTCTTGTGAAACACCTTCAGTTTGTATTAAGCTGTGTGATGCGCACACATTGTTTGTATACAGATTTTTATACTTAAAGTGATCACATTCTGCCTTTCAGGGGATGGAGTCTACAAATGAGAGCCAAGTGAATTGACATGGTTGTTGCTGTTGTGGTTTTGGGGGGGGCTGACCTACTAGAGAGCAGCTTTGCAGAGAAGGACCTGGGAGTCTTGGCTGATGACAAATTGACTGTGAGCTGGCAGTGTGCCCTTGAGGCCAGGAGGGCCAGTGATAACCTGGGGTGCATCAGGAGGACTATGGCCAGCAGGTGGTCCTGCCCCTCTCCTCGGCCCTAGTGAGGCGACATCTGGAGCGCTGGGTTGAGTTCTGGGCTCCTCAGCACAAGAGAGACAAAGAGCTACTGGAGAGGGTCCGGTGAGGGCCACAAAGATCATTTGGGGTCTGGAGCATCTCTTGTATGAGGAGAGACTGCAGCAGCTGGGCCGGTTCAGTCTAGAGACCACTGAGCGGGGATCACATTAATGCACATAAATATCTCAGAGGCGGCTGTCAGCTGGATCGTGTCAGGCTCTTCTCAGTGGTGTCCAGTGACAGAATGACGAGCAAGGGCTATAAACTAAAGCACAAAATGTTTCACCTCAACATAAAGAAGAACTTATTCACTTTGAGGATGACAGAGGACTGGAACAGACAGCCCAGGGACATCGTGGAGTCTCTCTCTCTGGAGACGTTCAAACCCCACCTGTGGGGAGTTCCTGTGTCACCTGCTCTAGATGACCTTGTCTTGTAAGGAGAGTTGGACAAGAGGATCTCCAGAGGTCCCTCCCAATCCTAAAAATTCTGTGATTTACCAACATCACATTTTATTTCATTTTTAGTGATGTAACTACTATTCAGCCGGTCTTGCAGTTACGGCAGTGAAGCCCTTTCACAAAGTGCTTGCCCTTCGAGACAGGCTGCTCATAACAAAGCAAAGAAGGAGCTAGCATAAAATGTTTGGTGGATGGGAAACACTGCTGAATGGCCATCAGCTTTCTCAACTATCAGCAGTCACATGTGCAAACAAGAGCTTAGGTGCTGTAAGAGGTTAATTCCTAGCTCTGAGGCTCTTAATGATTTCCCTCAGGGTGAATCTAGTTGAATAATTTATTTAAAAATAAAATTAATGTTAGACTTGCGAATATTGCTTCACTGTCACTATCTGCCCCAATTATATATTTTTAATATGACTATTAATTTAAATTAATCAGCATTTAAGGGACTCTGAAATCTGTAAAATTTTGTCTTCCAATACTGAAACAGTTGGGCTTGAGAAGCTGATTTAGGGTTCAGAGTGGATAAGCCAGGATGTGGGAGATCTTTTTTCTCAGAAATTTTTTTTTTAGTTTGTAAGACTATGGTATTTTGTTACACAAATTCTCTCTAAAATAAATCCTAGGATGAATGAAGTAGAAAGAGATCAGGAACTATTACATTTTAAAATAAAAATGAAAGTTTTCATACATTTGAGCTAATGTATGATGAAAAGTGTAAGAACAAACATATTCTTTTATGAGTTTCTTGTCTGTTTCACATATCCCAACAAATAGGTGATGAGAAGCTAACCTTGTGAAATGCTCTGTTTTAAAGCCACTCCTACCTATGAAAATTTCACATGACTGCAAAATCTTGTCAGAGGGCATTTACATAAAACCAGAAAAAGACTGCCAGGGAAGTCAAGGACTGATTTTTAAATCACTATTGATAATAGGTGAAAGGATTTCAAAAACATCCGTTGTGATCTGCTATGCAAAGCTGTTAAGTAGACCAAGGAAGGTGTATTTTATATATATAAATACAGGAAATATAACAAAACAACCCCAAGCCTTTTTGAGGTTTTCCTATCACTGCTACCTCTGCAATCTGAATCCTCAAGTGCAAGTATTTGCTGTTGCCTAGTCCAGGCCAGAAAAACTTCTGATCATGGAAAAACTCAGTCTGTGCCATCCCAAATCCAGTAGTTTGCTATCAAAGGTATGAGAGAAACTTCTGACTCATCTGCATAGTATTCAACTCTGAAGATAATTCACTGCACAACCATAACCAACAAAATAAGGCAATTCCTCAAAAGAAAGCGCAGCACCGTGCATTTTTTGCTTACCAAACTATCAACATCTATGCTTGAGTTTACTGCCCACTGCAAGGTTCCCATGATGTTCATAGCTAAAGTAAGAATAATTCCAGCTGTACCTGGTCCTTCACCTGTGAAGAGAAAAACACATTCAATTTCCGTGCAAATAGAAAGCCATTAGAAAACAGAAAATTAGCGTGTATGTCTTAAGATGCATATTCATACTCTCACCTCTTTTACTTCATGGAGGAAACATGGGTTTGTAAATCATAAAATGGACTAAGAGCTAAATCATAGTTTAACTTCTGGCTTTGCTGCTGAATTCACTAGAAACCCCAATCTTGCTGGGCAGAAGAATCTTGGTACTTAAACTGTAAGCAGAATCAAGTCTCTGCAATCTTGATTTGACTTTCCTTTTTTCAACACACATGAATCTGTGAAATTACTCTTACCTAACTAAAACACCACGCACAGCTAGCAACTCTAAAATACAAGATGGCTTACATTTTCACTTCTCTGACAAAGAGAGGATATTCTCCTTAGTGTTTCACAAAGATGCAGATGGAAATTTTTTGCTTTAATTGTTGGCTGTTACAAGCATGGGATTTTCCAGGGATTTTCCTTTATGACTTCATACAATACAATATAAGCATTTAATCTACCACACTTGATTTTTCACCCCACTACATGTTAAATGGAATTGAGAACTTAAGCCAAATGCCTTTCTATGATTTCTCCATTCCTTACAAGGTTTTCTTCAATAAACCTCCTGTTTTCTTATAGATGTCTCATTACATAAGTAAATATAAAAGGAAGCAATAAAAGCAAAATATTCCTCATGAAAGCTGATCGATTAAGATAAGGAATTTAGTGTTGCTCCAAGGGCCTATTATTTATAACAGTAAAGGTTATAATGGTGCCAAGATGACAAATTTTATTATTTTTTAAAGGTGTTTTAACTCCTTTTCTCAAGTAAAACATATAGGACAACTAACACAAGAAATTATTTTCCTAAAAACCCCAAACTACTAAGGACACAGAGTGAGAAATGAGAAGGACAACAGGGAGCATTGTTTCCCACTAATTGTAAGGGAACTAGAAGTCTCCTTAGTAACAAAAGAACTCTAAGTGCCTATTTTCATATAGAAGTATTTGTGTGGTGTTTCCTTTTGTAAGGAGAGCTAGAGCTCCTTCTACAAGAAATGGAGGATAACATTTCATAAACTGTACAATATTTGATAAATTTCAAGCTCTTATATAACTCCTTTTCAACATTGAAGTATGGCTGAAAGAAATTTGAATATTGTCAGATTTAAAAACCTGCTCCATAAAATCATCAAACTCTTGTTCATCAGCAACCATAGTACTGAAACTTCATATAGATCCTGCACACAAAGTTCAGCATAAAACTTGGAGAGGTAGAACCATGTCCAAACATAACAAAAGCATAGTGAATAAAAAACTGTATTTGAAGTTCTCTCTAGCTGAATTTTTCCACATAAATGAATTATTTCCATTTTGGGGACATCATACTCCTAATTTTTGCTTGTTTGAGGCTGGCTGCACCTGGCAAGTCATGGGCACCGCTTCAAATACAAGTAAGGTAGAGTGTGATTCTCATTCCTATACTGTGTTTACTAGGAGTGGTGAGTCATTTTTCAGGGGATTTTGAATAGAATTTGCAAAACGTCACATAGGAAAATGGGTCATTATGTTGGGAATTAAAGAACTGGATGACAATTTCTCCTAATGGTGTGGGTTTTAAAAGATTATTAAAACTTTTCATACCTTAGCTATTTGCAAGTGAGAGGAACATTAACTTCTATTTACTAAAAATCTTTGAGCTATACAGGTGTGATCAACATCCAGGCTTGTCAGAACAGTATTGTGGGTTTAAACTGATGAGATTAATTTTACAGCAATTACTATCAACAAAATGAAAGTTTTGTCCCTTCAGTTATTATCTGCAGATTAGTCCCTTTAATGAGTCCTCTACAATATCAGACTGCAGGCAATAATGGTGTTATTTCTACTTTAATTAAATTGTGTTTACCACTATGACATACTTAAATCAATGACTCCAGTGTATGCTAAATTCCACAACAGCTTATTTCTCTCAGAATTTTCTAAAGCTGAGCCGTGAAAAAGAAGCAGCAGACTTCCATTTCAGTTTTCGGGTAAAGTTACCATACCTGTAGTTATGATAGAGATAAATGCCACAGCAACAAAAAAGACAACAAAAATAATTTCTATCCTCATCTGGAACCAGCGCAGTGTTGACAGGTAGAGGAACCAGTTTGCCGTGTGTAGGTTCAGTGCTTTGTGAAATAGGGTCTCAAAATACGGCTGCCGCCCAAAAGCTCGCAGTGTCCACAGCCCTTTTAAGCTCGTAACAAGATGGGTGAAAATTGGACTCCGAGCTGCAAAGTGTTTAAATTAGAACAACATAAACATGCATGAGGAAATGCCTTGGATATAGTGCAAACACCCCACCATGCTCTACCTCACAGCAGCATAACTACTGCCAGCGTGCCATTTACATATGTTGTCAAACTACAGGACTGAAGTTATCCTAACAAAGGATATACAAGAACAGTCCTTGCAAGAATGGGTTGAAATTGCATTCAGTGTATTGACAAGAAGGGATCACAGTAATTCTTCATAGCCAGCACATAACTATTGGTCTCATATCTACTTGGGGACGCTCCTGGCCTTCTGTAGGATGCCACAAGAGAAAGACTGCTCCTCCCCAGCCAAAATTAATTCCTGAAATTTTGATAACTCCAATATATAAAGCTTTCTTAGCATAGACAGAGTACTTTAATGCTCTGGATTTGACTGCACTGACATGGTAATTTTAAGCAAATCTTGCATTACATAAAAAGTGGTGAGCCAGTGCTGGATCCCTGTGAACATCAAAGAAATTTAAATTTAGGTCTGAGGAACTACAGAATTACATTTAAGTAAAAGGGAAGAGGATCACCACTATTTAAAATTCAGGACTGATTTGCTGAGGATCTGCCAGTTTGCTGCACAGCCAGGCAACAGTGCATGGTCTGCAAATTCACACTTCCAAATGAGATTTTCAATTTTATTTGGAACATTTTAGTCTCTTAATGGGAGGAGAGAAAGGAAATTTAATCAAATAACTTATTCAGAAATCAGAGCTCTTTGTGATTAAGATATATCTATTGAATTTTTTTCTTACAAAGAAACAAACTCCAAGGGAACATACCAAGTCTGACCACAATTTTGCAAGTTAGGTTTACTCTCAAGAAAACTGTATGTCAGGACTTTATCTGTTTTCAGCTGCAGTGGTGATAAAGCCCATCTTTTAAAAGGCCTTTTTAATTGCTCTTTGGCAGCAGAGCACTCAGTATTGGCTGGATCAGTAACAGCCCTGGCTTTAAGGAGATATGTGTTCTGCTCCCAAAGACAATGTCATCTTGCAAGAGAAGATGCAAAAAAGAGGAGAAAGAGTGAATCACTTCTCAATTGATTTGTTGTGGATTTAAAAGTCTACCAACTTTGCTGCTCCTACCTTCAGATTCCAGTTGTTTCAGCTGCTGAGAAGTGTGGAGGAAGTATGCCCTTAACAGAATAAAGGCTGCTATCACAGGCACTGATGCCAGGAAGATGTAGGGTTCTAATATTGAGACTACTGTTATAGCGCCAATCACAATCAGTATTAACTGTAGAATGAAAGAAAAATACTATTGATATAGTAAACTTGTAATTTTATAGAGTAGAGATTGGTGATGAATCTCCTTCCTATGGCAACTACGTATTGTTTCAACAAACATAAAGTGCTAACCTAAGAAGATTTGCAGCTGAGAACAAACCTCCGTGAAAAGATGATTTATAACTTGGACCAGATCCATAATCTGTTGCAAGAAGCTGCCATCTTTTCTAATAGATGGGAAAAGTGTTTTCTATAGTACAATCTGTATTGCAGGCTTCTAAAATATGAAGCCACAAAAAAAGCAATGGCAGCTAGGCACTTACTCTCCACTTAAAATACAAGAATGACACTTGCAATATCTGCTGCGACCTGCCAAACCTACCGGTGCTGTCCCTGCCTTGCTGTACTAGGTGTGCAAGACTGTCAGGAGCTGAGTGACAGCCTCCTGTAGGTTCTGGGCAAAGCAGTCTTGCTGAGGATCAGAAAAAGTGGGAAGTTGTACTTCTTTGGTCAAGGGACTGTAATTCATACATGAAACTAACACTACTGCTTTTCCTGATCAGAAGACAGGAAATAAATTGTATGAGAATCTGTGGTATGACAAATTAGCAGTTTCAGGAGAAATAAAAATGTGTTTAAGGTGTCAGAAAACACATAAAAATGTGTTTAAAGGAACAAAATTGTTTCAGAGTTAATCTATTTTAACCTACTAGAGACTACTACCATTTTAAGACCTCATTCTCAGTAGCTCCAGACAGATTTAGCTAAATCTGGTCTTGATCTTTACTCTAGAAAATACTTAAGCCGGTACACTGCTTTTTCTCGTGTCTAAATCTAAAGAAAATCAAGTATACCAGTGTACATAGAATAGCAATGTTCTGCTTTGTATCAGGGTGTTACTTCTAACACTAAACAACTGCTTCATGCTACAAACTTACCCGCAAAAACCAACTGCAAATGGACAGTGTGGGGCAAAATTATGAACATTGCATTGAAACATCGCTGCAAATGACCAGTCAACAAAGAAACAGATGAAAAGCAAAAGTAATTTCACGTTAGGAAGAAACCTGCAGTGGATGCTTTTGCTACTACATCCACATAAATTCAAGGAAGGATTTAAATTCCCAGTATTCCAAGTTAGGGGTCTTTCATGAACAGGTAAGCATGTACTAAGTTTCCTATAACTTTTTTTCTTTCATCAGAAATCTGAGCAATGCAGTAGCAACATCACATTATATGAAAAAAAAAGTTGCATTACAGCTGTACTAGCTAAAGAAGGAATGGCTTTGAACTGAAATAGAGCAGGTTTAGATTAGATATTAGGAAGAAATTCTTTACTATGCAGGTGGTAAGGCATACGAACAGGTTGCCCAGAGAAGGTGTGGATGCCCCACTCCTGGAAGTGTTCAAGGCCAGGTTGAAAGGGGCTCTGAGAAACCTGATCTTATGGAAAGTGTCCTTGCCTTTGCAGAGGGGTTGGAACTAGATGATCTTTAATGTCCCTTCCAGCCCAAACCATTTTATGATCCTGAGAGTTCTTTCACTATTTTCCTCATTTCTCTTAAAGGAGTGGTGATAGGTGTGGGTTACGCCTGTGCAGGCTGTTTAGTACTGGTCTGCAGCAAAGCAAGAATGGATTTGTGTTTGCTCATTACTTCAAACTGCAGAAATTAGTAACACTTGTATCTCTCTCTAATTGTTAAGAAGCAAATGAGCTATTCAACTGATATTGAGCCAAGTTATACATTTCTCACATTACTTGAGATTACAGTCACTCAGTGACTGTTAAAATTCCCATTTCTGTCATTTACTTGAGTTTTGTAAAGGTCACCATGATGTCATACTGTTCTAACTGCTGGTCCCACAGTTATTTCACTAAAAAGTTGAATATTAAAATCTGTGTTATCTCATAAACTCCAAAGTAAGCCTAAAGTCAGACAGAAGATGATATTTTCTCTAAAAAGGCAGAAGAAAAAATCTAAACCACGAGACAACTGTATTGGCATATAGTTGAGGAGTGGCAGCAGAGGGCTCATGCAGCCCAGTTCAGTGCCTCAGATGCTGAGCTTTCAGCCCTGAGGGACAGAGGCCAGATGGGGAGACATGTCCCACTGTTTCCCAGTTTGGAAAATGCAGGTGGTAGTAGACAAAGCAACTCAGCAAGTGTTCATGGTAGCAATGAATGCAACAGCCAGTTTGACTAACCAACGGGAGTTTATTATTTAGGCATGAATGATCATGATCACAGGCATGAATGTTCACTGAGTTCACTATGAACTTCTGGGTGAGACTATATTAAACCTTAGGGACAAGCATATGTGCTAGCAGCATCTCACAGGAAGGATCTTCAAAAAACAAGGACTGGCTGATAGAACTGGGTTTAGCCTTAAGACAAGGCTTAGGAGGATCTCATCACTTTGTATGACTATATACTGGTATTTATTATATTTATAAATGTTTCTGTATATGCAGTTTGTTATTATTTATATAATTAAAATATATTCTGTTTATATAAATAATAGTTGGTATTTCTTGTGGACCATATGTGCTTGAGCCAAATTCTTTTAAAAGGCAGAGAGTGGGAAGATAAGAGGCAATGGGCACAAGCTGAAAGGCACAAAATTCCATTTAAATATAAGAAAAAGCACTTTTAGCATGGGGAAGGTCAAATACTGGAATGTGTTACTCAGAGAACTTGGAGTTATCCAAAACCCAGCTTGGCCTTGAGCAACCTCCTCTAGCTGAACCTGCTTCGAACAGAGGGGTTGGAGGGGTTCCAGGTTCTAGGTCCACATATCCCTTCCACACTCTGTGACTCTTCAACGATCATCAGAAGGAAAAAGTCCTATCTATAACTTCTCTGTATCTTTCAGAGGAATCTGACTTTGTTCCTTAGCAGAGTCCATGGAAGTCTGAATCCTCCTCTATGGAGGGCCAGAAGAAATTGGTTGTGAAGGAATGACTGTTAAAATGTTTCAAGACGATGGGTAGGTTCAATGATATTCAGCAGAAGAACCTGGAAGAGAGGGCAGCTTATTATGCATGTCTAGAAGCCTCTGCAGCTGAGACTGAGGAGAGGTGAATCAATGGGACAATAGGGTATAGCTAAACCTCTGAAAGGCATCAGAGTAGAAAAGCCAAATACTGGGATTTTCCTTATGCTGGAAAGCATGAAAAACTAGTCAATTTCTTGTAGAAAGTTTGAAATTTAGAGACAGACTAATTAACATGCTTCTGGAATAACAGCCCCATGGTAGATCCAAAATATCTGAAACAAAATGGTTGTATCAGAAAAGGCGGTAGTGACTCCTGTTCACACTGAAAATTATCCTGTTGATTCAGGGAGTCCCAATGTCCATGTTTACTCATTCAGCAAGACCTCATGGCATCAGCAGGACATGAAGTAAAGATGTAATATACTTGAACCTCTTCATATCAAGATGCACTGGCCCATCTGAAGTCATGAGTCAAAGTTATCAATTCCTCACAAAGATATAGGGAAAGAAATCTTGTTGGTAGGGACTGTAAAGCAGGCAAATTCACAGATGGAGACAGGCAATCTGTACAGCAGAGTGTTTGGGTTGATTAAGATGGACCTATATATCACCTTAATAATGTAGAGAGGAACAGGAGCACCAGGAAAGATTTGCTTCTGTTTTTAAAATGTTTTGGGAACTAATTCTATCTTTTTTTAAGGAAAAACTGGCATTTCCATAGAAGATAAAGGAACAGAAAAGTCAAGAATATATTCAACAGGAGAGAAGTAAGCTAAGGTTGATGCTAGCAAACTGGGAACAGAAGAGCTTAAGGAGGGGAAGTTATGAAAGTGACTGAATGCCATCAAAGAATAGCATTGAAAAAGCAGTTAACTTGACCCAAGATAACAGAAAAAAACTAAGGAATGCCCTTTATGACTTACAGCTGAATCTGGGCAGCAGCAGGGATACTTGTCCTGTAGGGGTCTGCAGGGTAAAAATATTTCTGAGCCTGAGTACTGAGTGTTTGCATAAACAGTGGAGTTAAGTACACAGAGAGGCAAGCACTCAAAAATGAGCCCATACAGTTGAACTACAGGGTAAGCAGCTACGTAGATACATAGATTGAAAAAAAAATTCATATTATTTTCTTTGCAAGATGTAAAGCTGAAATATCACATTGCTATAAGACAGCAAAAGTTACAACTTTTATTCTACAAACCTGAATGAAGTCAAATACTGTAAGTGGAAGTAAGTCATCCAGTACTGCTGTATCTTTAGAGAATCTGTTAAGCATACCACCTATGGATTAAGGGAAAAAAAAAAGTCAAACATTTTAATAGCTCCCAGATCCCACACTTATTAATTTAACAAAAGGTACAACTTTTTCTGAATACAAAATATTAAATACAAGATTTTTTTAAAGTATAAACATTTCCATTACAGTTTAGTGGAGCTACAGTTTCTGTCCCCCTGGAGAATTCGGCTACGCAACTTCTGTTTTAGCACTTGGAAAAAAAACCCCAGAAAAATGTAATTTAAAAAAAGAAAGAACTAAAAGGGGCAGAAACAGAGGCACAAAGCATAAGGTCAGTACCCCTTATTCAGCAGGCCCTGATGATACACAAGTAATTTGCAAATCAGCATTTGCATGGGTTTGTAACCTGTTTCTTAATTTTTGAGTAGAATTACTGTATTAAAGTTTATGTAACAACGAAGTTAAGAATATAAGGGAAAATTAAGGAGAAGATCAGTGCTGTATCATCATTTAGCAGTGTCTCCTGTGATCTAGTACTTATCAGTAAGAAACATGATATAGGAATTTCTTGTTAAATGGGAGATGGAACTTGTTGCACCAGTTATATAATGAGCTTTATATCAATTCCCAAATTTGAATATGCATACCATCATTCACACTAACTGATGTTTTATGCCATTTTAGTAGGACTATTCATTAAAAAAAAGCACTATTTATCATCCACATCTGATTCCTTGTCATTCATGACATAGCTGACAATATGTTTTCTATTGCAGTTTTTGACAAAGCCTATTCTTTAGAAGTTATTCAGCTTTTATTGCCTAGAACAGTTAATGGTTTATTTTCTCCAAATTTCTTTCTTACAGGATATTTCAGAGCCAGAATTGACAACTGAAATATGTCACACTTAAGTGCAATCAAGTTTCATTAAAAGATTCACAAATTACCTTATGTGGCAAACTTCTAACATTCCACTTGACTTAAAATGTAAATGGAAAGTAACACTGTCCTTTAACAGAATGAAAACCATTAAATTGAAAATAGATGCATAGATGAGTCAATCCCCTCCCATTTCAGTTACCTGCTTTCCAAGAGTTGAAGGTTGACATGGGTGCATGAAGAACTGCATGCACCATCTTTTGATGAAGAGTCTTAGACACTGTTATAAGTGTATGCACAAGGGGCAAACCTCGGAAGATTCCCATGGCAAGCAGGGTATCTGCCACACCCACATAGATGTAAATGATGTAGTAGCTGCTGGTGTCAGTGACAATCACAGGAGGTTTTTCAGAGGTGCTGTTTTCTGACTGTGTTGAATTTGCCTTCAAAGCTGTCCTGTGTGATGGAAATGAAAAATAAATGCTTTATGGGAATTGTGTGCTTTTTCTCTTTTATTTACTAAACAAAACCAAACAGTACTCCAGTGTCCATTTGTTTTAAAACTATGCTAATGGTTATAGATATTTCCAGTAATTTTTAAAATATTGTCATGAATGTATCAAATATAAATTATTAATTGCTCTGGTAGTCTCTTGCAAATCTGCTGCCTATTTAATCACTGACAAACCTAACCTAATCCAGGAAAATACACCCACTTCTTTTAAACAGAAAAATTAGTTTATGTCTTGAAAAAGCTGAATTACAGCGGAAGTAAAATTCTTTAGGTGTACTATAAAAATCAAAGTCCTTAGTGACTTAATGTAGATGGAAATCAACATAAATTACTCCACCTCCAGTGACTATAGTCCATTGACTATACTCACACACACTCATTGCTGCAGGACAAAAACAGGGATTAAAAGCATTAATCCAGGAAAAGCCACTGGCTTTTCCACTGCCCAGTACATTTTAACCTACAACTGCTGACCCTGTAACTTCTGGGAATTCTTCATAGATGAGCAGAACAAATTTTGCAAATGGAAGTCTTACAGAAACTGCTCCCTTGAAATGTTCTTAGGCAAGTCTTACCAGACCTCTGAATCATTGTATACTGAAGGTAATCAGGTCCCTGCATCTCCAGAGTGAGCTGACCCAGAAAAATCTTGTGTACATTGTTGTGTACTCAACAACAAGACATAAACCATTCAACTCTTAGCACTTAAAGAAGCAGCAGATACCACCTACACAAGGTATTTAAATCATCCATCTCTGGACCATTTTGTTGACTATAAGATAGTGACTATCCACATAGAATTCTGGCAGAATTTATTCATTCTTTACAGAAAAAAATAAATATAAGGGATAGGCCAGTTTCTCAATAAATTATCACCACTACTTACTTTTGAAGAAACCATACCACAACGAGAGAAGCAGCTACCTGTGACCACAGAAAACAGAGTCAGACTTTGGTTTATCACTTTATGTAATCTTTCTCTCTTATCTTTTTTCATTGACTTTATACCTGTTTTTAGAGGGAGCATAACAAATGGGTGGAAGTCAAACTTACTTAAAGCAAAAATCTTGTAATATCTGCTTCCCTCTCCACGGAAACAATTTAGTGCATCCCACCAGGAAAGCTACATCTAGACTTGTATTACATTAAGGCTCTCAAGTGCCCGAGAGATTCTTGAATTCTAGAAATTCTTGGGTTCTTTTTTACTGTACTATTAACGAAGGCTTGCTAATGTCTTCCTACTAATAACTGTATGCCTTTTAAGTTTATATTTTTTGTGACCCTAGAAGAGTAAGTCTCTTCAAGAGTAAGTCTCTTCAAAGGCATCTATACAAATATGAATGTCATACCTTTAACATACCTTTAACATTATTATTTTTGCATTTTTGTTCTTGCTAGCTGACATCTACATTTGGTATATTCATTTGACTGATATTGCTTTGCTGCTTAGTTTGACATAATTTTCCACATAATCTGTTGTCATATTTTTAAAATGTAGAATTAAACCCTTTTTATTGTGAGATGGTTCAGCATTTAGCAAGAATTTAGTCTGTAATATATTCTTGTCTGTCTACCAAGATACTGGATATCTTCATCTAGTCTATTACATTTTAGTTTGTTCTGTTCCTGACTATGATTATTTTTCTAAGGGTTGAAACAGTTTTTACATTTTCTTCCCATACATTTTTATGTCACTGGTACAGAAATATATTGTGGAAATACCCCAACTGATACACATAACTGCAGTCTTCTCTATGGTAGCCACCAACTTCTGCAAGTCTTACAGTAAATAACTCAAGATTGACTATGATGGTCCTGAATTTAAGTATTTGTAAGAATCAGGCTTCTTTCACAATAATATTTTTACATCTCTCAGCAGAATTCTGTTCTCATCTTGGTGCCCTAGTCTCTGGGTATTACATCCACGAGACACAGTTTTGAGCTGCTTAAATGGGCTGCAAAACATACACCTCACAAACCTAGGAAATAAGTACAGTTGATGTCCTATTTTTGGTGACCTGTGTGAATTCATCTTGGAATCTGCAACAATCCATTCAAAGGCAATCGATTCCAAATCTAAAACAGCATCTCTAGAATTTCCACAGTAGTCCCACCCAGATCTGAAGGGTGTAAAACCACCACTTTCAGTTTACTTGGATGTTCATCACTAGCCTCTCTTCATTGTCTCAAGTTTGCACAGGACACACAAACACTTGGAATGGCATTTCAGCTCACACACAGAGGTTTGCTCAAGGCTGAGCTGCAGCTGGATATTTTCCAGCCTATTCATTTACCAATGTGCTTTTACTTCAATGATAGTCACAATGGAAACTTCAAATTGTATGGAAACATTCTTTGTCATAAGATTTTTTTTTCAGTTAGAAGATGAGACTTTTTGAACCATTTAAAAAAGATTTAGAATAAAATAAAAGGAAAAATGTGTAATCAGCATTAGAAATATATGCTGGATATACAGGAAAAAAATCTGATATATCTTAAAATTAAAATTTCCTTTGCCTCTAAAACTCACATTCAGCTTTGCTGCTGTTTACATAGCCATTTTCCACAACCATGAAAATAAAGCTTATATGATAAGAAGAGCTACACATCTAAGTACTGCCTTGCTTCTGGAGTTGGTTTAAAAGTTAGGGTGTTAAACTAGATCTAAGCTCCAGGATTTATTCCTGGTCCAAGAGAAGTAACTTAAATCACCTGCAATATAGCATTAGTGTAAATTCAGAATACCATCAGTCACATCTTTCTCCAGCTATGGTGATACTATAAGTCTGAATCTCACTGCAGAATTGCTTAACACCCTTTACTGACAATCAGCCAGAAAATAATCCTATATTCCTGATGGATTCATCTTTTCATTCAGTTGATGTTGAAAAATACCAAGAGAAATTGGCACCATATTTTGTAAGTTGACATATGAATACAGTCTCGTTGATTTCTCCCTATGAAACATCTTCCTTCCCTTTAAAAAATACTTGATTTAGGATATTTGCTATAGAAGAGAACATTAAGAGGTTCTATATGCTTAAAGTCTTTTCTAAATTGAGACACAATCAAAAAGCAGACAATTTCTGATATATGAAAAGCAGTCAAATGTCTTCAAAGAGCCAGATGTTCTTCAGTACTTGTTCTGGTGTTTTACACCATCCTTGGAAAAAGTCTTCTCTGCATGCTGCAGGAACACCCCTTCCATCTTTCCCTGCCACCACAGGCATTCAGCACTCTGCCTTACTCACCACTCTTCTTTCACTAGGAGCAAAGCTAGTAACTCATTTTTCAAAGCAATTTTCCAGAATTTATGTATGTGCTGATAAAAAAAAAAAATAAGGCAATTATTTTTGTTAACTACCTAAGGCTCTGCAAAGGTAATTTTTAATGAAAAATGGAAGATTAGTGACCTGTGAACAAGAGACTTGCATAGGGTAATAATTCTTATTTATGGTACGACATAGAGAAAATAACCAGGATAATTTGAGAAGATGGGTCTTCTGCTGCTGTGCACTAACCACTAACTTTGGTAAGTAGAAAAGTCCCTGCAATTTAATTTAGCAGCAGTTTTCAATAAGTGATACATAGGAGCACTTATGTCTTAATGCGTTATCCATTTTCACAGAGAACAGTTTGAACAAACGTTGCAAACATTTGTTGCAACATGACACCAAGCACAGATTTTCTTACCTCAACTAAGAAGACAGTCACACACAAAATCAGAACAAAAATCAAGTTTTTGTGGATAGTAACATATCTGAAATAGGTATTCCATGTAGTGACAGTACCCATGCTTTCAGCATCATCACTGAAGCACTCCTGTCAAAAAAACAGTAAAATAATAGTAAGAATGCTAATAATATCTCTGTGTGAGAATTTCTGACACAAGAATGCTATCGTTCTTTCTGCAAACTCACTGCAAATAATTGAGCTGAAGCATTAAATTGGCTGATAATGGCTAGAGAGGAAGGTACTGACCGGTTGAGTCACCTTTGATATAAAAATACAATCAAGAGATTATTTGAAATTTTCAGACAACAATGAGAGGCTGAGATTTGTCCAGCACTACCAGAATCAGAAACTATTAATCAATAGCTATTTTCTTTCAATGGAGAATTATTATTGTGATTTTAGAGTAAATTTGTAAGCACATTCAGCTTTTTTTTCTGTTGAGCTCAAAAGAAAAAATTGGCAGTGCTTCAGCAAACACTGAATTTAAATTTTTTTTGGACATCTGTTTCCACCTAGGAAACTTCCCCAGAAAATTTTCCTATCCTGAGAAAATCAGCTGACCATTTTGAAAATGAAACTCATCCATCATGACCAATTGAAACTATCAGAAAAAAAATTGGTCTAGTTTTTGCTATAAAACTCAATCTTCTGGGTTTTTTTTGCACATCCATAAAACCAGAGTAAATTCAAGCTCACTCCTCCATTCATTATCTGCATCAGGACACAAGAACTAAACAGTCTGACAAATTTATCAAATTTGATCATTCTCCAGTTTCAAAAACTGTTCTAGTACTTCAAATGTATTTTATTTTTTCCATGAGCCTTAATGTTTCAAAGGTGAATTTTACCTAAATGCTTTAAAACAATGTTTTTCCAAGTTATGGTTTCAAATTTTATTTTACCCTAAGTAATCTGAAAGGTAAAGTGCAGGAGATGTAAATTCTGTATTGAAATTCCCTACACTTAGAACTGAAAAATGAACCAAAAAAAGGCAATATAATTTTGTGAGGATTTAAATGATTTCAAGACTAAACTTGAGTTTAAAAATTTTCACAAGTATTCAAAACACATACTCTGCAGAGAAATGCTGCATTAGGAAGGAAATAGTCCGGTAGAAAAACAGATGAGGAGTATATTACACTAAACCACCACCATAACCAAACCCAAGATGAATTCTAATCAACACACACCTTCAAATCCTCTTCATTGATCTCATCAGTTATGTCCAAGACACTGTCTCGAGACACACGCCTGGTGTAGATATCCATCTCAGAAGACAGGTTTGTCTGAGGCACCATGGACATTTTCCGAAACGTTGTACTCCCCTTCTTGGAGAAGTTTGGTCCGTAGTTGACAGAGGTGCTCGTCATCAGGTTCAGCACCGACTGCCTCCGGCGCCCTTGCAGCAGGGGCTCAGCCCTGAGCATGCCAGTTCTCAGCAGAGCCACGTCCCCCTGCTCCACGTCAGGCACCAGCGAGAGCCTCCTCTCCAGTGGGTCACTGTGGCCGTCATCTATCCCATTGACCTGCACCCCGTTCTTCTGCACTACTGAGAACTTCCTATTTGCATTAAGAGGGTTAATAATTACAGAGTTCTTCCTTTTGTCGTTCAAATCTGACTTTTGTTTAAAAGACTGCTTCTTCATTTCATTGTGTGATCCCATGCCTTCTCCTTCAATGGAAAATCGTCGGAGAGTCTCAGTGAGGATTGAATTTCTTCTCTCTGCGCTGAACTGATCGAAAGAGTCAAATCCCATCAGCTCTGAGCTGAAGTCTGGCCGTTGACCCTGAAGTTCAGAAAATGTTCCATAGAAATAGCAGCTCCCTTCATGTAAGATTAATATTTTGTCAGCAATCTTTAAGTGTTCCAATTTTGAAGTAACCAAGATCCTCGTTTTATTCGCCATCAACTTGCACACACAGCTGTAAAAGATGGAAGTGTGAACATTTTGATTGTTTTGTTCCCATCATTAAATGATGATTTTATCCCTTTCAATTTGCTTTTACCTGCCCTCTCCCAGTATGAGCAGTCTTGGGTGCTCCCTCAAACTACAAAGGAGGTGGTAAAGCTGAGATGTGTAAAGGGTGAGTACTTTATCACAGAAACCAAAAAAGAAGTAAAATTTAATCATGTTCAGGTCAACCCAAAAAGCACACTTCATCATGAAGTATTTCTTTTCATCTTAGGGTTACTCAGATCTGCTGATCTGAGACTTAGGAGTATTACTCCAATTTCAAACTTCAAAATTACAGAGGCTGAAAAAGTCATGGATGACAGCGTGTGTCCTTACTGATTTCATCAAAAGGACAAGCAAAAAGTCTCTGACTTGGGCCAACTTGCACCAATCATCAGCAGGCAGTTTCAGGTGATTCAACGTTCAGTAATTAAAAAAACAGGTCAAAATATAGCTTTTTGTAAAAAACTATACTTACAAAGCAGGTAAGTGTTTTAAAGTATCAGAAAGCTTTTCTGATACAAAGACATGTCAGATATAAAGCCACATGCACTGGGAGTGGGAGATTACAGCAGGCTCAATATGTTAAGATGGAAGAGGGAGCAATAATGCTCACACCTGGCCCAGGCTTGTTCCCCACACAGTGCATGGTCCTACTACTAACAAAAAATACTCCAAATATGTACATAATACTACAACTTAATACTATGAGAAACCCTAAAAATTAGCATCTCAACAGGCATCATTTTGATCACTTCAGTATTTTTGTACTGCTATTAAAAACTCTTCCTTTTACTTTGTGCTGCTTGGTGAGATTCTTAAATACAGTCTATCAAAGCATACAATACCTTTCAAATATCTCTTTTTCTGTAAAAATGTCTAAGTGTCCAAAAGGAGAATCCAGGAGATACAAATCAGCATCTTTGTACACTGCCCTGAACAGAAAAAAATGGAAATTACATTAACTTTTGCATCTCTTATAAATTTAAATAAATATAATTTAAGAAGAATAATTTAATTGTAGAAAGCCTATCAATCTTTCAATTGATCGGCTTTCTACAGCATCAGTATAGAGCTGAAGTTTAACATGAAATGTGCTTATAAGACAACTTTTAATTATGTCTTTTCTTGCTGCAGACCACATTACAAAGTAACTCAGTTTTCCATTAATTTTGGTGCAATGAAACAAAGCTCTCTTTTACACAGCTTACTCTGTGTAAAAAGAAATCTGTTTATGGCCTGAATCTGACAGTCCCCATCGATGCACAATGACCATTTCAATAGGAATTTAATGTCTACTGTAACATCTACTGGTGCCTGAGAGAATATTGCATATATGTGAAAAACCATGTGAAAAGACTTAGGTCTCAGCACTTAATTTCAAAGGTACTTAGAACAAAATGGTGAGCAAATAAAAGTGTATTAATGAGGCATGGTCTTGCAAACAACATTTGCAATGAGACTGTACAAATTTCAAGTTGACGACATCAAATAGGACCTTAAGCTGTATGTACCTGGACATGGCTCACTGAGACCTAAAGCTCTGGTTAAGAGGGCTCTTTAAAAAAAATTTGAATAGAAGTTCAAAAAGACCCCCTGCCTTCCTCTGTGAGAATAAAAATCATTATGTGATATCAATCAGAGTATAATTAATAAAGAAATCCGGCCAGCTGCATTTATGTACTTTTTAAAGCATGTTGATCAGTGTGAAAATATTTAATCACCAAGAGAAAAAGCCCTCAGTATTAGCTCATTATGTTAATAAAACTAGCAAGTCTATTGAAAAATCCTCTAACACGATGGACTTCACATTTTACATTTTTATGATGTAGTGGCTACGCAGCAACAAAAATTCACACTGCTCTGTGTGCTTTTATCAGCAAGAAGTTTGCAGGGTTTTATTGGTATAATTTGTGTGCTGCACTTAGTAGCTACAAAGCTACTGGCTTCGGGGCACCAGGCCCACAAGCTGACTCAAGTCCGGGACACGCACTGTGTTTTTCCCTTGGTCCTTTTTTCCCCCTGTTGCAGGTGCAGGCAATGGCAGTGCTCTGTAAGAAAGACAGGCTCGTGCAATCTCCACCTGCTTCTCATGGCGGCTGGTCGATGTCACTTCTGTCACAGATTCTCATTTCACTTGACCTTGCCCAGACTACACCAGATAGGTTTATGCAGCCAGTCCAAGAACATAAAGTCCAGTTTATCACCAGTTTATTACCTAGGTACAACCCAGGGCTGTAAAGCTAAATTTACACCCCTGACTCCTCAGAGCTTCATCTGCAACCCACAGCTCAATACCCACACACCTTGTAGCAGACTGAGCTTGGACTGGAGCCCAAACAAAATGTAAAACAGTCACAAGTAATTGTTTTAAAAATTACTGTTCTACAGCTGACAATAAATACATAAGTTCTGTGACCCTCTAGGAAACAAGTTATGACCACCCAAAAAGTGACAGACACGATTATCCATAACATCCAGGAAATAGTCCGCGTAAACGTTGAATTTTAAATTAAAATCTAAGTGGGTTTTGTTGTTTTGGGGTTACATGCTTTGAAAGCTTTGCCTGATCTTCCTCTCCTCTTTCCTCTTACTCCATAACCCAGAACCATCCATGTGCCTCTTCAGTCTCACAAGCCCACACTGAAAAGTTCTCTATTTTAATGATCCCATCTTTTAGCCTCACACAGAGGTGCACATCTTTCATGGGATGCCAGTACGGATCACTATAATGTGATTTTACTTCTACGCAGTGTTTCTGGGCATGGGAATCAACACAATTTGCACTTGGCGCAGAAATAAATGGGGCCATTTACACATCAGAGCTGTCATTACTGGATTTCTCACAATAGCTAAGTGATTCTGCTGAAACACATAGCTAATTTATGAGACAAACACCTATGTTATTGTTCTGTAGACCTTCAGAATTACTTACTAACATTGGAAGGTCAAACAGACAAGGCAGTTATTCATACGTACTAACTAGTCACTGCTTTCTACTTTTTCTTTTTTCTTATGACAGAGGGAAGCCCAAAGTGTTAGCACAAAATGTTTTGGAATATGGCTGCTTTTTTTTCCCCCTCCATTTACCTGCAGACAGGCAGTATGTCATTGATCAACACATAAACCACTCTGAAGAAATGCCATAGCAGGGAAAGGTCCTGGAATATTTATCTGTATCTTCAGTACATAAAAAGCTACACTTAGAGGTCAGAATTTCCAAAGACATCTTGCATCAGGGAGGGAAAGATTCATCTTAAGCTAAGCCACAGCATTTGTCCAACATCAAACTTTTAAAATTCAGTAAATTAATATGCAGGTGTTTCATAAACAAAATTACATATCTGAAATCAGATTTCTGATAATAAAATCACGTTCCTGGTATATCTGGAAGATATTTATTTAGCAGGACATAGTCCACATGTATTTACATGCTTAGTCATAATAGATTCCATTTCTGTGAAACAGTACACTACTTGAAGAGCAAAATACTCACCTTGCCAGTGAGATCCGTGCTCGTTGACCTCCACTAAGAATGATTCCACCTTCACCCAGCAGTGTATAATCTTTGTCTGGGAACTTGGAAATATCCTGTTAACAATTTTTTTTAAGAATCAGTATTTTCAATATTGAAGAAACTCAAGCTACAGATTTGATGGAAACATAGTGTACAATTGTCTACAGACAGGTTGGACAGCAGTTGTAAAAAAAAAAATTCCCACTGAGGTTTTTTTTTTATTTCATTTGTTTATGTAATCAGAAATGGTGATAAGAGAAAACATATCATTCTATTGCAGAAAGCAATCACAAGCTGCAAGATCTTAAGAACAAATATTTGTCTGAATAGTTAATCTTCCTAAAAGCAGAGAATATACCTTCATACAGTGTCAGTCCAATACATTAATTGCTCAAGGGTTCTGTCAAGTGATGATAAATGCACTTGCTACTGAAGTTAGGGAAAGCAAGAAGCAAACTCTGTTTCTGAGCTCTTCAAAACCCAGAGAAATATATACTTCAGGCAGGTTCATTACAAAGGCTTGACAAGCATTCCTAGCCAGGAATGCTCATGGTTTGCAAAAGGTTTGGGAACCAAGTTGCACTGCTTGGGCTGAAAGTTATTTAGAACTCATGACTGTGTGTTAAAAGTGGATCTTTAGCAAGGGATAAAAGCAGAAAACACCATTTCACTCTCATATGAGACACAGAAAGGAGAACAGGACACCCTTGTGTCCCACTGGCAGGGGTAGCCAGAAATTTTCTTGAGAGGAGTATTCAGCACTGAAATTGATGCTCCATGTAAACCACAGAAATTCTTGGAAGTGGAAACAAGGAGAATGGCTCATGTGCCTGAAAGTTGTCTAGCTCTTCTACTTTCAGAGTTGTTCTAACAAAAAATACTAATTCTGCCTTCAAGCCTTACCTGACCTGCATCCGTAAGCCAGTAGAGTGACACCACTATCACTGAGGTGGGTGTACCTTCAGCAGACTTTTCCCCAAAACACAGGCTGGCTGAGCTTCCTGTGCCTCGTGGCACCCAGGCTTCCAGAGGATACAATCTCAGGGCAGTTTGCCATGCAGAGAGTGGGGATCCCTGACTGCCTCCTGTGCTCACTGCCCAGCAGCGCCAGACTGCCTGTGCACACCTTCCCGCTCCCAAGGCAGGGATCTCCCGCAGCCAAGGAAGCTGACTGAGGCATCCAGTGCCAGACAAAAGCAGCTCCAGTGTTCTCATGCACCACACATATTTTCCTTTCAGTGCAGCTTCTCAGGTAAAAAAGGGTGGCATGCATTATCTGTCAGAAGCTGAGCTTCTGAGAAGGATCTTAGGCTGTGATCTGGAAGGGGTATCCTGTTTTGGGGTCTCATCCTGCAGGCTGCCAAGAGGCAGGCAGGAACTCAGCTGTCTGCATGCTCTCTGCAGCACCCACAGAAATCCTATGGCTTCCACCCTGGATGACACATAAAGCACTATCAGGGCAATACTGCCTGGGATTCTAAGTAAGCTCTCTGAAAGTTCATATTTCATACAAAGACACATACAATCCGATTCTGATGGCCCCTGCTGTGATTTTGATGGTTAATCACTCTCTGCTGGGCAGCCTATTGGCATTCCAGGCCTTTGAGGCTTTGCAGAATAAATAAATAAATAAATAAATAAATAAATAAATAAATAAATAAATAAATAAATAAAAAGTCCTTCCAAAAAATGTTTCCTTCTTCCTCCCCTGCAAATTGCCCTGACCTCAGGAACAGAGTGAACAATGCTGTTCAGACTTGGAACAGTGACAGCTGAAGGGTCCAGCCGCTCAAGAGCTAGAAATTGACTGCCTGGTCTGTCAGGAAATGGGAGATTCTCACAACTCTTTAATTTGATAATAGCATTTACTTCCTGACTTAGAGGATTCTGACCGTAAAATCAAGATGCTCTTATGTGTGGAAAATCTATTGCAGGTGATTTTTAAATTATTCTCGCATTAACTACTTCTTTCCCTCTCATAAATGGAGTCACACAAGCAAATCCCTGGTATTAACATATCAGCTCAAGTATTTGCAGAAAGAAGAGGAATTGTGAAAAACAGTGCCAGCAACAGTTTAGAAGAAAAATTTTCTAAATGTGACAAAATCACCTTCCTATAAGTCATTAAATATTTTGAGAGAACATGTGAAATTCTGGCATAAGAAGTTTTTTGGCATTTCTTTGAGACAACCAGGTCAGATCACTTGTGGTCTCATTATGTATGCAGGAGTCATGTTGACCATCTGTAAATTTGGCCTTGTCATAGGGGTTTGCATGATTAAGTATCCAGATCTCCAAGCTGCATCAAATTGTTTCCCATTTCTACCTGTACTGCAGCCTGTAATGGTGCTGGTGCCCTTGCTGTTTCCTGATTCTACCCCTTCCCAAAAAACCCAGGTGAAGAACTGGGCCCAGCATGTCTTCTCCTGCAAATGGGGTAAAATTTCAGCTCTACTGAAATTCATTCCAGGGTTCCCATTGCTTTAAAGGTTGTGGGATTTCATCAGATATATTTCTTTGCAGGTGTGTCAACATGGAATTTTAATCAGACTTTTAATGAGTTCTCCTTCTGCTCTCCTCTACCTTTCACCTCAAAATAATATATGGCATGGAACAGACAAAGGACTTTTCAGGCTGCAATTATAATAATTAAAAAATGTTTAGTAATTTCTTTCAAAGGCGTAAACAGAGCAATGAAGTCCAACAGACACACAATGCTATTTGTTGGAACACGCATGACCTATTGTAAAAAAGTACATAGGGCTGGTCCCAATACATCCTTGCTGTCATTTTGTGCAGGAAGTGAAATCAAGCCAGGGACAAACCTAATGTAATGATGCTGAACGGCACAAGACTCAGCATATTAATGAAATATGAACTAGCCACTGGATTTTCTTCAACATATCTATTTCTAGATATATGACTAGTTACAGGTTGGTAACTAGTCATCTATGAAAACCCCTACAGTTCCCACAGGCATTGATTACTTTAGTGGATGCTTCTAATATCAGGAGCTAAAAAGTTGCACACTCAAGGAGAAAGCCCCCTTTTTAATAGCTATTTGCATTTTTTGCAGTGAAAATGCCATATCCATCTACCTCAGCAGCAAAGGGACGGCCCTCATTATACCTTTGGGCTTGGTAAGGAAGAATACAGCCAGGATAGGTTCAGGGTGAACAGGAAATATGATCTTGTTATTAAAAAAGGAAACCTCAGAATGGACTTCACACTCCAAGTCTTTTCTGTTGAGATTAATCAATTGTTATCAGAATCATTTGATAAATCATTAGCAACAATGAAGATAATAAAGCATGTCAGAAAACAGTCTTGAAGAACCAAGAGTTGCTTAATATGTCCAAAGTTACTCAAACTACTCAAGCAGTTCTAATGATAGAACCTAAGTATTTTACTTAGGTGACTTCTTTTCTTACTTAAATTTGTCCTTAATTGTGTGGGGTTTGATCATCTCTCTTCTGCCTTCTCTCATAAAAGACAAAACAGCCATGAAACTGATGGAACAGAGCAGCAGTCTTGACTCTCTGCATTTCATCTTCATTCTATTTCAGTTCTCTATTTACCTTCTGTTTTTATTATAGCCACCTCTACAGTAATCTTTATCCCCTTCCTTTTCTTCATTGACATTAACATTCCCTATGCTTTTTTTCACAGTTCCCAGAAAATCTCCCTACTCTCACTGCTACTAAAGTACTTCCTTTTTCATCATCATCTTCTGAATTTTTAAAGTTTTGAAATCAAGATTTGTGTTGCAGACTCATACCTACTACAGAATACTTCTATGAATTTTTAAATTATGAAGAATTTTCAATAATTTCTTGTATCTTGGCTTTTTAGTAACCAGCCTGAACATACTTGAATCCTCATTTTCCTGGGAATAAGCCAGAAAGCCAGATTTATTTAAGTATTTTTAATTAAGATTTTTTTTAAAATTTTATTTTATTTAGGTAACTCTTTTCTCTCTCCCCATGATTCTGTAAGCCAAGGGTTTTGTTAGACTTTAGCTGAACCATTTATGAATGATTTGTGATCCAAAAGCATAAGCTTTATTTTTGCAGCAGTTTGTGACCTCAAACAGAGTGTCAGGCTCACCCAAAACTCAGACATATGCTGGCAAAACTCACTTTCTCTATGGCAAAATATTTCCTTGGAACAGATTTTTGAAACGTGAAATAGTCAATGCACTTCATGTAGGTAGGTTAAATGCAGGGTAAGAGAATTAAACATGATTCCAGAAAAGACACAGAAGATAGGACAGCATCCAAGAAAATCAGTCCAGAGCCCTGTACCGAAGACAGGCAAATGGATGGGGAGACCTGTGTTTACTGAAACAGTTTTTTAACTAATTGATATCAAAAGAGAACATTGTAGAGGGGGGTGGGTCTGTTATACAGATTTATGTGATCACTGATAAACTTCTTGAAGTTTATTTGGGAGTTTGTCTCTAATCAAGATGTTCCCCTGCTATAAAAAAACTGTGCTAGGCTCTTAACTTCCAGTTCACCCAGAAAACTCACTGTCTGCAGCTTCACAGCTGATCTGCCTATGATTTTGGGCCACAGATAAGGATTTCAGTTAGAGGAGTCTGTGTAGGCCAGCAGATCACACCAGTGAGGGATGGAAAAAGCAAAGGTATCCAGCTGTGGGGGCCACATGTCCGAGGTGCAGTGGTAGGGGCAGGTTTGACATGGTGCTAACAGCACCCAGGTTGTGGGTTCAATCCCCAGATGGCCTTAAGAGGTGCACCTGGTGGTCGTTGTGGGTCCCTTCCAGCTCAGGATATTCTGTGAATTTGTGACACATTACGTGGACTTTCTGCCTGAAAGAGGCATTTATACTCTTTTAGCTGTTTATATTAGGATGTGATAAACTTCACCTTGACATGCCAGTGGGTCTCCCCAGCTGTGAAGACAGGTTAAGTCACTTGCTCTCACATAATTTACACCATAGACACGTACCTGATTAGATAACCAAGCTACCATTGAATACCTCCTGTAGACAACTGCATACCACAAAGGACGCTGCTCCACACATGAACCCTTTATTGTTCCTCTCTTCCACACAATTTGTAATCTGCCCGTTTCCCTTGTCATGTGACCAAAAAAAAACCAAAAAAAAACAAAACACCACCAAACCAACCAAACAAAAACCAACCCAAAATCAGCACAGATAAAAGGAGCTGGAGCAGTATATGGGATGCAAGGATGTGTTTCTGTTTTGGAGCCTTCTTAGCACTGCAATGAACTTCTCCCCCCGGGTGGATACTATCCTTTGCAAAGAGATGTTGAACACATGGGAACACAAACCTGGGCTTGGCCTATTGAGTGTCTCTTTCAATAGTTAATCTCTCCACAATCTAGTTATTAGATGAAAATTAATCTCCTGCACTCCCAGTAAACCCAGCTCAAAACCCTACAGATTGTAACCACAAACTTCTTTTGCACTATTATATAATTTAATTTCACAGGGAAACACTTCCTCTATTTGCATGCCATGTTAAACATTACATTCATGAGCAGCTGGTGTCTCTCAAATCAGAGCATGTGTTTACTTAAAGAGTGGTAATCTCTCAAAGCTAGTTTGCCATTATGTGTTTATGGACGCTTAAGTAATTATTGAAGGATCACATGAATTAGCTAGGTGGGAAAATATCTATCTTACATAACAAAAAGGTAAAACTGAAAGTTATGGAAGTATGACTTCACAACTCGTGAACTACTGGACCCACTCAAATGTGATAGGATGCTTGTTAATTTTTAAATACAAATAGCTGTAACAGGCCTGCTTCTGTAGTCTTGACTGGAGGAATGCCTTCTCTTAGGATGGGTTTGTTCAATGTTAAAGCATTTAAACATGAAAATTCCCATTTCAACTGTCCAGAGGTTTTATCTGCTTAACTTTTCAAGTTATTACTTAAGTTACCACTTACTGTGATAAAGTCAAACAAAAATCCCATACCCTGCATATAGCAGACTATTAATGCTGATTTTTCAATCTAAATATCTGAAAATCAAGGTCACATTATTTTCCTATTTTTCATAACATGAGTAAAAAGGATTTTGCAAACCCAAATACGACCTACAAATTAAATCCTACAAATTTCAATTTATATCCATGCTATCCCTGCCATTACACTAATACAACCTCCAATTAATGCAATCTTTAGGGAAGTCACATTTTTAGAATTACTTCAAATTTAGTGGCAAGTTTCCACAGACGTACAAACTCTGGAAATTCACATCTCTCAGTGGCCTTTGCGATATACTTTGTCCTTAACTTGATGTGTTTGGCAAAAGTTCAGACTCTGTCGCTGCAAGTTTTTATTATTAACGTGATGAAAGGTACTTGATAAAAAGGGTAAACCACTTGGTCAAAAGTGCTGCTGAGGCAGCACCAATTCATTTTATCTTACTTTTTGAGTTCCTTTAAACTTGCCTGTGGGGATTGCGTTTAGAAAATGTGCTCAGAATACATAGCAATTACCTCTTGTCTACTCTTTATGATAGCATGCCAATATAAGACAGAGGTAATAGATTTGAGTTAATACCCACAAACTCATAAGTACTCTTATTAAAACAATTCATTTCAAAAAAGCTCCTAAATAAAGGACAAATGGTAAGGACTACTGATCTGTGCTGGAATGGTTTAACCGAGGAGGTCAAAACCTTCACCTTCTTATTTGCTTACTGGGACCTTAATTTTAGAGGGCATATTAAATTAGGCATGCATCCTGCTTTCTTGCTTGCTGAAATAATCACTGTTTCTCAAGAAAAGGAAAAGAAAGCAAGAAGGTAGTGGAGAAGGAACAGGTAGCCCTTTTCCTATGTGTCTTAAAAACTTTTTACTGTGATGTTTTGGAGAATGTGTCATGTAATTTAAATGCATTGGCATTCCCTTGAATTCAGCATCACACAAAAATATGGGCAATGTCTACACACAACTTACATCTCATTGCAGTCCTATTCAGTGTGTGCCAGGCATTCAGAAAGAATTTTTTGCCAGTAAGGCTGTTTCTTTTGGCTATCAAGAACATTAATGAAACTCTAAATTACAGTCCCCTTATCTCAACCCGAAAGCACTCATTTTTGTTCTTTCACCTTTTACTGCTTTTCTCTTAACCTCTTCCCATTTACAAACTGCAGTATTGAGAACAGCATTGTAAAACATGATTTTAACTCTTCTGATGCCCTACTTACTCTCAAAGGAAAAATATAATCAGGAAATGTAATTGCAATCAAGTTCTGAATCATTTTACATATATAAAACCGTCTGTGCTACCATAAAAAATATAGATAAAATATAAGCTTAAAAAGCATCCTAGGCATACTTTCTCTGATGCCCAGAGATGCATTTGAGAACCCTTCTCATGATTCTTCAGTATGTTGTACCTGTAAGTGACCCCCTGAAATGATGAGGAGCAGCAGTACTTAGATCTGACAAACTTCCCTCGCTGAGCCTTCAAAACGTGACTGTCTTTCATTATGGATCATTTCTACAGCTCAGATCACATGCACTCAGGCTGGGTTGCACTGTGGTGTCCCTTGCCCTTGCTCTCCCCATGTGCCAGAGAACACCACAGAGAATAGCAAGGACCGGGGACCATGAATGAAACCTTTGACACGGCACTGCTGTCACATGTCTCATCCAGTGGGACTATACTCCAAGGAGCACCACTAAAACACATGCTTCCCACACGTGGACTTTTTGTGGACTCACAAAACCATACCCTGCATCTGACTGCCCATCAGTCACACAGCCGTGTCAGGGGCATTGGGTGGGACAACAGCCACGCTGTGCACGAGAGAAAAGGGTTCTTGGGAGACATGTACTCACTAATTAGGCTTGTGATCCAAGGCACAGACTGACACCCTAGTGCATTGTGCCCTGCACAAACATGCTTTGTCAAACTAGCTTGGCATAGCATTTCTGAAGTATGCAGATCTCCAATATAGCATAGCAATTTTCTTCCTAATCTTCATCTATCTTCTGTTTCACAGTATATCATGAACAGGTATAATGGCACAACTGGAGGGTAAGTGAATTGCATCAAGGCATAAAGATTAAGAAGCTGAAGGGAGAAATCCCTTATGAGAGTTAAGGAAGTACAAATGTAGCTGCCTGAACTACTTGGACAAAAAAAGTCCCATTTCAGTGCTCTAAATTCCCATAAACTTATGTAAGCTCAGAAAAGAAATAAAAGAAAATCATTTTGTTTCTCATAGTTTCACTGCTTTTCAGTAATATTTTTTGTGATTAATCAAAATTACTTGGAGAAGAAATCATCTTTTTAACCTTCCTTTTGATGGTTCCACGCACAAATAGAACAAAATGCAAAGCTATGAGCACATCTTTTAGAGCAACATAAAAATTTCTTCCCTTCCAGATAAACCTACCAAAGCAAACCTGTTTAGATAATGGCTAACATAAACCAGGTTTGCCGTTCTCTTCAACTTTACAGAATCTAACATAAGACACATTCTTACTTCTGAAGATCTGATTTCCTATACAGGGAAAATTCTATTCTTGGACACTTAAAAATATGGAAAGCTCTGGGAAATATTTACTTGCACTTTCCATCTTTCACAGTTGCTTAGAGATAAATCTACTTTGCATACTTAGCAACTCTAAAGAGGGTCTAAGCGATACCTCCTTAGTAAATTAACTACATACCAAATCAAAAAAGTCAGGCAGGAGAATGTAGCAGTGAACTTTGTGAACATTCTCATGCACCCCAAATTATGTAAGTTACATTTCTCTAATATCATTTGCATATCTCTATGGACCTAAAGCAAAGTGGAGACACCTTGTGCGACATCACCTGGCTTCAGCATCCTGTCCTGCAGCAGACAGGAACAGGCTGTTTGTGACAAGAACAGGCTTCCCTGTGTGCCTGGGAGTCTCAAACCCACGTCAATGGATTTTGGCATGACCCACATAGAGTGAGCTGCAGTATTTCACTGGCACTAATAAAGAAGGAGGGGAAAAGACATCAAATTTACAAGCTGGACTAGATCTTCAGTTTGCTTCCGCTAGAGGTTCATGGTGGAAACGGCGAAGTTAAAAGGGCACCTGACAGGTGTATTACTTTTCACCCTACTAATACGTCCATTTGCCCACTGGGTCAAAGAAGAAGTCTTTCTATTCCAAAAGCATTTTGGTGAGTATAGAGCTTGGAAATAAATGTGACTTAGCTGTTGTTAAGAGCTCTATATAAACTGACTTGGAGCATACGCACAATAAGGAAATAAACTCTTCTGTATCACCAACCCTTGGTTTCTTGAGGGCTCCACATAAGAACTAGACTCAGCAGGCCTGTTTTCAGTGGAATACATAACTACCTAGAAAGGCTGCAGAGAAGGGGGCAGAGAGAACTCAGGCAAAACTCCTCTGGTTTCTCCTTTCTGAAGAACGAGAACACACACACACAAACTCCAATGCAAAGCACTAATATAATAAATCCCTAAAAGGTCACACTCAGGAATAAACAGGGAATTAATATTTGAAGTCCATCCTTCAATCTGCCACACTGAGTCTTGTTTGGTAACTAACACATGAAAGCTAACAAGACAAGAAAGCATAATAATAGCAATAAGGTAATGCATTTGGCTTCCTCCCAGACTATTCTGCCTTCTCTTCAGGGCAGCCCAGTTTACTCAGTCCAGGAGAAAAAAAAATGCATCAGTATCAGACCTGATCTCAAATAATAAGCCCTGCTAGGAGGTGAAGCATATCATTCTGCACAGAGCTGCACCAGCACAGATCAAAGCTAGCTTGACTGAGCCTGCCTGGAGAAAAAAAGAGCTGCAGCCTGCTGAGACACCGAGCCATCCCACAACCACTGGACCCCAAGCTGTGCCACCAGCACTGAGACACAGCCACCAGCAATCACCTGCTGCTCTAGGAAGGGCCTGCCTTGGGAAGCCTCCTCGAGCAAGGGCAGGTTTGAACTGCTGAAGCCAGCTGTTCCTTGGAGCTTTGGCATTGGATATAACTTTCACAACCAGGGTTAAGGACAGCTCTACAGAAAGCCTGACACAGAAGCTGTTAATTCTCCTGTCTTCAGGAGCTTCCCAAGAGATTTCCAGCAAACCAAATCAAAAATCCAAACATAAGCTGAAATGGCCAGAAACATGCAGGGAAATATTACTTTATTGCTTAAATGAGATAAAATGCAGTAGTGACCTTATTTTTAAACAGACTGGCTATGGTTTCTTGCTTGACTGGTGCTAAGGAAAAATATGTTTCACTATGTGGCCAAAAGAAAAATCCTGTTCAGCACAGTTAAATATTTACTGGTTTTATTTGTGTATTACAGACAAAATCTTAAGCCATAGCAGATTTTGCAAAGATCTCAAATACCGGCTCCTTTTGTATCTTGCCACATGTAAAATATATTTCCCTATACTACCCTCTGTCAACATCAAACATACAAGGACATTTGAATGTGATTGTACTCATTGTAGGCTACATGTCACATAAGGATCAATCCTGAAATTATTTCCAGTGTAAGAACTTTTACTGTAAACATAGAAAAAAATCCCAAATTTAGTCAAGATTTTCTACTAAATAATTCAGATTTCTGCCACAACGTTCCAGTTATCCTTGCAGCCATTTTTGAAATGCAAAAGAAAGGAGAAAAACAGTAAGGAAACTAAACTAAAACTGTAAGGAAACGCTTCTTTATGTGGAAGAAATATGACAAAAAATTTAGGAATAACATATTGTACATAATTTCTTCAGCATCAGTATGTTTACTCAGGTTTTTAACTAGCAAGGAAGGCTGAGAAGGCAGACACAATGTAATATCTGAGCCAGCTTACCCAGCTTCTGTGGTGTAACTGCCAGAACTGTGAGTGTATCTCCCAGGCAGCTGGCAACAAGGTGACTTGCTATTCCACAAAATTGGGTTGTCAAGCTGAGTTCCTTAAATATCAGAAATTTCTCACTTGCTTTAAGCCCCATTCCCATACCTTTTCTTTGGGGTTGTTCACTTGGGTTGGGTCACAGGCCTTAAAAGTGTTAGATGACTAACCTCTTCTAGTTGGCAGGCTTTGATGACACTCCTGTACCGGTATTCATCATAGGATACACCAAAAATTATGTTCTCTTTTATTGTTCCAGGCATGATCCAGGAGACTTGAGGTGAAAAGGATATCCTTCCACTGTGTTTAATTTTGCCCTGTGAAGGCTCCAATTCTCCCATTATCAACATCAAAAGAGAAGTCTGAAAAAACATTAACACTTGATTAATACATCAGAGAGCTGTACAACAAAAAGAAATGTTGCACATAGTGAGAGTCACTCTGCTAAGTCACTTAAATGGCACATTTGTCTCATCAAGAGTGTCCCTGTAAGTGACATTTAGTGCAAACTGCAATTAGTGGAGATTTTCTTGATATGTGTGATTCTGAAAGGCCTCTAATAGATTAGAAACTTAATTTAATAAACGATAAAAATTGTGTAAGATATCTTGCAAAAAAAGGCATGCTGCTGCAAAAGTATGTCATTTTAATGAAGTTATCAATAATCTTACAAAGTAAAAATCTATCTGTGAAATACATACAGACATAAGGTACTAGTATTTATAGAGAATTCTGTTTGATTTTCACATTAGCAGTGACTATTTTGTTTGTTCTTTTTACAACATAATTCATGCTTATCATTTTGCTAGTGCTTATGAGTATTTTATCTGTATTGCCTTGAAAAATGTAATTTCTCTGTGTATGTATATACAATTGCTCAGTATCATCTGAATTTTCCTCTGTAACTGTTAACTCATTTACGTGAATGCATGACCTAAGTATATTTACTATTTCCCTTCATAAAAGAATTGATTGCAATTTCAGTACTGACATGTTATAATTTCAAAGTTAATCAGTAGCTTGTAGTAACCTTGTCACACATCATTGGCTACTAGTTCAAAGAATGGAATTGAGAAATACACGGAAAAATTTGTTGCAGAGCCATTGCAGTGGTGTTCTTATCACTAATAAACAGTCAGCAAAGCTGGGACGTAACAGCCAAAGATCTAAAAAATCTGTCCAAGTCACAGTTTCGTGCTGTCAAGCCCAGAGATCCTTTTGTAAGTTATGCAATATACTGGGGGAGTCTCATGAGATTCCTTCCCTTGCACCGGCATGCGACTTTTCCAAAATGCTGAGTAAGAAGTTCCCAATCCTGCAAAGGACAGCTGTTTGGTACGTTTTGTACGCTGGACGTTAAACCACTGCATCTTGTGTCATATAACACAAAAAACAAAACAAAACAAAACAAAACTGAAACAAACTCTATCTAATATTGAAGCAATATTAAATAGCTGATGTCAGGCTTCGTACCTGTTATAAATTAAGTAGTTAATATAGATAAAATTGTGCAGCCTGTTCCATGGGCCTGACAATTCCTGGAATATACAGTAACAGCCTCAAGCACCATGAAGGAATCCTTACATGAAGAATGTGTACAGGAAGGGCAGCATTTTTTGGGGGGTGGTAGGTGGGAGGTGAACCTCATTTTTTGACTTTTATAATATTAACTTTTTTGAGTTCATATTATAAGGCTTTTGATTTTTTTGCCTTGGAAAGTGCAAATTTTTTGTATGCATATACTCACGTAGACTGTTCAGAGAAATCCAAATTTTCCACAATTTCCTATGTAGCAGATTAAAGGTGATATACATACATCCTTCAGCATTTTCTAGTTCACATTTCTACATTACAATTCCCAGCATTAGGAATAGCAATAAACTGTTCTGCTAATTCAAAAGCATCACACTAAAATGCACCTTAACACATCATCTTGAGGACAATCTCTGTGTCCCTTGCTCTCTCTTGTGGGGATCATTAATGAAAAATAAGAATCCTTGATCATACTGAAATTGATGGGTCCTTTGTCATTGACTCCAACAGACCACAGGTTTTACCCCATGCAAGTAAAAGAAATTTTCACCTATAATTTATTAAACAGGAGAAGCATAATGAACATTTTTTTTAACTTTCACATTTCTTCAAAAAACACAGTGAAGATGAAAGACTCATCAAGACTCATCTAATTACTTGCTGTTCAAAGAGAATAAGAGTATCACAGTTCAACTCATTTTATATTAATGATGTTAATTGGATGTGTCATCTGCAAACTAAATGCATTGATAATATTTTGGGGTGGTAAAATGATGAATAATCTAAACCACAGCTTTTCACAGGAAACCACCAGTTTCAGCAGCATCTCCCCAGGCTTTCATGTGGGTCTCAGGAAGCCCAAATGAGGCACTGCAGGAACCAGAGCTGAGTGATCAGGTATACCACATGTCCAGGGCACACATACCTGGCTATATTCCTGTCAGCCTTCTCAGGTTACAAACCATCTTGTGTTCAGTTCTTTTCCTTAAAATGTTAGCAAGGCAGGGAAAAAAATGCTTTATAGCACACTGAGCCATCAGTGTATCTATTCTATATTCTTCATTTTTTTAAAGGCCAGAAAATTCTCACCATGAGCCTTAACTTTAGGTTTCAGTATGCATTACTCTGGTAAAATTTCCTTTTACTTCCAATGGAGAAAACATTTTGTCATTAAATTGCTATTTCCTTATAATTCTGTAACCTTCTATTACAAAAAATATCCAGCAAACTCTATCTCATAGTGGCCACAGTATAAAGCTTCAAATAACTATTTCAGTGAAACTTGCAGATTATCCATACTTTTTCCTGCAGCCATCATTTCTGCAGCAAGCACAGGATAGCAAAAATACAGTAAAAATAGAGGTAACAATACAGGTAACAACACAATATTATTCCTTATAGTTATTAGGACTCTAGCTGAACAAGCAGAAACAGAAATACCTTGCCTGCTCCAGTAGATCCAGAAACAGCCAATAGCTGCCCCTTCTCAATCTTGAAATTTATATCCTGAAGAACAGGAGAGGCGTAAAGAGGAAAATTGTTGAAGAAGAAATTGCCGTCAGTGCTAGGAGCTTTGCTGTTGTTGTTTTCCTGGTTTGCTTTTACAAATAGCTCCCCAATTCCCTGCAACATACATGGATATATACTTGATGTACATAAAAATAAATAAAGCATGCATATACTGAGTATATATGTACAGGTATACATCATGTATATCATACTATGGATTTAGGAAAATATGAATTTGCTTTTCTCATGTTAATTTTCCTGTCAATAAAATACTAATTATATTATTGAATATATATATATATTTTTAAATGTATGTGTTGGACTTGTGCCAAAATTTGTGGACACAGACAAAATTTGCTTATTATAGAACTGTTTTCCAATGTTTATACATGACATAGCCTGATCCTGTTTTCAGGCTGGCCTGAGTCAGTAATAACTACTTATTACAGGCCTTAACACTTATTAAAAGGTTTCTTCCCAAGTTTCTCAATGTGTATAATTTGATATCATGCATTACTTACTTGCTAAGTATTCCTTACCTGCTGAAAGCTGAAGTTAGTTAGAATGAAAGAGTGTAGGCCGCTCTTTTTAGAGAGTGTCATGGCAAATATTAAAATACATATATATATACACTCTGTGTTTTAATGTAGTTTGGGTAAAAGTACCAACCTCATCCCAAAAAGCTGTTACTTTGTCCAGCTCAACCCCAGTGGTTGTTAGATTATACTCCAGAGCTTTATATTCTTTTTTCAGCAAGAAATCCTAGAAACACCATGAAAGCAGATGAAACAGTAAGGGACAAGGTCATATTGCACAAAGCAGTCTATATTTGCCTACACAGAGCACTAATATTTCTGGTGGCACTTTTGCATTTCAGTGCTTTCAGCAAGAGGCATAAATATAAATTACACAACATTTTTGGATGCAGAAGAAAATGTTTTTGAAACTACCAATTCTTTCATTGCTAGTGAAAACATAGCCATAAAGGTATTTGGTTCTGATTTAGAAAGAATATTGAAACTTGGCACTTTTTTGCTTTCAGGACTTATATCTGGCAAGATCATTCCTCTGAGTCTAACCCTTTGCAAATAAAGCTTTGGTTTTGGAGCAAGATGTAGAAGGTTGCACTCTGGTAAACAGTGAAACAAAGCAGCTACATGTTGGTACCTCCCTTTTCTAAAGCTGCAAGAGTTTAAAAGAGTTGGAATGATCTCTCCACCAACAAGAATAAAAGGCAGATAATGATCCTGGCAAGTGCAGCACTGATGCAGTGTAATTTCAAATGACACAAGTTAGCAACCTGGTGCTCGTGTTGCCTTTGGGGATAGCATTAGGAAATAAGAGTAAGGCTGTGATAATGTAGGAAAGGCAGCCTCTCTGTTCCGTTATTTTATTAAGGGTATATAGTCTGTAGATATGGTCTCCTCCAAAGTCTACTTTTTTCAGATTATTTGTAAGCAAATAGATCTACATGGGCAATACAATGGAAAACATAAGGAGACTCATGGGGAAATCAGTCCTCAACAGTACACTTGCAAATTTCCCAAGCAGAACAAGAAGAAGGGCTCTGTTGGCATAACAATTAGGCAGCTGATTGAAAGGGCAGGAACTGAAAAACTGGAAGGCATGACACACATGGTTTATGAAAAAAAAAACCAACTATGCTTTCATAACAAAGGGTCATCCAGTGGAGCTCCTGTAGCGGTGATAGTCAGAGAGAGCACACTGATTCTGAAATGTCGTGGTCTGAAAAACATGTGAAAATACAGTAACCCAGGGGATATACCTGGCCCGGTCAACTCTCTAAACTGATGTGGAAATCAAATCAGAGAGATGTGTGAGTGGCTTACTATTCTTATTTATGTTTCTCAAGACTAGTAAAGGGCTTTGCTGTTCTGGGACTCTGTCCTGTCTGTCTATGGGAACTACACTGAACCTGCCACAAAGAGATGATTATTTATGGGTTCTGGAGCACCTGTTTGCTAATGTCTCCAAAGACAAGCATTCCATGAAGTGTGGGCAGCGTGACTACTGGGCTTGCCAGTTCTGTGACTGTGTCCAGGGCACTGGACACACTCTTCCAGGAAACAGGAGAGACAGGATACTTCCACAAATGCCTAGGGAATTTGAGAGCATAAGGAAAGCCTATAATGGAACCTAACAAAGCAGACTTCTGAATGTCAAATGGAAAGGTTTATGGCTAGATTTCTTGAATTTTCTGCCCAGTTGAAAATCATAAAAATCCTACACCTATTTCTTATTCTAAACTGAGGTTCAGACATCTGATTAAGAAATTTAGGTTCTGTATTAGTTATGTTTACCCCACTAAAAATGATAAAATCTATGTTCTTCAAAAAACCCCACATCTATAAATATGCAATGAAAAAGGTCTAAGATTTCACCCCAAATAGTGTAAAAATTCTCTTCCTAGGGAGTAATTTCAGAACAGCAGGTAGAGTTAATGAGAATCCACCCTGATTTTACTCTGCAGATAAGCCTCTCATGCTGGTACATGAGCAATTGATCTCAATAAGTAAGGAAGGTAATAATTATTTGACTGGTACCTTAATTATGTTTGCTACTTATAATGAACGAGATGCACATTTGCATAAAATGCACAGTCTCCTGCTGTTGTTGTCACAAATGTCCAGAAAAACAGAAGATCTGTGACTGCAGCTCCTGGAAGCCACGCTATATAAAACATGTACTAATTTTGAACTTCCTTTTCTGAAAGAAAAACATCTCTAAAGCACCACAAGTCAGTGATTTTATTAAGTTGCTTGTTCTGCAATGAGAATAACTAACTAAATGTCATGGTTTCAAAAAAAAAAAAAAAGCAGCAAGCTGGCAGCATGGGACTTGTGTGGTTATGCTGCCTGGGGAACAATATCAAGATTTATAATGACACTTCATGGTGTTTAGTCAAAGCAACATATATTCAAAAAGTCTGCATAAATGCTGTGTGCTTTTGCTGATCAGCTGACAAGATAACACGATAGAAAGAATTAGCTTACGTACTTGGGAAGATTTTAGTCTGTGCATTGTACCTGTATTTTGTTTATTGCTCCAATAGAGTCATACCAGGTCTGTACAGAGCCGGGAAACTGCCTGGTCACTGTCATTCGAAGGACAATGCAGAAGGAAATGGTGGTAAATATTTTTCGGAGAGTAATTCCTTTAATCACAGCATACGGAAGCACAGCTAAGAACACCACAAAAAAGCCCGAGAAGAAGAAGGCTGAACTGTTGAAATATCTCATATAAGCAGCTTTTCGGGTAAGCTTCAGTTCAGTTCTGTTAAAAAAAAAAAAAGTACAAATAATTAGTGTAGGGTTTCACAGTTTACAACTTACAAATATTTTGGATGGAACTGCTGGCATAACAATTAACACAGAGGCTCACTTATCCTTCTTCTTTTCTAGAATTTCAACTAAAAAGTAAGGCTCTGAACTATTTCTGGGCCTAAAATATCATTAGAGTCAAATTTTGACATCAATGTTCAGAGATGTCAGACAAAGTAACAATAATCTGTCATGATTTACATACTGGATAAGCCACAAGCCTCTACAATTCCTGGCACAGCCAGCCTCAAGCATCTGACACTGTGGTATGTGATGTACTCCCAGAACATTCATCCCATACTCATTTAGATGCATAACTACTATAGAAAAAAGATACTTTGAAATGCCAGATTTGCTGTATGTTACCATAAAAAAAACTTAAAATCTGATTATAAGGTCATTTTCTTTTGCATGGCAAGCCACTAATGGCTGTGAATTAGGATGCCACTTAACCTCAGTTTGAAGAAGTGGAAGGCAGGGAGTCCACCCTCCACCCTTTTTTCAGCTCACTCTACAGAGAAGCTTACTGACTCCCGTGCAGTCAGGAATGCAATCAGTGATTACTCCTAGCTGTTTCCACAAGGTCCGTGCATCTTATAGCAAGCTATTAAATAAAAAGATAAATAATCCAGGGGATATACATGGTTTTCTGAGTTGATAGCTCTAACTCACAGTGCTGAAGGTTTCTATTGACTGCTCTCATTTTGATCCTGTTCAGTTCACATGCCCCAGGTGCCCTGCAGCTCAGTTTTGCCTGGACAGAAGCACCTCTGCTGCAGTGAGAGAGCAGTGGCTCTCCTGCAAGAGCAATTAACCGGGGCTAGAAATGGTACAAGCCCCAAGATGCCCATTCTCTGGGTGAGTGCTGACCACTGGAATACAGTGCAGAAATTGGCAGTCACGCTGCTGATGGCAGTATCTGCTGTTTCAAGGCTGAGCACCACAACCTTTATGTGTCTTCTCATATTGACCCGGTATCCGCATTTCTTGTTAAGCCTGTGTTTCACAAGAGAAGCCTGAATAAAGTAGCCAGACGTGCAAGTCACCACCATGATAGAGCTACTGCCTGGGAGGAAGGGCCCTGTAAGTCCCTCCAGAGCTTGTGTGAAACTGCCAGTGAGAGCACCAGATAGGGATAACAAAGGTTTTGGGACTTGGTGCTCATCCATTCACACATAAATGTCTGGCAAGAAGCTATCAAAAAGTCCCCCAGTTCTGAAGAACACAGCCCTACTCCAAAGAGGGAGAATGGAAGCATTAACACCTTTTTCAGTATGTTCCCAAGCACCAGCCACAGTCTGATGCAGCCACAAGCAAAATTTTCCCAGAGGTGGTTCTGTCTGTGATACAGACTTGAAAACTCTGTAGCCAACACACTTACTTGGGACAGGTCTGTTGATGCAACATGGGTCCTTGGAAAGAGGTGTAAGGGACCCTATGAGCCTTGTGCATATACAGAGTGCAGACCAGAGTAGGCCTGGTTTTGGAGTGATGCAGCAGGAACCAGTATTAATACATAAGCTTGGGATCCTTTGCTTAATATAAAGATGTATCTCTGCTGGCAAAGTACAGACACTTCCAACCTTCACCTTCTCCAGTGCTATGCTATGGTTCAGAGGAACAGTTTGGTGGGGTGGTTTTTTTACTTCTCTGAATACATTGCACAGCCCATAAGAGTGCAGGTATGTTTATTCAGGCACCTGTTATGAACAATTATTTTCAGTGCAGACTTCAGAGGGCACAGAGCAGACAGCTCCTATTGGTGTCTCTGAAGCTGATTAAACTGGCTTGTATCAGAAAATGCCAGCATGAAAAAATGGTTTTGTGATGACTGAATTGTAACACACTGGCTAAAACACAGACATGGCTTCAAACTCAAAGTCTTGTTTCCTAGCAGCTTAACAAGCCAAATGACTGGGAGGTCCTGCAGAGCTGATTCCACAAGCCAAATTCAATGAAAGCTCTGATATTCCTGGGTTGACTTGCCCTGGTGGTGTCTTCACTCAGTGACCTGCTGGATGACTTTAAAAAAATGGAAAAATCATACAATTATAGGATGGTTTGGGTTGGAAGGGACCTTAAAGATCATCCAACTCCAACACTCCAGCCATAAGCAGGGACACCTTCCACTAGACCAGGCTGCTCCAAGCCACATCCAGCTTGACCTTGAACACTTCCAGGGATGGGAAATCCACAGCTTTACTTGGCAATCTCTGCCAGTGCCTCAACACCCTCACAGGGAAGAGCTGCTTCCTAATATCGAATCTTAATTTACCCTCCTTCAGTTCAAAGCCATTCCCCTTTGTCCTATCACTATGTACCCTTGCAAAACATCCCTCCACTTATTACTTGTAGACTCCTTTCAGGTACATTATGAAAGGCCATAATGAGGATTACCCAGTGCCTTCTCTTCTCCAGACTGAGTAATTCCAGTCATCTCAGCCTCTCTTCATTGGAGAAGTACTCTGATCTTGTAATATTGCTTGCATTCTTGTCTTTTAAAAATCCATCCATCATACAGTAAAAATTAACTCCAGCATTACAAAATTTACTATAAATTATTATAGAAAATATGGCTAATAAAATAACAGTCCAATTTCCAGGTTTCTGTGGCCAGTTTGTGGACTACAATTTATTTAATTAATTTCTGGAGGATTTTCTAGCAGGATGAGTTCTCAAATTTCCTAAAAGCAAATACGTGTGACTAGTAACATCAGAGGAATACTAAACTAGTTCCATCCTTCAGCTAGCACTCATGACCTGGATTCGGACTGAGTTTCTCTGATTGTTTATAGTAAATAATTACAAATTTTAATGGTAAAGAACACTTCACTTTCCCTGGATTGTCTTTCAGAAAGCAGCTGAACAAGAAGGTGTTTGCAGAACAATATAATTTTATGTCTGTTATTTACATGATAATACGACACTTATATTTCTTTTATTTTCCCAATCACACACCTGGCACAGAATTTTATTTCTCTGTAAAAGACTAAACAAACACACAGGACACATGGGAGAATTTTCATGCAGCATCGCCCAGCAATAAATATGTCACTTCTCCTCCCTTTCCCCTGAACTCCTTGCTGGTAACAAAGACTTCCTTCTCACAGGTCTCAGCTAACTTTTATCTCCTTTCTCCTTCAGGTCTGGTAGTTACAGTTTAATCCTTATATTAATTGAGAAGATAAGCATTCTACAAGGCCATCTACAGACAATAAATGTTAATGTAAATGTGCAAGATAAGTACATGAATCTAATTTACTCCTTCCACAGATTGAATGCAAATTTTATAACCATCTTTATTGCATTTCTCAGAAAATGGCTGCACAGGATTCATATTGTTTCCTCCACCACAGAATAGGGATGTCTGTTAAGCCTTAAGTAACCGTCACAAAAGGGCTTTTTTATTTTAAGATGAGGACAGGGCTGGCCAGAAACAAACACAGATCCCACAATTGTTTTACCTGCGCAAACTAACCACTGAAACATCATTATAAAAAATGAGGAAGTAAATAAAAAAAATTTAAAATCTCATCTCCATAGTAAACTTTAAAAAAAAAATTGGGAAAAAGCCCAAGCTGCGGTATGGGAATGCATGTTTCGTTTATTGAGGATTAATAGTTGTTGCTTGACTTCTTAACTCACATGACCACAGATGATGTTCATAGCCACCTAATATTTTTTTTGTCTGAGCACACAAAAAAATTTGTGTAACAAATGAGTACACTTACTCACGGATGTTTTGAATCATTTTTTCCATTGCATCTTCCCAACAATAGGCTTTAACTGACTGTATATTTTCAATTATTTCTGAGGTGATGACAAGTCTCTCATTGATCTTTCCTGCTCTCTTATTCCTACAAAGTAAAAAGACATTAGGTCAACCTTCATCATTTTCAGTATAGGTAGCTTGTGTCCCATTGTATCTAATGAAAACAGCTTCTATAATATGCCTCTGCCTAAAATGTTTACTTTAACAGAATTATTACGGAGAATTAAGAAGAAATTAGTAGAAATCCAATGATTATTTTAAAAGGAGAAAATACAAACTTTAAAAAGAATGGATTAAGTAACTAACAAGTAGTTTTATTTCTAAAAATTCTAAATTTAATGCTAAATCTAATTTTAACACTATTAACTCCATGTTAGACTTTCAATTTTTTTAAGTTTAGACTTTAGACCTGCTCCTAAATATGTGAAATTTTGTCTGTAACTTTTCCTACACAGAAAACACTCTTTGAACTCATCCTACGTAATGTCCTAACCAGAGTCCCTTAATCAAGTGATATAAACTTCTTAAAACCAATGTGTTCCAGGAAAATATATTGAAATATTTTAAAACATTCTTGTCACCTGTATTTCATCATCATTTGTCCCAGCCAGGCTTGGAATAAGACCATGACTATTAGAAAAGCAAGTCCAGAAAATGCAGAAGCTTCTAACATATCCCAGAGCAATCCCATCAGCAGTGCCACTTGTAACGGTGCAATCCATACAAAATGAGCCAGAGCAAGACCCTATGGAAGGCCACAGTAGAAAAAAAAATAATGAAAGTTAAAGGTGTGTTTTGAAAACTACATGAAAAGGAAGTAGTCATTAAAGTGACACTTAAAAAAAGATAGTGAAGAATGGTACAAATTTTTCCAGAAAAACAAGTTTATAAAGGAGGACTTGTGATTCTGAGTACATAGCATTCTGGCTGTTAATTATGATGACAGTGCAGCAATACATATAGATTTCATGCCTAAACTTTGATTTTTCTAAGGCAAAGTTCAATCTGCAGCTGTCTCTTTGTTATGCATATTCATGAGAAGTCACAGCTTTGTAAAAGTAAACAGAATTTGGCATCAATGCTGGCTTTTTCAACCACTGTAAGATGAGAAAAATACTTATAAGAATCTTCTGAGTGTTTTAATCTGATATAGAAGGCAAATATTACTTTGGTGAAGAGTTGACTGTTGTATGAACACAACTAGTTCAACACAGTTCTCATTCAGGAGATTTTGGAGTGAACCCCGTGATCAGGTGCACGGGGTCTGTGTTACTGCAGCTGCTCTGCTGCAGACAGACCACTTGTCTTAACTTGGGCAGCACCAGCTGACATTACTCTGTACAGTCATGCAGTGCTTCAAGTAAATGCACCCTGCAGTTCCAGCCATGTGTCTACAGTCTCTCTGATCGTGTGTCTTTCAAGGGAGGCAAGTCTTATACACCAAAGGGCCAATTAAACACACTTGAAGAACAGAAGTTCATGCAATTTCCAGTTCCTAAAGGCATTAACAGGGATTTGCTGTAGTCTCTAACAAAAAGAAGTTTTACAGAAGACCCTCCAAGACTTTCTAAGGCAGATGTCTAAGACTTCCTAACACAGTCTTACATGAACAATCACTTTTTAGTGGACTGGGTAATGATGGGAATTTTTTCAATGACAGAAATGGACTGGATCACCTCAGTAAAAAGATACAGTCATCAGGAAGTAGGATGTAAGGATTGAACCAACAAGTTCTGTGAAACCAACTGTTTAACAACCTTAGTATCACTGGACTGAGGAACAGACATGTTTTTATAATGTAACTGCTTTTTAGGTTTCCTCTTCTAACCAGCATAGGAGGTAAAGAATGTCATAAGTATCAGAATGGGCATTTCTATGACTATGTGCCAACACATTTTCTTAAGGTAATGAATGAGTATTTAGTCTACAATGAGCACTCAGGGCAGTTCTCTATTTATGCTCCTTCCTTCCTCAGTATCTGTCACGAACAGCTTGACATTTGTATTTGATGGATCATCAAGTGAATTAAACAACCAATGACGCACCTCATCAAATTTGTTCAGATTGTTGGAAAGAAGGCTGACCAATTGTCCAGTACTTATTTTATCTAGAACTCTGCTTGACAGTTTCAGGATCTGTAAAAGAAAACAAAACCATAGAAAAGTTGTCACGTAAGTTATCTCCATAAAACACAATAAATAGAGATAAAAACTATAAGCAATGATGCAGTAATATAAGTAATAATCCACTTATTTGTTTATGCCATAAAGAAAGTCTCATTAAACTTGTTATTTATGTTGCTTGAATTCAATATAGCCATTAAATTGTTTAAAAATATTGATGTATTGACTTAGTTCTTGCTTTCTGTTGAATATTTTATGGATATAGATATGTATGCAAATGCAAGTTTTAATTAAGCATGCATGCTGTGTGCTGCTGTGTATCCTCAAAAATCTCCTACTGTTGCCTCTCTTGACAAATATTTTTGAAAATGCTTTCACAGTGAGCTTTATTTATACTAGAATAACTAACATGTTTGTTTCAATTATCTTCTTTGGATATTGGTAAAACAAAGACTTTTAAAATATTTGTATTTTTTAGCATGTGAGGGGTCAGTATCTGTTGATTCTTCATACTGTAGCAATGTCACAGAGTATCATTCAAACTCAATCCCTTCAATGTCACATTTACTGTTTGAATCTTCACTTCTAATTCTATTTTGAAGATATTCTTTGGCCACCAGCATGTTATTCTTCCTCTGCAGTACACATTTTTAACAGGAGCACAGTGGTAAAGCAATTAAAGCATCTCGCAACATACGCAGCAAGTCTGAAGTCACAGAGGCTGATTTCAGTCAAACCAGCTGTAGACAGGTATTTAATTCTTTGGACTGAGAAATTGAGAGCTGTCAGAAACTGTTAGCCACATTACTCTTCAATGTACTTTGTGTACCTTAACAAAACTATCAATCTTTCAACCAACTAGCCTAAAATTTACATAGACTACAGACAGAGGCTTGGCTGGGGGGGTACATGAAACAATTACCTTCTTATAAATCAAGCTAAACATAGCTATCCTCATTTGCATTCCAATATGATGAAGACCGAATATAGCAGGGTGTATAAGCAGTGTTCTCACAAAAAAGAGGAGGCACAAGCCAATGCCCAGGTAGTAAGCTATGGATCTTTCATCAGAGTTGTCTGGATCATAGGAAGCTATTATTCTCCCCAGCAGAAGAGGTTGCACAGATTTGGTGACCTCCTGTAGAGAGAAACAAGAAAAGTAATTTTGGTCAGCAGTTGGTTCATTTTTTCCAAAATGGCTAACATTTCAGTTCAAAGTCCCACCAAGTGAGACTTGAAATGTTGTATCTTAAATGAGGACATCAGACCTATTTGCTCTGCAAACCACAGAAAATTGCAGTAATTGCAAAGGGGAACAGACCACTGACTGGTGTTTTAAGTCTGTGATGCTCCTGAGACTGCACCAAAGCAAATCTGGCTCATAAATTTTGTTTGATCATTTTCCACAAAAGTGACAACTGAGATTAGCTTCCACATTTACTCTACAGAGTCGTAATGGATTAGCCATATCATATGATTGAATCTAGTTTATCAGGCTGGACCTCTGTTTTGGCCCTAGGGAACAGTTCTCACTGCACTTTACTGGACTTACAGGACAAGGGAAGCCTCAGAACTACCAAAATGAACACTAACATTCTCACAAGATAGTGAAAATATAGCTAAAACAAAAAAATAAATGGAAATAAGAACAGAATAAAAGTATAAATAATTGGATCATCTACTCAACAGTTTTAGACACTATATCCAGTTTTGTAACAAAAGCAGAAGGGAAAGAAGTAAATGGTAGGGGAGGCAAGTTTAATAAAGGTCCCAGAGAGAAAACAGTCCCTCCTACACTGGAAGCCCCAGCACTTCCCATCCAGGGATAAGCAGCAGGATAGAGAGCCAGGGTAGGAGAGGAGAAAGAGGTAAGGTCAAACCACTAAACTACAAGGTATCCAAATGATTTGCTAAAGCCCTGACTTTACTTTAGTCTGCTATTACATTTGTCCTCAGACTTCTTTTCCATTGTTATTGAATCCCACAATGTTACCTCACCTTTGCCTTTCATTTCTCTCCCTGCCTCATCATTCTCATACTTTCACTCCTCTAACCTCATTTTTTTCCATCTCTGCCTCTTGCCTTTCCTTACCCAGTCTTTCCCAAAGAACTGCAAAAATCACCTGTGTGCTGTGGTTAACCTTTTGCTTCATCTACTGCATGAGCTTCAGAAGGACATGAAGTAGCACGGGCTCCTTTGCTTCACTGTTATGGTCAGTTTAAAAATACATAGTGCTATGAACTTGCATGAATCTCCTTATTCTTCTGTCTGTTGTGTTGCAGCAGAAAGCATGTGATACTTCCAAAGTAGCAAGACATTACTGAATTCTTCTGTACAGAGAGGTGTTAAATTCTGCCCAAAAGCTACCAGTACTGCCTTCCAGATGAAAACCACACAGACCACCACAGAGACTCAGAGAAAGGAACTGGTGGCGTTCAACTGTGATTAAAGTTCTACTGGGATAAATAGATCGGGAAAATCCCCTTTAGCTGGTTTTCTTTTCTTCTCCTTTGGGTTCTCTCATACAAAAGCAATTGCAGGTCCTTCTATAACCTGGACTGTAATCCCTTTTGAATGTTACTGTTGGTGGAGCTGATATTCATCATTCACTTTTTCCACAGAAGAGGTAGAATTTTACATCTCAAACAGCATACCTGTACTATGAGTACATTACCCAAATTACCCACTCTGCTGTGAATCTGGAGCCAGCTTTGACAAAGACTTCAGTGTTATTAGTGGGCAAAGGGAGGAGTGTTTATTAAAAAACACATGACCCAAGACAGCTGTGCTTAGACCATATGCATCCCAAAGCATCGAACCAAGGCTCCCCAAAACTCATAAAATACAAAACAGTCACCTCTCAAGGACAACATGGTGCTTTCATATTCTTGGAGATTCCAAGATAAGCTTTTCTATATCAGCTCAAAATAGCAATTTTTTTGTGTGTGTTTACTTCTATTCCAGTGAAAATGACATGTTCTGCTGCTGTGTTTGTTGTGACTATAAATGTATTGTATACATTCCGAGCTTGCTGGAAAAAAAGATTTACAGACTAGAATAGTGGCTGGCAACAAGCCAAGTCATACACTGTCTCATGGGGCATAAAAGTCCACTGATTTACAATGGGGATTTATCAGCTTGCTTACCAATTATCTAGTCTATACAAATCAAAGCAGAACTGCCTGATTTTCATTTCTTCTCTTGTAAATTCAAAATTACCCACTGATATAAATATGAATAAACTGATTAAAACAACCTGCCTAAAAAAAAAAAAAAAAGCATTTGTACACCTAAGAGAAAATTCCGTTTTCAAGATTCATATTTTGCCTTTGCCTGTCCTTATTCTCCCTTCTGCATCCAT
>JAYDZK010000056.1:23289438-23302147 GCA_034509185.1 Euphonia xanthogaster
GGGGGGAGCTCATTGCAGTTACAGCTTCCTCATGAGGGGAAGAGGAGGGGCAGGCACTGATCTCTGCTCTGTGGTGATCAGTGACAGGACCCAAGGGAATGGCCTGAAGTTCTGTCGGGGGAGATTTAAGTTAGATATTATGAAAATGTTCTTCACCCAGAGGGTGGTTGGTCACTGGAACAGGTTCCCCAGGGAAGTGGTCAGAGCACATGCTTCTAACTCAGCATATTCTGTGATTCTGTAATCAATGGCAGATATCACAGGTACCTGTATATAGTAATTTTGACCATCTAAGTTGTACATCTGCACCAGGGATCACAGTCATGCCCAAAGTACAACTGTGTGCAATCAGCTTGCACACAATGCTGTTTAAACATTTCATCCAAAAGCTTTGTAATGAAAATTGCATTGTGATTCCTGAAACAAATTTATTTAATTAACCTTTCATACCTTTCCAGTTTTTCAGAAAGATTATCAGCAGAGTCTGCAGAAGGGATTTGATAAATATCTGAGAGCTCCAACCGTCGTCTGTAACCCTTTTTCAAAATTGGGTTTGTCCATCTAAGCAAATATTGAAGAAAAATAAAAGTTAGAATTAAAAATATTCTAGCATTAATTCTCGAGTTACTTTGTCTCACCTGAATATTTTCTCCACAGCACCCAAATATGTCTAAGTGCACATGCATTCACATACACACACATATATGACACAATACAGTGCAGCCCTGCATTATATTTACAAAACTATATTGACAAATATAATATTAAAAGAATAATTGTGAAACTCCTGCATTTTACAAGTTTTGAGGCCAGATCATGCCCCAAACTTCCTCCTGAGTCAGCAGGAGACAAGTGAACAGAAGATTGAAACCTTTGTACTGTATTTCCAAATATACTATGTACTATGTCCATATAAATGAATAATAAGTGAGAACTATAGTAAAATGGACGTGTAAGTTTCATTCCTATCTGCTCTGCTCTGGGGAGACCCCTCCTGGAGTACTCAGCACAGGAAGGACAGGAACGTGCTGGAGCAAGTCCAGAGGAGGCCAAGAAGAAGATTAGAAAGATGGAGCACCTATCCCTATGAAGAAAGGCTTGGAGAACTGAACCTGCCCAGCCTAGAGAAGAGATGGCTCCAGGGAGGTCTTAGAGCAGCCTTCCAGTACCTGAAGTGGGCCTCCAGGAGAGCTGGAGAGGAACTTTTTGCGAGGCCATGTAATGACAGAACAAGGGGGAATGGCTTTAAACTGAAAGACAGAACGTTTAGATCAGATATTAGGAAGAAATTCCTTACTGTGAGGGTAGCCAGACACTGGAACAGGTTGCCTAGAGAAGCTGGGAATGTCCCATCCCTGGCAGTGTTCAAGGCCAGGCTGGATGTGGCTTGGAGAAACCTGGTCTATTGGAAAGTGTCCCTGCCCATGGTAGGGGTGGTAGAACCTGGCAATCTTTAAGGTCCCTTGCAACACAAGCCATTCCTTGATTCTATGACATCTTACACTGCAATATGCACTTAACAACACAAATCTTGCACAGGACTCCTCTTAAGGTCTTCATTGTGTTCATTATACACACATATTTTGCATTTGTTTTTTTAAATGTCATCTTTAAAATTTTAATACCAGTTTATAGGGCATGCTGAGACAAAACAAAGCAGGAAAAGGCTACTCCAAATGGCAACTCTGTAGAGAAAACCTTTATAAAGTCGTCACTAATTTCATCAAACAATTCAGCTCCAAAAAGGCCTATGAATCCCCAAGGATCAACTTATACAAAATTTTTCACCAGATTCTGTTCAGAAATCTTTTTGAAAGCAAAGGACTAGATTAAAATATAAAAACTGTTTTGAACTGGTGGTGTATACTAATACTAATGGTGTATTTTGAAACTACTTGAATTTCTGCTTTTCTGTCATCAATAAAAAATATTTCCTTAAAAATTAAGTGCCTGCAAAATAAGTAGCTTGTGGTTGACTGCTATCATACTTCCATATGTAAACCAGTGTTTGTAAAAAACCCAGCATGGTTCATGATTATGATAAAATTCAGCAAATCCTCAATAATTTTAAAATTTTTGTTTTAAATTGTTTTTGTATACAACAGCTAAAAACCCACAAAATATTTGCAATAACATTTTCCACAGTCACTCAGAAAATGCAAACAGCTTATTGGACATGCTTACCTGTATGCCTGTAAGAACATGTCATACACACAAAGTAATCCACATTCTCAACTGCAGCCTCAACTGCAGTTCTCAACTGCAGCCTCTGAAGGCGCAAAGAAGTTGACACAAAGGTAAAAGAACATCATTGAACACTACAAAAGTGCAAAAAGGCTTTAACAAAACAGATGAAAACTACTTGTGGGCAGATGTGTGTACACACATGCACACTTTAACATTTACTTTAGTGAAGTTATGAATTGCATGAGACACCAGTCTATGATCCCCATAATTCAGTAAAGCACCAAGATATTTCCCAAGTGCATGGTTATATCACACCTGCTGGAAAGACAACATGCTCTAAGGAACTGAAGGAGTATACTTCATTTTTGCAATAACAGTATGGTTTCAGATTAGTCATATGACTTCTAGCTCAGTCTTTCACACCACTGTAGCTGAGGAATAACAAGTGATTCATGGTACTTTATAGGAAGGGAGTTAGGAGAGTCCACTTTGGAGAGTCATTGGACTCTTGTTTTACCATTTGGAGATGATAAAACATCCATAAACTTTACAACTACTGTAAACAGGAGCCAATATTTTTCAGAGATAAAATGGATTAGAAGAAAACCTTTGAGTTTCATGAAACACTTTACATTAAAGTTTTTCATGATTACTGCAAATGGTATATCAGGTACTGATTTTTATTTTACCAGCTCCTGAAGACAGAAAGGACCAGCTGCTATTGGCTTTGTGCACATCTTGTGGAGAGCTGGCTAATCCTTGTCATTCAGGAACAGAAACTTTCATTAATTTCTGTTCTCAGCTTCTCCTATGTCTCATGTACATAGATATTTCAGTAATGACAGAATGAACACAAGTTATGAGACACAAAACCACTACTGCAGCTAATGCAAGGAAGTAACAGTACTTCCTAGGCAACTTCTTTAATTCACAACACTGTAGCTAAGTAATAACCTTCCTAAGCCCCTTAATAATGCTTTGAGACTGCAATAAGCAATTCCCAACCTGACAAAAGATAAGTGCTTTACAGTTTCACTTTATATGTTTTGAGAAAACATTTTTTATTGCATGGTTTCCCTTCACATATTTGATTTTATTTATAGTTTTGATTAGCACCTACCCTGGCATTTTGCCACAGCCTGAACTAACAAAATGTGACTGCATTTAGAAAGAGAGCTGAGTGGCTGTATTCTCATTTGGGGAAGGCAGCACACTTAGCACCTCTAGAAATGTCTCGTTTTACTCTGTGCTTAACTCCGTGTTAACCAGGTGCATTTATCATTGCCATCAAAATTATGTGGTCCCTAAACTACCCTCCTCTCCCAAGTCAGGGTTTGATACAGACTTATGCAGTCCTCATCTTGATCTCACTGCTCATCTGGTAGCTGCAACTGTGCTAGATAAACTCCTCCAGCCAGCTAAAGGAGCAGTGCTGACCCCTTCCCCGGGGACCTTCTAGTCTGCAGCCGGGTTCCTTCTGCAAGCTGCTGCCAGGGCTTGCACAGAGAGGTTCATCTCCCAGCTGCCCTGGCCTTGCTTGGAAGCCCCACCCTACCTAGATCTGGCCAATTTGTGCGCTGTGCCAAGTGGCTTCAGGATGGAGTGGTAATCGTGGGAGGAGCTGGCCTGATGTGTGATGTTTGTCTCAAGGTGGATTTTCAACAGCTGCTTGAGTTGTGCAGTCAAGAACTGCGGGAGACAGTTTGTGTTTTATTGAAAGGAATATATAGACATAAAACAGATAAATATCTCATGAAAACAATTTTTTTGCCAGATTCCTATAGCCATTATGTTCTAGATTCTTTGCAAAGATTTGAAATTCAAAATGACTATAAATTTATTTTAACTGACAATATAATCTGTAGTTATCCATTTTTCCATAACACTAGGTGACATGGCTCAGTTAGAGTTTGTCAATGAATATGGCTCCTCTATTTTTTTGGCTTATTGGAAACAATTTGTCAGCGTTAATGCTGAGGTTTTTCCTGAGGTTGTTGAGAAATTTATTCTGAAAGGAAGGGAGCAAGAAGGAAGGGAAACAGATTGGCTTTACAGCATTATGCTAGCAAATGCCATCGGATTACTTGCTGGCATTTAATGAACCCTTTCACAGAGAAACCTGTAGTGCTGTGAGAGTTTTGCCGCTAACTAGGGATGTTATTATGGGTACACACATATGAAACCCAGCAGGGAACAAGTTTCAAGGGTGTACAGTAGGAAAGAAGAAAAGAAGGCAAGTTCCACATCTATTACCTACTGCCTGTAGTAAAACATACATGATGAAATTGATATGTAAATATCATATGTATAACATACTGTTTGGTAGATTTCTAATGACCATTTCTTTGTCATTTACTTAAGCAGTATGTAACAGATTTCTTATTACAGCTATTGCTTTCTGCTGCATGTTCAGACTCATCTCACTCAAATTGTACCCATAGGACAGATGTCTTTGGCTTTCCAGAGAGTATTAACACAGACAATTTGTCAATAGGATTTGACTCTCCCTTAAGGCTGCTTTACATGTCACTGAAGACAGGAGCATCTGTGTTGCTAAGCCAACTGCTCAGTTCTTCTTCCTGAGCACAGGAATACCCTAGCTCCATCAGGCTCTTCAGATCAAGAAGCAGAGTTTGCTGAGATAGTAACAGAACAGTGGTGCTGGGCTACCCAAGACCAGCAAAAGAGAGCAGCTCTCCTACAAGGGTCACTGACCAGACTGGTGCCATTTCAACAGGTGCTCTGTGCACAACACAGCAAGACCTACTGAGCAGCGCAGAGGTCACCATGGTTTCCTCCCCTCTACAAAGCATAAATACCTGTGCAAAATACAGTTGGGCATAGTGACTGCAACTTCTAGGGACCTGGACCTAAAATTCAATGGAGAGAGCAAGAAGAGTGCCTCTGGCTTTAACTTATCCTTTCTCCTAACAATTAAGGGGGAGGTAGGGCAAGGCCAGGGAAGAAGGAACATCATCAAGCCGTAATTATGATGCTTTAGAACCTAAGTTTTATGTGATGTTTGTAGAGCCATGAATTCTTACCAACTGCAATGAAAGGCTGAGGTACCATGGAGATCTCAGACATTCCCAAAGAGTCCCTCTGACCAGGTTATGTCAGAGGCTCTGTACTCCCATCCTCCCACAAAAGATACCCATCACTCCAGCAGCAGCAAATTGTAAATTCTTGCTTACTTTATACTGGAAGTGGCTCTACTACACCCAATACTGCTTCTCCAGATGAGTGTCTGCACCACCAGCTGTCCTCTCTGAGCATCCTGTAGTGCAGCTGTAAAAGGTGACCCTACCTTTTTGTGATCCTTGCTAACAGATGGGACGAGTCAGCATGCCCATGGAGCACAACAACCTTATTGCTGCCCCCTGCCCCTTGGTTACCCTCAACAGAGTAGGGTTGCAGATATTTTGTTTGAATAGTAACCTACTGAAATAGCATGTTTTATATTCTGACAATTATATTAACTTTACAATGCTCCCCTTTGTAAACAACAACAAAAAATGCAATATAGGTTAATATTTAAATATAATTATTGCAGGGTTTCAACAACAAAGGTAAATGCAGACCCTACTGATTTATGTTTTTTTGTTGTAGATTTTTTCCCCCAGATCACAAAAAATAGGATTTTAATTTCTTCACTAATAAACAATTCTTCCCCATGAGGAGTTATTTGACATGGAAAGTATTTAGCTGCAATATTATTGACTCTGCCACTAGCTGTGAGCAGCACCATTTTAAGAATAATCAATGTTCTGCTGAAACCCCAGGATTTCAATAGCAAATCTTAATTAGGATTATGCCACTGCAATTCTTGGGGAAGTCTTGTCTTTTATGCCCAGTTTTTGTGAAGTGATACCTATTCAAATTATTATCTAATTGCTAAATGTTTTTTAACAGAAATTAAATACTTTTTAATATTTAATACCTAAATATTTACAATTAGCAAGGTAGTCAAAATATTTCAGTTTGCAGAAGTACTGGGACATGTTTGAGAGAAAAAAAAGCACATCAGGGGGATAAGTTGTGCAAGATGTTAATTCTATTGCAACCTGTCAATTGTTTAGGTAGCAAAGTCAAGTGTAAGATATGTTTCAAATATTTCTTTAAGAAAGCCAACAAAAAACAGTGGTGATAATGTGCTGTGAACAAGGTTTGCAAGGCTCTTTCAGCATTCACCTACAGTTAGACTGACTAGGTGAAGATATTCATCCATCTTCACTCTTTTTCTCAATTATATATCCCTCTGCAAGAATAAGAGAAAGATTTCTTTTCTCCTAGTCCTTTGAAAGAACAAGGAACATAACAGAAAGTTTGCATCAGTAAAACTGCTGCAGAGCAGTGCTATTCATGATTTAATTGAATTTTAAAATCTTCCAGATGTGTCACTAAGTGATAGCAACACGTTTCACCCAATTTAGCACTTCACTGGGTTAGCCATGTATCTTTAAGATATATTTCATAATAAAATAACATACAGTTGCTCATCAGGGGCAATGGCCCTTTCCAAAACTATGATTTGTTCCCGCCCCAATGACTGACACGTGGTCAGGTATAAACCAACAGGTGAACACAGCTGCATTTATTTGATTTTAATACCAAGGGTCAAAATGTAAATTACTATTACAGTAATATGGAATCAACCCTGAATTAAGTGCTGCTTCTCTTACTACTTGTTCTTTGCCATTTTCTCTGTATCCTGGTATTTGATGATGATACTCCTTAGCATGATCCTTGCAAACTAAATGAAAAAATGCCTCATATCTTTTGATTTCCAAAGAGTTCTTGGGCTTTGAGAAAAGCAACATTGGGGGACCCCTGTGGTTTTGTTTTCTTTGTATTTATTACCTATAGAGTAATAAAAGCATTCCAGAACTTACAGATTAACTTTAAAAATAGTTAAGGTGAAAGTTAAAGTGAGATGTCAGGATCACTCCAATAAAACAAAAGTTCAGATCCTTTATTTTAAAAGTTGGGGGGGAAATAAAGGCTAAATACACCCATTAAAATACGGGAATGTACCTAAAACCAAGTAACTTTACCATGTCACTTAGGATTTTCTCCTTCTGGTTTAAATTGGAAGCTTCTGGTTTAAATTGAAAAACGCTGTTTCAAAATATGTCTTAAATGCCTACTTATTCTCTCCTAATTTGAGGGGTTTCCTAACAATGCAGCCTTGGATTAGCTACTTGCTGACTGAAAGAGCTCACGCAGATCATTTTGCTTCTAAGAGAGGGACTGACACATAAACAGCCTCTGAGTTCCTGCTTGCCTCACCCAGGCACACCCCCACTCTCATGGAAGGCAGTTGAACTGCGTCCACAAATTCACATGGCAAAATTTGGCAGTGTTTCAATGTCTCCTTTTATACTAGTTAATTTTCACCTCCAACTTACTTATTCCAGAGGACATAAAGTGACACATCATAACCTGGATGTCAAATTGGCACCATCCTGGCTCCACAACTATACCTACACACGTATGCTGCAAAGCTGGGGGTGGGAGGTGGGTGAAGAGAAAAAGCATAAACCAAGATAACAGCAACCTCTGACCTCTTGCAATAAGTCACACTATTCCCACCACTTGGAAATTTAGCATATCCAAAAATGTAGATACTGAGAGACTCTGATTCTTCAGTATGAAAGAGGTGATATTTGTTCCCTGCAAAAATATTCTGAAATAACTTTGTCACACCAGAAATACCCTTGTGCAATCAAAGTTCTGGACAGGAGATTTCAGGCAGATTGCACTGACTCCACCACATGCTTCTAGGACAAACCACAATCCTTGTGTACCCCACTTTTCTTCTCTAAAGAATTAGTAAGGAAACTTCTTTTTAACACATCCTTTTTGCTATCTGCTTAGACTTCAAGATCTTCAAAACATACTTCATTATCAAATATTTGGCTTCGTACAGAGGACTTGAAATTTCTGTTGGTGCATTTAGAAGTCTCTGTAATACAGATAACAAATCTACTAACCATATCATTGCCTACAGTGTTAAAAAAAACCCCAAGGATTTAGATGGATTACTTTCTATCTTACCAAAATCAAATAAGCATGTAGAAAATAACAAGGTACAAACAGGTCTGCAAATATTTCAAATGCTTGATAATTTATTTTGAGTATCAAGATAGTAAGTCTTCTTCCTGCAGGAAGAAAACAGACTTTAAACATATTTCAGAAGTCAGATGCAACTTGATCTAGGCATCTGTGCTGTAGAGTTATAAAGCAGCCAGAGAAGATCCCTGTGCTACGCAAGGTTTGCCTTTCTGGTCATTAGACCAAGGATGCAGTACCAGGCTGAGCCAAGGACACAATTTAGCCTTATTGTTAAAGAAGGTATTCCCCTGACTGAAATCACTTGAAATGTAGAATACTCTGCATCCTTTCTCCAGTTCACTTCAAGTTTCATATTTTACCTTGGAAACAGCAATAGAAGTCAAATTTTCAGAAGGAGTCCAAAACTTGCATGCACATCTTTGAACCATGTGACTTTCAGAAGGTGACACCCTCCTGTTTTTGACAGCTCTGAAGGACTGGCAGACCAGCAGGTCTCCAAGGACCACTTGTGGTACCAGACAAATGATCAGGCAGCCTCACAGGGCTATAACCCGTGCTGCAGCTGTATCTGTGCTTGGTTATCACAAGCTGCCAGGGTTTACAATATTCAAACAGGAAAGATGACCAAAGCGCTGTAGCTAGGCATTGATAAGGGAGGGTCCAAATATATATTGGTTATGACAATTTGCAGACACCTGCCCTCCAGAGTGAAATTTATAGACATGAGTTAGGTATTAAACTTCCTATACAAAATCTGGAACTTTTAGGAATTCAAAACAGTGTCAGGACAAACTTTGAGTTAAAATGTACACAGTAAGTGACAAACTTTGCAAGGAAAACACAAGATTTTTCAGTTCAAGAATGAAAATTCTCAGTAACTTGTCATTGAACTCTAAGATACACAGTTCAAGGATAGAGCAGGAACTGCCCAGGGAAGGTCTGGCTTTAGCTCCTTTTTCTGAAGGGAATCAATTTAATTCTCATGGAAATGTCAGAAACTATCTTGTACAAGGCATTCTTAAACTTGAAATTATGACTGAATTAAGCTACAAAGAGTGATAGAATAACATTACTGTAGGGTATGGGCTAAGTACTTTCAAAACTTAACTCCTGAATTTTCTTATCCACTTTAAAGATTATTAGCAGACTTCATAAGAAGCTCACACCAGGAATTAGGACTCGCAAAGAAGTTTTTTATTCAGAAGAGTACAGAGTAATTCTTGATTTGTGCTCTAAAAAGTAGCTGAGCCAGAGATAGATAACTAAAACATCTTCACTGCCACTTGGTCTTACTTCCTAGAAGAGGTGAGTATAGAATTGAATTCCTTTTCCTTGCTCTCAAAACACACACAGGGCAGGAGAATGAATCCAACATTTATCCCATACTGGCTAAATTGTTCTAGGAACCCCTGGACAGCTGTGTAAATGTACAGATTTCTTTTTCTCTGGTTTGGAAAGTAAGAAGCAACTAGAGCAGATCTGATTGACTTGACACAAAGACCATGAGAAGACTTGACACAAAAGCTGGGTTAGTTTGTATTTCTCATTTGGATTTAATAATCAATCAGGCACTAAATACTAGGTCTTGCCAAGTGTTGTCACATTTGATAGGTACCAAAGCAAAAGTATGTGCTTAAAGAGTTGGACACAAGCACAAGGATTACTTTTTGAGAACTTGTATTTTTATATCTAAAGTTGCTTGTAAAAGAATAGTAATAAAATCAGAATTCTCTCATAGTTGCAGCCACTTCTGAAACTCCAGCAATAACTCTGTGTGCCAGTTCTCAGATAAAAATTGATTAATTAACAAGACTTTCTCATCTCAGTTAATTTTCAATAAAAACTAGGTGATTGCAAAGTTGTCTGATATTGTTTGTGACCGAAGGTATGGCCTTGACCCTGCATAACCCCAAAACTCCAAAAGAAAATAAGTAATGGTTATAAAGACAAAAGTGAAGCTTCACAATGAATATGAAGCTAAGCATATGGTGATCTGACTGCTTGTGCATAAAACTCTGCTTTCTTTAAGCAAGGTCAAAAGCTGCCAATGAACAGAAAGAATGTTTTGCATGAGGTTGGGTACAAAAGAGATCAACTCTGAAAATATAATAAGGAAAATACAGCAAAACACAAAAGAATCTCTGAAACCCCAAACTCTCAGTATCTAGCATTTTCTCTTTTTTAAGTGTCCCCCTAATGGAAGATCTCAAACCACTTGTTTTCACACCTTGTTTCTTAACCACCAAAGCTCAGTTTTTGAACCAAAACTATTTAAAATTTAGGGTGAAAGTAAATTTTTAATTTTAAATACTTTCTAGTGTGACCACTCCTAGCAATTATTTTTCTTTTCTTTGGCCCAGTAGCATCACTATCAGTAATACGACAAAGAGGTAACACTTTCTATAAGAGACTACTCTTTGTATACCAAGACATTTTCCCATTTTTTTTTTGCATAAAGAATTAAGAAAAAAGGTCCAAACAATGCTGAAACATTTATAAACTATTCAGTTATGAGTGGAGAAATACATTCTGACTTTAACACTTGTTAAACCTATGTCTCCCACCGAAACAGGATAGATTATGAAGCAATAAAACCTTGCCAATATGTTTACATACCTATAGCTGATAACAGCTTATACAATATTAAATAGTAATATATTATCAGCAAGATTCATGAAATAATCCTAGCTAATATTTTAACATCACTTGTGCTAACATGATATTCAACTTATCACATTATATTCAGATTGGTACTTGACACATAAATGCATTGCAGACTCATAAAAGTTACTTCACTGTGTACTCTGTTGTACTTGAGAGCATCTATTTCATTATCATTGAAAAAAGCAATCTCTCTCCATGCATCTTTTTCCCATTTCTTCGCTCTAGTTTATAATCATCATGAACATCTCCTTAACTTCACATATTTTATTATTATCACTTTGGTTGCAGTCACCTGACCAAAAGCTGGTACCGTATAATGCACCATGCATGATGAACATGATTAAAACAACATCCAATTGACTTAAAGACTGTGATTTAAAAGATGAGCTCAGGCCTCAGGAGGGTTAATTATGTACTTACTGAACATGAACTGCATCTGGTTTCAACATGGAAACTTTCACTATGGTAGGAATCAGAAATGTATTTGCTTTATTTGTTGGGGTTTTTTCTTCACACCTCCAACACCCTAGGTTCTAGGATGATAAATTTATAGAATTTTATAAATAAATAAAATTAAATAGAGCAAATGGTCCCATCAAGCTACTGCATTAAGACACAGACTTATTTCCTACAGATTTTTGTCTTATACTTGACAGGGGCACTGACTGAAGCATCACTTTTGGGGAATTGATAATTGCTTACACCCTTGTCATGCATACTCTCTCGTTCTAACAGTATTTGGCAGCAAGCAAGGCTTCTTTCCCACTGCAGCACCTTTGGAGAAAACATATAGGATCACTACATTTACCTGGGTGTTCGTAAAACTTTAGGAACAGGTTATATTTGGGATTACTCCCCTCTATTATATCTGGCTAAAATGAGCCAAAGGGGGAGACAGGCAAACAGTGACTCATACAGAGTCCCATTAAGAAACTTTTAAAAACATACAGACCAACCTGCTGAAAGTTATCCCAAAAGGATTTAAAAGTGAGCTAAAAGCCCTCCGTTTTTCAGGCAGAGACTTCATGACAATGTTATAGTTTTACACCATGTGCTCTCACTTCAGTCATCAGGTTCACATCTTACACAAGATTTCCTCCCTCCCTTCCTTGCAATCCAAGAGACCCTCCAGTAACAAAAGGGAGAGCCAGTACTCCGGCAAAACCAGTGCTGTGTGGGCCAATGCCAAAAAGATTATTTGTTCTTTCCACTTCACAGTGTCATTTCTAGTGATGTCACATAAGACATATTCAGCTTCCATATTGTCTTACAAAGTACATTGTGCCCAGGCACTGGTATTGGCTCCTTCTCCTTTTATTTGAAGTTTTCAGATAGAAAAGGCACTAGGGAGTTTTTTTGTAAGAGAACATTTTCAAGGCTTGCAAGGAAGTGTTTCCAGTAAGATCATATGTTACACTTGCACACTGAGCAAATGCTACACACTCAAAGACCCAAACAGAAGGAATCCTTGTTCTGAGAGCATTTCCCCTCTGATCCCTACCACGCCACGATGTTCTCAAAGTTTACATGAAATAACAGATTAACTAGTTGAGCAACTACCAAAGGTTGCTCAAATTATGTCATAAATTCATCTGTTCGGGTCCAGCAAAGGTTTATGACACCTGACGGAGCCCATTCCTGGTGCTAAAACCCCAGCAGCAACAACAAAAAAGAGTGATCTCATCAACAAGCGAGACTCCCACCGCTCTCGCCGCAGACCGTTCCAGAGCTCACGGGCTCCCGGTGCTCGGTTCCCCTCTCCGCGGAGTGGGCTGGGCGGGGG